>JACYFF010031952.1:2419918-2430624 GCA_017589665.1 Selenicereus undatus
ATAAAGTTGGATTAAACTCATGTATGAGCGATATGTAAGCTTGCTATGTAGGATACCATATAGGATTGAATAGTCATGTGAGATACTTTAATACAACATAGGATATACATGAGATTTAAAATAAAAAGAAAAAGTTATGTAGGATGGATGGAAATTTCATACAATATTAATTCTATTTAATTTAATTTTTGATGAGTCTCTTGGAATCAGCCTCTCTACGGGTAGGAATGCCGGTAGAGTTAAGGTTGCATACAACTGGATCTCCGCAGACCCCGCAAAAGTGGGACCCACACTGGAAGTTGTTGTTGCGTTAATTCTATTTAATAAGGTAGCTTCTCGCATACCTACCTATTATTTAATAATAAAATTTAATCATAAAATATATATTATTTAGTGATATAAATGTAACAAAAAATATGATTTGGATATTAATAATTAAGAATAAAAAGTATGTTATTAGTGGCGAAAAAAACTAAAGAATACTCGCTTCACTTTTGCATCAACAAAATAACATAAGACATCAATTTATTGTTCGCTTTTTTATAAAAAAAAAATCTATTCTCTTAGTAATATATTAAAAAATTATTTAACTCATACCTTTACATCGTAAGGGTATAATCCTATACATATTAAAAGTTGGATGCAAAGAATGCATGAATTACATGTGGCATATCACATGACACAAAATGGTGACTTGGTAACTTGCAATTGGTGCACGTTAGTTGAGACATGTTAATCAACATTAATGCCACTAATTAGAATTTATTATATGTTATTAATTAAATTATTTATTACATAGTTTTACACCCCTAAATTATTTTATTTTTTGAGTAAGTCCTCATGCGGTTAACTTCGTGTGTAATAATTATTTTTTATTTCAAATTGATTAATTTTATTTTTCAATATTAAAAGAATAGAATTAGATGAAAGAATCAAATTTTAACTTAATTTTAATTGCAACTACTTATTATTTTGTTAAGCCTAGATGTTGAAGTCATTGTAAATGAGGAATAGCATATTGCCATATAACAATTTACTCGCATAAGATAATTTGTGAAAGATATATAAGACAACATGTACAAAGATTGTGTTAGATTAGTTAGCCACATAAATATTGATTTAGGGTTGAAATGTGATTTTTTATATATCTTAAGTAGAATAATCTGTAAGATTGTAATATAACTTTTACAAAACTAAGTTATATAATCTATTTAATTTTTAAAAAATATTCATCACAAATTAATTACACTGTGATGTGTTTGAAAATCATGAAAAAAAATAGTAAATGATAGATCATTATCACATGAAAACAAAAGCAATTTAGAGTTATTTTAAAGGAAAACATAAAGAAACAATATATAATTATGTTATTATAAAATTGTTAATATACTTTTAAAATAATATATTTTTATTAATTATTTATACTAATATTATTTAAAACAAAAATTGACTAACATCCTGACATCGCAAGGGTATAACACTAGTGTTGTAAAAACTTGGTGTTTGTCAAATGCTTTTTTGCACTCATGTCCTCTTCTGCTTCTCTTCATCTGGCTCAAATATTGTATAAACACATCTTGTTGGTTTCCCTTTAATTAAAGATATTTATCAGTCTGATTAAATATATGCAAATAGAACTAGATGATTGTATTTGAGTTGAAATTCAAATTTTACTCTAATATACGTTAAGGTTAAGTTAAGTTAGTCGTTGCTTCAAATTAAGCAAACTGGATGGGTTTCACATGCTAATTTCACAATAATATCACTGTAAAAATACTATTAACTAATCCAAGTGTGGACAGCTGAATTGATTGTCGAGTATGAATGTTAGAATTATAGCATAATTTTTTCTACATATGTTTCAGGTTATGCTGCTTGCGGGATCAGATACTTCAACTCAAACTTTGGAGTGGGCAATGGCGCTTGTCCTGAGCCACCCATAAGTCCTGGAGAAGGCCAAAACCGAGATTGACACCCACATCGACAGGGATCGCATAGTAGAAGACTCTGATCTTCCCAAACTAACCTACATAAGTTGCATTATCAATGAGACACTAAGGCTTTTCCTACCGGCACCTCTTCTAGGCCCACATTACTCGTCCCAAGATTGCACCATCGGAGGGTACCATGTACCCAACGGCACTTTGCTCCTAGTCAATGCTTGGGCAAT
Organism: Selenicereus undatus; assembly: GCA_017589665.1. Taxonomy (NCBI): domain Eukaryota; kingdom Viridiplantae; phylum Streptophyta; class Magnoliopsida; order Caryophyllales; family Cactaceae; genus Selenicereus; species Selenicereus undatus. The sequence goes on from JACYFF010031952.1 coordinate 2,422,089, forward strand.
CCAGAGGGACCCTGCCCTTTGGGATGAGCCTACCAAGTTCAAGCCAGAGTGATTCGAAAATGAAATATTGGAAGGGTTTAGCTTTAAGTATTTTCCTTTTGGAATGGGAAGGAGAGCTTGCTTGTCCAGGGGCTAATTTTGCCCTAAGGAATTTGACATTGGTGTTAGCCACTCTTCTTCAGTGCTTCGATTGGGAAGCAGCTGAGCCTGTGGACTTGAACCAGCGAGCCGATTTCACCTTCACGCCTAAGGAAAAACCCCTCCATCCAATATGCCACCCTCGCCCTTCCATGAAGAGCACCCTCTCTCAAATCTGAATTAGTCTACGTATTTGATTTGTAACTAGTATTTTCATATTTGTGCACTGCACGGAAATTCTTATAAGTTTTTTTTAATTGTATTAGTTGTTGCATTTATTTCATTTCCATGTGACGCATTATTTTTGATAATATTGGGAGTGATGGTAGTAATATAATATAATAAATTATCATAATTGAAAATTGTCTCTTTTTTTCTTAGAAAGAAAATCTTTCATATTGCATTTGACTTTATAAAATCTTTTTTTGGCAAAGAAAATATCGCATATGTGATTTACTAACGAGTATTAAAAAACTATTAATTATCTTGAATATTTTGTGGGAGCAACATGTGTCAAAAATTTAGAGGGGTCAGTTTTATTTTAATATATATGTGTATGTTGTCTCTCAAATCACATTTAAAGGTGTACTTTTTTTTGGTGTGAAAGATGGGCCTACGCCCCTAAGAAATATTATTTATTACAAATAATATGAGGCCAATAGACCCCAGAAACATCTTCATGCAGCATGATGAGAATTAGTCTAGGAGGAGAATCAAAGATTACAAGAGGCGAATTTTGACCATCTCCTAGGTTTGCAAAATGATCAGCAATTCTGTTGGCTTCTCTATAACAATGGCTAAGTTTCACTTCCCAACCTCTCTAGGACATCATCTCCTGACATTCTTTGATGATGAAGTAGAGGGTTGATGTCGTTGGCATGGCTGTTGAATCTTTTCCACAATGATTTGGGAATCAATATTTATTTCGACCTTTGTGTACCTTTTTTCTCGGGCAATATATGGACCCTTGAGCAAGGCTAAAGCCTCCGCTTTTACTGACGTACACCATCCAAAGTTGCAAGCAAAGGACTTAATCCAATTGCCGTAATGGTCACGGAATATACCTCCCCCTCCAACTGGACCCAGGTTGCCTTTCGAGGCTCCATCAAGATTAAGTTTGATCCAGCTCTCAGTGGGTGGGGTCCAACGTATGAAGGCATCATGTTTTTGATGATTACCGGATATTGAGTTGGAAGGATTGGCTTCTTTGAAAGCTTTAAGGATCTCCTGTGCTCTTACTCTTATAAAGGTCCAAGCTTGTTGTTACTAGAAGTTAGGATCTTCAAAGAAACGTTTGTTTCACCATTTCCATAGCCACCAAGACGTCGAGGCAAAAGTTGTAACCTAACCATCTTCATTCCAAACTGAGTTCGTGAGGTTTGAGAGAAACAAATCCTTCAGTGGCAGGTTAAAGAACACATAATGATGTTGAGCATGCACTATATGTGACCAAACTTCTTTTGCATATTTGCAATCTTGTAGGATATGAACAATAGATTCTTCACCAGCTAGGCAACTCTTGCATCTTGGATCATTCGTGAGACCGCGGTGGAATCTATTAGAGTTGGTTATGAGGAGATCATGTCGAGCTAGCCATAGGAAGAAACGCATCCTTTGAGGTATTGGGGCGGCCCAAATCAATTTCCAGGTTGGATCAATTTTGTGATGGATACTGACACGAATAATTTGCACCACTAACTTGATAGAAAAGCCACCATGTGATGTGACATTCCATACGAAATTGTCTACGTTGTTGTCTCTTTGAGTCACCTCATAAGCCGCAATTTTCTGAAGGACTTCTACGAGTAGTAGTCTGCAAATAAGTTGTATTCCCCCCCGGTTTGGGCATCCCATAATTCCTCCACTGTACTATCTTGAATGTGTGGGGATATATCATTAAGAGCATATTGACATAATGTTTGAGAATCCACTTAGTCGTGGCACCAAAATAGTGTCCTTCTTCCATTGCCTATTTTGGTTCACAGTCCTTGTTTGAGAAATTCTGCATTCTCAAGTATCCCTCGCCATGTATTAGAAGCATAAGCCTTTGGTTGAAACATGTCGATATCACAACGGCTATGACAATATTTAGCTCAAAGAACTTGAGACCATAGCTTGTCCTGCTCCACCAATAACCACCAACCCAGTCTTATAAGGAAGGCCACATTATTCTCTCGCATGGTTCTGAAACCGAGTCCCCCTGCTTGCTTGGATTTGGGGATTTGCCCCCAAGAGACATTATGAATACTTCTCATTTGTGACGTGTCGTCCCAAAGAAATCGTCTAGATCGACTTTCTGTCTATCTCATCACATAATGACCTGGGAAGTCTCACTGTTTGCACTGCATAGAAGGGTATAGAGGCAATAGTGGACTGGACCAACGTAGCTCGTCCTGCCATAGAGAGAGTGTGAGATTTCTAGCTAGCTAATCTTCCATCCACTCTGGCTGAGATGGCTTCGAAAGTGTGCTTAGTGACCCGCCCATTGATAGTGGGTAACCCAATATATTTGCCTAGGTCATTGGTGACTGATATGCCCAGTTTAGCACTAATATCATCTTTAATAGCTTCATAAGTATTTTTGGAGAAAAAAATCATGGATTTATGGAGGTTGGCTTTCTGGCCGGAGGTGAGACAAAATCTATCAAGACACCGCTTAACAACGCTAGCTTGTGCCTTTGTTGCTTTTCCAAATAGGATGAGGTCATCTGCAAAAAAAAGATGAGACAATAGAGGACCCCCTCAACTCGTGAAGATGGGTTTCCAATCTTCTTTGAAAACCGCTTCATTAATGAGGTGACTGAGTCTTTCAATGCATATAATGAAGAGATATGGGGATAAAGGGTCCCCTTGATGAACTCCACGAGATGGTTGGAAAGGTTCAGTTTTCTCTCAATACCATAGAACATTGAATGTAGAGCTTTCCAAGCAGCTCACGATAACCTCAGTGATCCGAAGTGGGATGCAAGGTCAAGAAGGGATTCCCAGATAAATGGCCAGCTATGGGGATCATATGCCCTCTCAAGGTCGATTTTGATAGCCATGTAGCCTTTTGCACCTTGTTTACGTCTCATTCAGTGAAGCATTTCCTGGATACTGATAGTGTTGTCCGTAATTTGTCTATTGGGGACCAAACTTGCTTGGGTCGGGGCTATGACTTTGTCAAGGAGTGACTTCAACCGATTCACAATGGTTTGGTTATCAGCTTGTACACTAAATTGTACAATCCTATCGGTCGAAGCTAGGGGACCATTTGGGGGTTTGCAATTTTGGGAATAAGAGCCAAGAACGTATCTTTTGAGGCCTTGTGGCAGAGAGCTTCCACTAGGTACACTTAACGCTAGCCGAGTGAAATTACTTCCAATGAGGCCCCAAAAACGTTGGTAAAATAAGACTTGAAATCCATCCGGTCCCGGAGCCTTGTATGGATCCATATCAAAGAGGGCTTTCTTGATTTTAGTTTCTGAAAATGGAGTTTCCAAGCCCTACAAATCAGTCAATGATAGCATAGGATAATGGTTTGTGGGGAGTAGTGATAAACCTCATATTTGACCCGTTTTCGACTCTAATTCTTCCCCTCTTTTCCTATAATCTTTTGACTAATCTTAGCAAAAAGGGGGTTGAATACACTTTCTTGACCTATTATGCGCTAAGTTGCCCTATTTCTTGATTTGCAGGTCTCAGGTCTAGAAAGTGGGAGTTTCTTGCTTGTTTTGCCGAGAAAGGACGCCTTGGGATCAATTTCCGACATGAACGAAGCATCGATGAAGCCCGGGAGAACCTTCAGGAGGCGCACGGCTGATTGCAGGAGGCGCACGGCCAGTTGCAGGATACGCACGGCCGTGCCTCGAAGCCAGAGGCTGCGCACGGTTGAACACACGACCGTGCGTCTGAACCGTGCCTACCCCAGACACGCACGGGTGCCCGTGCGTAGGTAGCACGACCGTGCGTCACTTATTTTGTCGCGACTTAATCAGTTTCGCGAAGGGCGGTTGGGACATTCTATTCTTTTGTTTTCTTTCCTCTCTGAAAAGGAGTGACTTGGAAGGGTTTTGTACTTTGTTTTTCCTCTGATTATTGAATTCAAGGCTTTTAGATTGGATTTCGTTACGCATTCGATAAATCATTGTTGCAGATTCTACAAGGTATAATCTATTTTCCTTCCTTTACGTTCTAATTCAAGTTTTAGTATTCCTTGGTATGCATATGTTTTTGATTGAAATGTTGTTTAGAATCATGTTTAGCGGCTAAACTCATAATCTTGGATTGGGTGTAGCCCCTATGATGTGAATTAATTTATTGTTCTAGGTTTTGTGAATCTTTGCCCAAAAGTAAAATGAATTCTCACTTAGCATGCCAGGTGTTCGATGAATTGCCTGAGAGGGATTACATTCATGTTCTTAATTAGGGTTTAGGAGACTAACGAAAGTTAGGTCCTCTACTTAGAGTAGCTTTGTGAGCAATTGAATTACCTGACACGAAAGTAGTCGGGGGTGCAATTGGGAATCGAAATTACATGATCTTGTGGTTTTGTTATCCTAGTTTCACGAAAGTAGACAACTAGGTTAGCCTGATCAGTCTAATGACCTTCGAAAGTAGGCGTAGATGCTTTAAACCGGTAATAATTCCATTTCAATTATCTTACAGGCAGATTCACACGACCTAGTCTATTCTTTAATGAACGTCACAGTGCGGTGAACCCCAATCCAGGATTCCCTTCTCATTATTGACTTAGACCAAATAGAGTTAGAATTAGTTAAACCAACTTCACTCGACATTTGCCTAGATTAAGTGTTAGAAATCGATTTGGTGGTTGAAACCAAGTTCTCTGTGGACACGACCCGTACTTGCCTTTGCTGGCTGCAGCCGGCACCGTGCACTTGCGGTACAATTTTTACACAACAAGTAGCCATGGAGTATACTGTGCATAATCATCTGTGTAGACCTCTAAGAAATATTGTCGCACCATGTGTTGAACTGCTGATGGTTCACTGATCTAGTTGCCTTGCCATGCCGGTCTTGGAGGAGTTCTATTTTATTGAGGAGTTCTATTTTATTTAGTTTTCGACGAATAATGGTACAAAGAGGGTAGAATCGAGTATTCCTATCGCCATCTCTAATAGCTTCCACTCTCGATTTTTGAAACCAGAAGGTTTCAATCTGATCGAGTACTTTGTCGCGATCCTTTCGAAGGCTTCGTTCAAGTTGTAATATGAAACGGTTCTGGTTATGGGGCAAACGTTTTTGAATGCCTTCAAGTTGAGTACAGATTTCACGTTTCCTGTGGAATAAGTTCCCAAAAAGATTTTTGTTCCATTCCTCCAAAGCTGTAGATAGCCTAGTGAGTAAGGGATCCAGTGGGACCTGCTGGTTTAAAGGTGTACTTAATTAGTCATATGACATCTACAAAGCAAATTGAACACAGACAAATATAATCTCTAATGTCAAAATATAATGTAAATTCCAAAAGAATCCTCTCTTACACATATTAATCACTCGTCTTACACATCCATTGCTGTTTCATGATACTACCAACGAGAAGATTTAAAATTATTTCGTACAGGAAAATCGGAACAAAATACCCATCTCTAAAATTATTGCGACATCTTTTAATTATTTCAGGGAGTAAGATCCTGCTTTGCAAAAGGAGTCACCAATGGTTATGGGTAAACTGACATTGGCCTTCAGCATGGCCTATGACCCTTTTTTGGGTTTTTGTTCTTTCTCCCTTTTGGACATGTGAACAACCCTCCTAATATAGAGGATCCAACACCCATCTCTAAATTTACACAAGTAGCTAAATAGAGCCCACTTTTATGGACGCTCTTATCCACAGTTGAACCCAAATTTTAGATTTTTCATTTCAAAAGTGGGAGTACACAATAAAAAGATTATATTTGAAACAACCTACTTATATTTGGGATTGAATGTAGGTTTTTATTGTGGAAGCTTTGAAAACTCTCAAATGGCGACCCTATGAACTGTGATAATTTTGTCCCCCTTCTTAAACCCTAAGACTTTGTTTGATCTTAAGATAATTACACGGAAAGAAAAAAATTTAGGAAAGCTAATATTTTTCTAATGTTTGATTCAAGAAAATTCCCAAAGGAAAAAAACTAGAAGGAAAATGTGGTGGAAACTAATTTTAATCTAAAAATCTATTTGTAATTAGAAATCTTCGGCAACATAAGAAATTAAATCCGAATGTCAAAGAAATGATGAGCTAATGGATAGAGGTAATTGAAATGCAAATTTTTTGCCATGACCTTGATTTTCCTCTTTTTTTAATATATATATATATATATATATATATATATGTATATATTGATGTCTAAAGAATGATTAAATCATCCCCTTGAAAATGCGTAAATTTTACTCGCATAATTTTAAACGGGACTAGATACTTCTAGGCATTAAATATATGTAAGACATGACGCAAACAAAGCAAAGGGGAATTTGACTTGCGAAAGATGTAAACTTGGCTGCTCACACATGATGTTTTGCCATATGATTGGATACGTTCAAGAAATAAGAAAAAGAAAAGCCCCACGTGACAATGATGAACCGAGTTACGGACGAGTTGTTTGCTCATTCCTTACATCACCGGCTTCACCGCATACTTCAATTCCAATAGCTATGTTGTAATCAATTACGTCATTCATTTAAGCGTAAGATAAACACTATATCTGCCTATAGAAATAAGATTTTCGAATATAACTATATAATTTTTTTTAGACAGCATAAAAATATAATTTACACCAAGAGATATTATTATTGTTCTACTTAAGAGCAAACAACTTTAAAAAGTATCAAATTTTGACATATCATTACAACAATAATAATAGCTTAAGAATCAATATTATCAAAATTATAAGGATGACTCATCGGATAGAATTTTTATTTTTACTTAACACCGCAAAATAAGTAATTTAGGGGTAAGATTGCTATATCAGATCCCTCCCAGACCCCGCCTCATGATGGAATTTTTGGAATATTGAATTTCAAATTTTGAATTAAACATTACAAAATGACTTCTTATATGCATCTTTTATACCAAAATATTTAGAGTATTATTAATTTCATAGAATGACAAAGTCCTAAACTGTGCATATAAACTTATATACATCTCAAATATCAGTCCGATACAACAAATAGTTATAATGAGCATCTTCATTTTGATATCAAAACGTGTAATAGCGTTATATATATGTATTTTTCCATTGCTAGACATTCAAATTTTAATGACGCTGCATATAAAAAAGGGATGAGTGAGAGTTATGTATAACAAAAATCTGGGAGAATTTATTGTAGCCTCCCAAACAATTTCTTCAATTGATATATATATATACATTGCGTGCACCATTTTGGAGCACTCCTTTATGGCACACTTCAAGATTCTAATCGGATGTGTTCGAGCTAAGTAGGCCCATGTGTTCTAGCCATACATGTTGGAACACATTCACATCATTACCTCAATTACTCCATGGTGATGTTCTGTCAAATTACTGTTTAGGTAGTGGGCAGCGGTTCAGGCAGCGGATCGTTATTTAGATAGCGTATAGTGTTGGTAACTTAGCTGTTAGTGGATAGCTGTTTAGATAAGCGGTTGAAACTAATGTGTTCGATAAATTTAGCTGTTATACTAGCTGATTAATGTAAATTGATATAAAATGATATAGATAATGTGTTCGGTCAAACCAATGTATAATCACTCAATTTTAAGTATAGTTAGATAGATATGTCGCCAACGTGCCTTCTCCGACTAGAGTTACTAATTCGCCTCCTACTGCAATTGAACTATATAACATTAACTCTGTTTGGTAAACAATTGTTAGCTATTAGTTGTTACCTATTTGTATTAGCTATTGACAACTAGTTGTTTGAGTTAACTGTTTGAATTAACTGTTTGGTTAAAACTATTTAGTGAAATTAGTTGTTTCTGATAAAGTTATGAGATAAAAAGTTAGTTCCTCACAAAACTCTCCCAAAAAGTTCATAGAAATGGCATTTTAAAATTAACTTTTTAGACTCAGAAAACTCTTTTAAAAAGCTTTTTGAAATTAGCTTTCTTAATCCAAAAAACTCTTTCGACAAACAAAAAAAAAATCTTTAAAAAGTCATTTGCCAAACAACCTAATCCCTATTATCCTTTTAACACTTCCTATATATATCACTATTTTTCTGTTTTTGGTCTTTTCAAATCATGGGAATAGAATCTAGATAACGATCCACAAAGACAATCCCCCAAAACCAGTAAATCCAATACTGGCCATCTCTCTCTCTCTCTCTCTCCACCTTTTGCTGCACTTGCAAATTTCTAATTGAATTTGTGGATACTTCATCTTCATCTCTATTATTATTATTATTATTATTATTATTATTATTATTATTATTATTA
>JACYFF010031952.1:2430634-2445369 GCA_017589665.1 Selenicereus undatus
TATTATTATTATTATTATTATTATTATTATTATTATTATTATTATTATTGATAGTAGTTAAATATTTTTGCTTGTTTCCTTGACTCTTCGATGAAAGATATCCACACACATTTCCTGCCTACCTCTAGACACTACTCATATACTAGTACTTGTATATATAAAGAGGTAACATGCCCTTTATCTTTATCGCAAGCAATAAGAAACCAACAAAGTTGATAAAGATAAACCCTTCCAATCTAAAAGCAAAACTAAAGCCATGGATATGGAGATAATATCCTGCTTCGTAGCATTTTTGGCCGCCATTTTCTTCCTCTATAAGCTCCTTTTCGCGGCTAAGAGTAAGCATCGCAACAAGAAAAGTTTACCCCCAAGCCCACCAACGATCCCCATATTGGGCCACCTCCACCTTCTCAAGCCCCCCTTCCACCGGACCCTCCACGCTCTGGCCCAACGCCACGGCCAAATCTTCTCTCTCCGCCTCGGCTGCCAGCTTGCCGTCGTCGTCTCCTCCCCATGCGCCGCCGAGGAGTGCTTCACACGAAACGACGTCGCCTTCGCCGACCGGCCCAAGTTCCTCGTCGGCCACCACTTGGGCTACAACAACTCCATGCTGCTGTGGTCTCCCTACGGCCCCCACTGGCGGAACCTCCGACGTGTCGCCACCATAGCCGCCCTATCTCAAAAGCAGATCAACCTCATGGGCCCCGCCCGTCGGGTCGAGGTCCGAAACATGATCCGAGACCTATTTCGGAGCTCCGAAAGCGGGACCCGGAACGTGAACTTGAATGAGGCGTTTGCCAAGCTGACAAGGAACCTTGTGATGAGAGCAGTGAATGGCAGACCATGGGAGACGACGATAATCACCCCGCCGTCGCAATTGATGACTGTGTGTGATTTCGTACCCGTTCTGAAATGGATCGGGTATAAGGGGATAGAGAAGGAGATGATAAAGCTGAAGAAAGAGAGAGATGCGGTAGTACAGAGTCTGATTGATGAGTATAGAGAAAGCCGAGCAATTCGTCCAAAAGGTGGCGTGCATGGTGATGATGTGCAGAAAAAAACAATGATGGACGAGTTGCTTGACTTGCAAGAGGCTGAGCCCGAATATTATACTGATGACACATTGAAAGGACTCATTATGGTAAGAAAACTTTCCCCGCTTTGGTCTTTTTTTGGGGGGGTTCTTTGATTGTTAAATCAAAGACCAAACTAATTAGTAATAACACAAATAAATAATTTATTACCAAGCACATATCACTCAATTACACTTTTATAAATTAATATTACTAGCATGAGAAAAGTGAATGCTATTTAATTATACAATTGTAGAGTAAATTGATGGTACGAGATTTAAAAAATTAAACTAAAACAAAGCTAACAAAATAAGTTAATAACTTTTAATATAATTTACGTATTTATTCTTGCTGTTGCTCTCCAAAATTATTAAGAAAAACAATTGAAGAGCAAATATACTGTTAGTAAATGACTATTATGAATTTACGTCAGTATCAAACAAATGTTATTATTTTCTTACTACTCGAAATTAATTAGAAAAATGAAATTGATGGATTATAGAGATTTTCTCATGGAAGAAAAGGACAGAAAGTGTATAAGAACTCTGTCTTCAATTATATAAGTCAAGTCGTCCACCTAATGATTGGATCTCCCTCTCGTCCACGTATCATTTACCAACTGCGCAATTTTTTGACAAAAGAAGTTAAATTCAACTAATATATATATTGATTTTTTGAAAATGGATTATCCATGCCAACTTTCAAAAATATTATGCACATACAACACCAAGTTTTCAATGTTTTGAATTTAAATGAGATATTTCTTTATAATATAATTATTTATGAAATTTTTATATATAAAACAACGATATTCTGGTAAACATCCCCTGTGAATGAATGAATTAGTTATCGTATAAGGATTCTACCAAATGAACTGAGTAATATCAACATTTTGCTTAATTTAGAATTAGAATATAAAAAGTTATTGGTAATGTGATAATTGATATTATGGTCAATGTTGTAAAGAATTGTGGCTCAAAAGGGCTATACTTCTAGGAGTAGGAGCCTGCTTTGCTCAAGGGGCAACGAGTCACCAATGGTTATGGCTAAATTAAGATTGGCCTTCAACATGGCCTATCACCCTTTTTTGGGTTTTGGCCATGTTTGACAAACAATTGTTAACTGTTAGTTGTTAGCTGTTTGTATTAGCTATTAGTTGTTTGCATTAGCTGTTTGAATTAGTTGTTTGTTAAAAAACTGTTTAGTAAAATTATGTGTTTCTGATAAAGTTGTGATACAAAAAGTTAATTCTTTAAAAAACTCTTCCAAAAAACTCATTGAATTAGTTTTTTCAAATTAGCTTTTTGGACTAAAAAAGTTCTTTTGAAAAACTCTTTTACCAAACATCCAGATTAGCTTTGTTGCTTGGTCAAACAGCTAAATTTGGTCAAAAAAGCTCTTCAAAAAGCTGGTTGCTAAACACCTCCTTTGTTTCTTTCTCCTTTTTGGACATGTGAACAATCCTTCTAATATAGAGGATCCAATACCCATCTATAAATTTGGTGTTTGTCAAATATATATATTATTTTATACTCATGGCCTCTTCTGTTTCTCTTCTTCTTGCTCAAATATTGTATAAATACATATGTTGGTGACCCTTTAAAGATATTTATCAGTCTAAATATATGCAAATAGAATTAGATGATTGTATTTGAGTTGAAATTCAAATTTATCAGCCTATTGAGTGATCCAAGTGTCGACAACTTGATTGAGTGTCAAGTATGAATGTTGGAAATATAGCATAATTTTTTATGCATATGTTTTAGGTTCTGTTACTTGCGGGATCAGATACTTCAGCTCGAACTTTGGAGTGGGCAATGTCGCTTCTCCTGAACCACCCAGAAATCCTGGAGAAGGCCAAAGCCGAGATTGACACACACATCAACAAGGATCGCATAGTAGAAGACTCTGATGTTCCTAGACTAACCTACATAAGTTGCATTATCAACGAGACACTAAGGCTTTTCCCACCGGCACCTCTTCTAGTCCCACATTACTCATCCCAAGATTGCACCATAGGAGGGTACCATGTACCCAAGGGTACTTTGCTCCTAGTCAATGCTTGGGCAATCCATAGGGACCCTGTCATTTGGGATGAGCCTACCAAGTTCAAGCCAGAGCGATTCGAACAGGAAAAATTGGACGGATTTAGCTTTAAGTATTTTCCCTTTGGAATGGGAAGGAGGGCTTGTCCGGGGACTAATTTTGCCCTAAGGAATGTGACATTGGTGTTAGCCACTCTTCTTCAGTGCTTCGATTGGGAAGCAGCTGAGCCTGTGGACTTGAACGAGCGAGCTGGTGCCATCATCATGCCTAAGGAAAAACCCCTCCATGCAATATGCCACCCGCGGCCTTCCATGATGGGCGCCCTCTCTCAAATCTGAATTAGTGTACGTATTTGATGTGTAATGTTGTTTCTCAATTCACGTTTAAAGGTGTCATTATCAAAGGAATCTAATATGATGTCATTTGAGTTACAAGGTTAAGGGTTTGAGTAATTGAGTAGGCGCTACAAATGGCGATATATATTATCCACCATAATTGCGAGTCCGATGCTATATATGCGCCCGGCTTGCTTCAAACATGGACCATTAATAAAGCCACAGATTACTCCTTTGGTATCATTGTGTCTTTCTTAAACATCAACAAACAATAATATAACTTCATGGAGTGATAACCTATTTGACACGAGAAATTTTACTTGAAAGAAAAATCGTGTTGATAAAATCACATAAAGGGTGTGTTTGGTAGGGGTGAAAATCATTATCTTAGAGAACTATTTTTCATGTAAAATGATTTTTCATGTAAAATAATTTTCAGTTGTTTGGTAAAATGAGAAACGAAGTTTTTAGGAAAATGAGTTTGATTAGCAAAAAATGAACAAAAAAGTTAAAAAGAAGCACATTAGTGAAAAAACAAAAATAAGTAAGACATTTAGAAAAATAGAAATTTATATTTTGTTCTTTGGGGAATTATATTACAATATTAGATCAAAGTTGTGACAATATATATATTTGTTAATTTTTTTGATCTTACCTACTGCCGAGAATTTGATGCTAGCAACGCTTATCGATTTCCCACCTTCGAGTAGGAATCCAAACACAGAAGAGGAAAAACCTAGTAAGTTTCTCTATCTTGTTAACGTTGATGATAAATTGCAAAGCGTTTTGAATTTCGATGAAATTATGGTTGTTAGATTCACCAGCATCGGTATCGGTATCGGCATCGGGATGACACAGTTTCGCTAATCTTCATTATGCTGCCTTAATCTTTGAAGTATATGTCACTGCGTTAATCTTCAAACCATACATCGAGGAAATAGTCACAAAAGAGAGAAAGAATGTGAAACCGTGTAAGTGTCAAACAAACGTAAAATCAATTACACTCTATTCAAAATGAAAATATTTTCCTTCATTATAGGAAAAATGATTTTCCCCTGAAAACAAAATTCTCTTTGTTTTACTAAACACCGTAAAATGAGAAAATCATTCCTCTAGACACCCAAAATTTCATCAACAATTCATCTACTTACAAAGACGAATAAATCATAAAGAAGCTCTTTCTTTGAAAAGCCCCCCCCCCCAAAAAAAAAAAAAAAAACTCATTCAAAAAGTACTTGAAGCATATTACATGTTGAAGCGAATTGTGCGATTTCCAAACTTGAATTATCACTAGGGAATACAGCTCGCAAAATATTTAAGAAAATCAAACCACTGCTATTTTTTGTGAGAACAATTTTGTAATTAATTGGTCAGAAAACGTTCATTTTAACGGCCAAGGGCTCAAGAACAAACTGAATTAGCTGGTTGAACAATATAGCATTTAACGTATTTCTAGAATATCTCCCTGTGACATGCGCCCATCAATAACGTTAAACCTATCAAAAGGCAATCAAATTTTTTTTGTTTAATCTTGTAGGAATGACAAATATATCAAATGATTGTTTAAAGTCAAAACCAATTGTAAAATAGCATGAAATTTTTAGGAGACAAAGCAATTATAATTATAAATGATCTTGTGATTAATTAAGATATGACTTTTTTATATATCTCAATGATTTCTCCTTCGTAATCATATATTCATATGTAATATATCAACAACTTATCAAAACGATTAGAAATTTAATATAATATTCAAATAAAATCATTATATATCTAAAAATCTCTTAGTCTGCCTTGTAATTAATTTGTCATCCCAAAGAAATTAGCATGAGAAAACCAGCTTAGCATTTCTGGAAACCCATGGCTAAGGACAGGCCCATTGAGACAAGTAATTGAGTTGGACATGCAATGCAGTAATTAACGTCTAGCCTATTAACCAGACAGATGGATGGACATGCAATGGGCCAAAGTTTTAAAAGCTATGAGTTGCATGTTGTTGTCCAAGTCAATACTTTGTTTTAGTTTACCATAATCAATCAGCAATTTGTTAACATGAGATCAAATTTAATTCTAAATGGGAAAAAAACCTTTGAAATACTTAAATTCAAAAAGATAAGAAATACCAATTCATAGGACATATTCGCTTCAACTTATCATAAGTATTTATCATCAATATTCAACAATCAGCATCAATCAGCAATTATTAGTACTGATCAACACTTAATTATATTTTCTGCCCCCAATTTCAGCCGTGATCAACACTAATTGATATTAATTAGAAGTTATTAGCACTAATAAGTGATAAATTACTTATGATAAGTTGAAAAGAATTGGACCTTAAGTAATTTGATATCATGTGGTTGTAGTTTATCTCAAAGACATAGTACATATGTTGCAAAGAATCCCCATAAATTTTCTCCATAGATAGTTGAGTGGACTACTATTGATTTACTCAAAGTTAGAGTTGGGACATGGGCTGGTTAAACCAGGCCCACACATACCCATGTCGCACAAAATCACATTGAGGCCCGTAGCGAACATGTAAGTGAGTTTCATCTTAAATAAAGTTTAATGATGTTGCTGTGAAATTATAACAGCTAACCGATTCAGCCTGTAATTCACCTTGCCCCCTTCTACTAAAACGGGTAGCGCAATTCAATGAGTTTTAACTAGTTGATCTACGGTTCAACGGAGCAGGTTGCCATAACCTGAACCGTATCCCACCTCTACTCGAAGGCAACAAAGTTCTTATTCAGAGTCTCGATCTGTGTAAGTGTGAGCCTTAGGCCATAGTTTATATTCTTCTTGGGGTTAATTGGTTAAGTTCCGTTTGTTGACCTTTTGTTGAAATTAGGGTGTGTTTGGTAAAAGGGAAGACCATTTTTTTAGAAAATTATTTTCTATGAAAAATATTTTCTCAAGAAAAATGATTTTTCTATTTGCATTTTCAGCTGTTTGGTATAATAGAAAATCATTTTCTTTCCACTTCATTTTTTGTTATTTGATATAATGAACCCCCTTGGTCCTTACTTCATTTCTTTTTACCATCATCCTCCTCCCCTACTCACTGCTCTGACTCTACCCAACAAATGAATTCTATTTCTCTCTCCTCTTCAAAATCAAACCTAAAATATTAGTAAGAAATATAATATACCCAGTCATAAACCTAAAAAAATATAGAGTCAACATTAATGAATCTCAATTTTTTTCATTATTTTTAAGGATTACCCAGTTAACTTTGAGTGGTATTAAATTCAGATTAAAGAAAATGGCAAACGGGGAGACGATGGGTGTCTCAGATTGCGAAATTCTCAAAATGGCAACGGTAACAAGATTAGAGAATGGAATAAATAATTGCAAATATTGACGATGGAAGTCATCGATGAAGATGATAAACATGAAGAAGAGAGGAAGAATGAAAGACAAAATGAGAGTGAAAATAGAGTAATTTTAGGCACAATTAAAAGAAAATGGAACGAGAGACAAAATTGGGAAACGAAAATTGGGCTTGGAAAATTATTTTCCCAACTTTTTCAAGGGAAAACAATTTCCTTCAAATATGGTAAAATGATTTTTCCCTCCTTGTTTTACCAAACGACGTAAAATGAAAAAATTATTTTTCAGAAAAATGATTTTTTTCCCTTACCAAACACACCCTTAGTTGAAAATCAACACAACATCCCATTAAAGATGAAGAGGAGCTTTTGGAAAAGTCTAATATTACCCTCAAATTTGTAGTAAAATTTAAATATTTAACAAATTTGGAGTAAAATTTAAATATTTAACAAATATGCATATATACCTCGACTTTGTCGGAATTGTATTGCTATATCACGCAAATGATTTCTGCCTAAAACTCATAAAAGCGAAATCATCAAGGTAAATTACAAGTTAGGCAGCAGCAATCAAATTAAAATTCACGAAATTTAAGAGAATCTAGTTTACGTGCCCTGATATGTGTGACGACTGAAGATTTCCCTTGCTTCAAGTCTCAAATGGCGACCCTGTTGTGATTTTGGCCCCCTTCTGAAACCCTAAAAATTTTCCAAGGGTAAGCCAAAGGGGGTCATTGTTTTCTGCGAAAGATCTTCGAAAGATCAAATGAAGCTCAGTCGCACAAGAAAAGAGCCAAAAATCCCCAAAAGAGCCGGTTTTCTGGGCCGTTTCTTGAATTGAATTCTACCAGAAAAACAAAGGAGCCGCCCCCCCCCCCCCCTCCCCAACTTCTTCTTCTCAACCCCACCACCCCTTAAGTTCGTTCTTCCTTCATTTTCTTACAAATATGGGAATCTTTCTCGTTTTTTCTTCCAGTTACATCCACCACCTTTTTGATTTTCTCCATCCTAAGTTTGTTCTGATTTGATATTTACTCAAAGTTGCAATCTTTGATTCTTTAAATGACCCCTTAAAGCTTGGTTTGTTTTCGGGCTTAAAAAGGGGAGATTTTGTTTTCAAGTTTCTGGTGTTGGGTCCTTTTCACATTGTTTCTTTTGCCCATATCTGGCCTTCATCTCATTGTTTTCGGTTAGGATTTTGGTGGGTTTTCCTTCCCTTTTTCTCTCTGTTCTTCGTATCCCTTCCCCTTTTGTTAATTTGATCTATTTTCTGCATTCGTTGTCTGCCCATTATGTAGAAGGGGTCATCTGCGTTCTTTGTTATTTTCGTTAGTTGTTATCTCCACGTTGTTGTTTCTGCCTGAACTTTTTTTTTTATTTTAAATTGGATCTCTCCCTTTTGTGTTTTCATTGTTTAGGCTGGTTTTCTCCTCTTTTCGTGGGGTTAAGAAGAAATTACACAATGGTAAGCTCATTTCTAGTTGAATCTGTTTGAAGGATAGATAGATCGGAGTTCTATACCTTTCTAGCTTAATTCTGATCTGGGATTGTCTAATGCAGGGTGAGGCTCCAGCTTTTGTGGTTGATGATCTGTACGAAAGTTGTGGAAATGGGCTTGATTCAGTATATTGTGATAGAGAAACCACTATTGTTTTAGGCAATTCTAAGGTACACTGCTTTTACTAGTCTTATGTCCTTTTGTTTCTTATGAAACATCTAAGTCGTATCCCTTGTAGCTAAATTTTTGGCTATTTTTGATTGTTTGTTGTAGTATATGATTGGAGGCTATGATGATTCAACATTCTCTCTTGGAGTTAAGGTTTTTGACAAATCTACTGGGATGTGGTGAGTTCTAGACATTAGTGATCCTATTGCTGATTGCTGAATATTGGATTATAGCTGGGTTTACTTAATATTGTGGAAAATTGCAGGGAATGTCCTACAGTCTTAGGCACAAAGCCAACTATGAGCTGTGATCTCTGGGCTTTTCCAGTAGGTGAAGATCGGGTACTGGTTATTAAGAACGGTTCAATGGCTGATGATAGCATCTGGTTTCTTGAGGTGAGGTTTCTAATGTTTGGAATCGATACGCTGTTTGAGTTGGTGGAATGGCAAATTCAAAGAGGCATATACTGTCATGGCAGTTTTTGTACTTGAGTGGAACTATTTAGGAAGACCTCTTTTAGCTATATTAATTAAGTATTTTGGGGTTTTCTGATAAAAATTGTGCGATTTATGGTAGGTGGACACTCCATTTGTTAGACAGCAGAGGAAGATGTTAGGAAGTAATGTTGTGGCTTGGAGTAAGGGTGTGAGGGGCTATCCTGGAAAACCCATTGTTATCAGTGGTCCTTCCGGCGTGGGGAAGGGTACATTGATAGCTAAACTGATGAAGGAGTTTCCCTACATGTTTGGATTCTCAGTAAGCCACACCACCCGTGCTCCTAGGGAAAAGGAGATAAATGGGGTTCATTACCATTTTACTGAGCGAAGCGTGATGGAAAGGAATATAAAGGAAGGGAAGTTTCTCGAGTTTGCTTCAGTTCATGGAAATTTGTATGGGACAAGTATTGAGGCAGTAGAGGTTGTTGGCGATGCAGCAAAGGTGAGTAAGCTTTGCTCGTACCTTGTATTGTTGCATATATTAGTTCATATCTCTATTCTTTGGTGACTTGAATATGAAATCAAGACAAGAATGAGTGTTCTATGATAAGATTGTTTATACAGGAATTTTGATGAGCAGAAGCGCTGATATAGATATAGACTATGCATGCCACTGAAGTTTGAAACAAGTATATTGGTCTTAATGCAGAGATGCATCCTGGACATTGATGTTCAAGGTGCAAGATCAGTGAGGGCCAGTTCACTTGATGCTATATTTATATTTATCTGCCCCCCATCTTTTGAAGACCTAGAGAAGCGGCTTCGTTCTAGGTAAAACTAGAGATGCAGCAGTCACTTTTATTGATTCACAGTTTTGGTGCAATTCAGCTTACAATTCCCTAAAAACAGAGGGACTGAGACAGAGGAGCAGATTCAGAAGCGCCTTCGAAATGCAAAGGGAGAACTCGAACAAGGAAAATCACCTGATCTTTTTGATCATATCTTAGTCAATGCTGACCTTGATGACTGTTACCAAATCCTAAAGGTGATTTGCATAACTTCAGGGACTTCCGTTGCTTGCTTTGTTAATTTCAAGCATTACAGCTTGATAGTATGCTTATACTTAACATTGGAATGCAGAGCATCTTGGGCTTAGATGAGTGTGCCGACAATGCGAACCAAGAAGGTAATTCCCTTCATTCTCAAGTTTCATATGCTTGTCTGTTCTTATTGTTCTGGAACCTTTGCTTCTCGCAACCAACTTGTCTAAATAGTCTGCACATCTTTTGTCGAAAAAATTTTTGTGGGCCTTTTAGAAGAGGTTTATGTACCCTTGTATTGACGAAATGCTTTTAATGTTTTGTTCAGTCCAAAAGAAGATTGTTTTTCCTATGGTGCATTCAGCATCAAAAGTAGGTAGCAAAGTATACATCAATTGTGAAGCTACAGATCTCGGAAACACATTGAAGAACTCGTAAGTGCTCTCCTCACGATAAACTGTTAATAGCCGATGTGCTGTGGTTGAATATGATGCTCATAATTCATTTGGTATGTTGAACAGGTATGTGCTGGATGTCTCTTCTCTCAAAGGAGGGGCACCCGGGCGGACAAGAGGGTTAGACCTATACCCCATTAACCCATATGGAGTATTTGCAAATGGAGTCAAGCATATCAGCTGACAAATCCCTAGACATGCTAACACCCTTAATTTTCATTTTTTGATTACTTTTATGCCCTTTTGATATGAGCTCCTGGGAAGTGGCTCTGTTACCACAATATGTCACATTTCGAGATTGAATTATCGTAAGAAAGCGCTTTCGAGAATTTCAAACGGTTTACGCCCTGCCAAGTTAATTGAGATTTGAGAGTAAAATTTTTGGATGCATGCTAGCTAACCATATGATTTTGGTAGATTTGGTTTCGGTAAGACAGATTGCCATAGCAGGAGTCGACATATGCCTGCCTTCCAACTTTCCCCTTTGGATTTCTGGTCTACCCCACTAATTAACGGTAGACCTAACAAGACTGAACGTCGATAATGGAATATTTTTAGGAATGATCTTAAGTATGTTACATGTCCTAAGGAATAATCCAATTAGAAATCTGCATTCACCAGACTCGAATATTAACCAATAAAAGTGGTAATCGAATTCGAACTGACAGTGGGTATGTGTTGCTTAATGATTTTGTAACAGCAAGGGATTGAATGGGTCAAAAAGCTTGGGTGGTGAGAATAAGTTCCTATGCCACCTCAAAAGAGGTGGCTTTGTCTTAGTCAAGACAGCCATTATTGTGAGGCGGCACGGCGTCATAATTTTCTCGACTTTGAATTTTTCTCCGAATTGGTTGGACGATCCTTGCCACGTCGCTCAAACCAATTCTTAGGTTCTTAAATATTACAACTACAAAATTAAAAATAGTTCCTTTTTTGATAATTGTGGTTGAAGTCCACCAACATGCTAGGAAGATCAAGATATCAAATTATAATAATTTTGAGATTATAATAATTTTGAGATTTTCAAAGACGGAGATTTATTTTTCTAAAATTTATGGTTAAGTTTAATAGTTTATTCAAGTCGAAATCTAATACAAATACGTACTAAATAACTATCCCGATTCTTTCAATCATAATAAGAGAAGAGTTGCAATTTGTCAAAAGAGGACTAAAGAAGCTCGGCATAATTGATCTGTATTTTATCATTTAATGTAGGATAATATGAAGCAATGCATTATCTAAACTTGAAATGTAACCAATCCAAATCGACCTTCCCAAATCAAGGCAGACAAGAACTCTTCATTATTGAGGTAAATACTAACCACCTCCAAGACAATTAGAGTTAAAGATAACTTACCAAAGTAAATATATGTGAACCCAATCCAAAGGGGGTTTGTTAAACGATGAACGATCTACTAAGAGCGTTTTCTAAGGGGAGAGAAAGTTGGTGAACTCGTTGAACAGTTGAAGAGAAATTTGAAAAATGACATATTGTTTGAGAGATAGGCTGCTAGAGCGAGAGGCAGGCACTTTGATTGGACCAGTGAGGATGCGTTTTCGTAACGTCGTTGCTTTGGACCAATTGGGTCGATAACGATTGCAAACTGACTACAAAAATCTTTAAAATATCCAACGTAAACAAAAGGTAAACATATTTCAGTCACACACATCTCCAACCAACAAACTCTTCAGAAGTACGTCAAACTTGAAGAACATACCTCTCATACATCAAAACTAGCTAGTACACAGCACGATATATGTAATATCGGTTTGTCGATGTAGGGCATATTATACGTGAGGAGTCTAGTTAATTAAGTTTCATGATTTTTGATTGGCAAGGCTATGTATGGTAATGATTCATTAAGCTAATAGATCGAGATGAGAGAAAGCTCGTCATGATCATCAGTACATGTAGGTATTAGTAAGCAATATAAGCAGGCTAGCTAATTAGGACGACACATATAATTCAGTAACTCATCAGGTGCTTGAATTGGGAGAGTTGGTGGCAGACCCATCATTCTGCTGCTTTGTGTTGATGAAACGCCCCCCACTGCCTCTTTGCCTTCTCATCGCATGCAAATGCCGGGATTCATGAAGATATGGCTGCATTTTACAATTTTTGTTACAGTCATACGTACAACCAGCTTCATAGCAGCAACAACAACAAGTCAACAACTCCTCTCAGTGTAAATCCCGCTTTTATAGGGTCTGATCTATATATAAGCAGTCTTACATCTTTAGGTAGCTGTGTCCTTAGAGAAACCGATTCTAAATGATCCACATAAAACTGGCCTCAGAGCATTGCAATATAATTTTAGATATGTTGGATACATATAACACCACAATTATATATTATACAACTACATAAAAGCAGAGAAGCTTTAATTGCTGTAAATTGTTATGAGAAGTCTCATAACATAAGGAGATGATGCTTATATGACAGACATAAAGATTGTTCAACAACCAATTTAATCTAAAACTTAAGTGGACGATTGGAAGTTTAGGAACTGCTTTTATACTCTAACACGCCCTTACTCAAATACCCTTTAGGCTTGAGGTGTGGACACTGCAAAGATCCCTCCATACCTTGCGCAAGACCTCTCATTCAGAAAGACTTCGATTTCATATTCAAGAACCAATTCAACAAAAAACTTAAGCTGATGATTGAACTGTTGAAGACCCCAAAATTGTTTTTATACTATAACAAAGATAATGAGGATCATCCTTTGTAATCTCTTTATTTTAATTTGGGATAAATTTGGTCATGTTTAGCATATTTTGTTGAAAAGTTCTATATGGTATAAACAGTGCTATAGGAGAGAAACACTCGAGCCTGAATCGGTCAATGCAAGAGAGGGGCCATTTTGAAGGGAAAAAAAAACACACACACAAAATAACGCATGCATGTTTATCGTCATTTGCTCTTGTAGAGTAGGACTTGAGTCATAACTTAAATCTGATTTAAAAATTTATGACTCATAACTCAATTAATATGTGCATTATTTATAGAATAACAGTGTCAAAGTTTCAAAACAGATGCCTGTATATATGTATTGGCAATTTCTTATTAAGATTGAAAAATCTCCACTCTTTTTACACCGATATCATTGTTGTTGCCTTGAACCAAATATGAATAACTAATGAATGCAGGATGCATGAATACACATGCATGCATGGTGAATAAAGGTATAGTGTTGGTACGTTACCTTCCTGTCTTTGACACCTCTATTTTGGAGCTCAGCTTTAGCTCGCGACTGTCTTCGCCTCAAAATACCATGATATTGCTTGGCATTCACATATATAGGCTCATTGGTTACCTCATTTCTCCATGCTGCCGCGTTGCTCGAATGTATCCCCCCATAATACCCCTGCTTTTCCAGAGTTACTGGTTAAGAAAAGCAAAAATAACGATGCAGTACGTACTTATATCGCAGATTCATGTCTATATTCTATGGAGACAATGTGATATGATATAATTTGAACCTAGCAAGTCTGATTTTTCTCAAAAGGTGACTATGAAAGTAAGGACCAGTTTTAGAGTAATTAAAACATTACCTTATATAATAACCCGGACGTGTAAAGGACTATCGTACAATTAATTTGTATTTTGAGAGGGGGGGGGGGGGGACCTGGGGGAGGAGTCTAGTCGAAATGAATGTATTCATGAGATAGAAAATCTCAAATCATATCAGAGAGTGATCAACCATGTGAAAATTTTTACCAATTATGCTATCTTATACGTATATCTATAGTTTTAGTTGGACTAAGAATGAAGTATATATTAAGCCAATATCTTTCTATAGATCCCTGATAAGTGAAGGTGACATACTATGAAAAATAGAAAAAGGTCAAACTTCACAAATCAAAATTAAATACTTACAGTATAATATTAATCACAATTAAGAATGATGTCATCGGGTGTAAACAATTAATCATGATTCATATAGAACGGAGTGGCAACAGGAATTACAATGATGATATCAAGTGTAAAGTGATGTTTGTTTACTAATTAAGCAAACTAACCTTCAATATTTTATCGATAACTGTAAATAATTGTTTATATACAACTGGCAAACGAGTCAAATTAGGTTGATCCATTTGACCATTGGATCAATTTATCTCTGCTTTTTTTTTTATTAAATAGTTTATAGTTACATAAAAATAAAAAATAGTATGCAGTGTTTTCATACTAAACAGTCGTGTAAACCTCAAGTCAAAATCAGTTTAGTTCATGTCAAGTAATTATTCATGTTTTTCTGAATAATTTTAAATCAAGTTTAGGCTGTGTTATTGAGTCAAATTAGTCTTTCCCCACTCTAATTGTTTACCGGTGAGCATACTTATCTTA
>JACYFF010031952.1:2445469-2463834 GCA_017589665.1 Selenicereus undatus
TATATATATATATATATATATATATATATATATATATATATATATAGTGTAATAATTAAGAGTCAAATTCTGAATACGTTAGACTTCAAGTTCAATCTTTCCCCGCTCCTCTGTACTAAATGGTTTTATGTGACTTATCTTAACGTCGGAGAAAAAACAACTAGTTGTACATCTCAAATCTCATTATTATTGTAGATCATAAAAACAATTTAATATAGAAGAAACTGAAACTAAAGAACGAAAATGCTAGAAACTCGAATAGGAACCAATTTTTTTTTTTACTTCTTTATATATTAAAGTCCCCGTACCATTGTACAAAAGGATCAAAATTAGTTCGATAATGGAAATAGTGAGAGTGAAGCATTCATAAATAATGCAGTATTATGTGCAATTTCTTCACTTACAACTTATAAGAGAGTATGTATAAATCATTCTTTTACCTATTGCGTATCCATTAGGATGACATCAATGGAGTTGGCAATGTACGTAGCTAATCTGGTGATTTTGGACCATGTCAAAGAGAGACAAAACAATTTCTTGTCTGTATAGTTAAAGACTTGTTTCATGCATGCCCCATTTACCAATTAGACTGCTAATGATGTTGATGGATGCAATTGAAAAGAAAAGAAGAAAGAGAGAGAGAGAGAGAGAGAGAGAGTAAGTACATTATGATAATCAGCAGGGAGTGGGAGTCCAGTTTGATGAGGAAGGGGGAGGAGATACTCTTGCTGCGACATTTGCCGATGGTCCACTACTACTGTAAACCCTCCCTGCTCATTCTGCAAGTACTCTTGTTTCTCTTCCCCACCGTATTTCCCTGCCAATAATTAATATATATTGCATAAATATTTTGCTAATATTCGACAATGCTTGAGATCTCAATTTACCAGTAATCTTTTTCGATAATCAAGGCGGCACTATTATATAAAGTAGCCAGACACTTGAGATCAAAAATATAATCACAGTATACAGCACAAATACTAGAGAGTAAGATAGAATTACAAAAATACTTGAATGTGATAATTAATCAAATAAATACACAATATAATCGGAGATTCAATTCGAGCATCAAGTATATGAGGAATATTTAGATCAAAATCAAGCTCAAAACTCACACATTCATTGTAAATAAAAATACCTAAGGGCACCGCAAGGGGTATTCGTTGTGCATCGATGGCATTGACATGGGTGGGTTCGTGAAAATTATTCGGAAAATTATTGTATGGAGTGCAGTCTGTTGATAGATCTGGTGAAGATGAAGGATCTTGCCATAAGTTATCTGACCAACATAGTATGTGGGATGTTGATTTGCTGGCAAATTGCTCAGTTGCTGGCCTTTGATTCATTTTGCTACCCAAACGATCGATGAACACTAATTAAATAACTACCAAATTGCTTTGATTTTTAGCTCTTCACACCTAATATTCCTGCTCTTTAAAACAACACCAAACTCATTGGTGGATCTTGGAAACACCTGAAAACACATACATATATGGTTAAAGCACTTTGTTTGAAATACTTAAAGAAGAGACTAAAAAGCAAAAAGAGGCTAGTAGGGAATAATGGAACCACATGCAATAGAAGTGGATTAAATGCATAGATCAAATTATAAGAGGACACACAAAGTTAACCATGAAAAGTGTTCAGAGATCCAACTATAAAACCCTCGTAAAAACGGGATAAGAAAAGTTTAAAGTTATAAACGTATAAAAAATCAAGAAAGGATTGAATAACAAAAGGTTCATGTTCAATTCATTCATTCGACTGTATGAAAATAACAAATCTAACTTCCCTTTTAAAGAAAATTTCAAACTAATTGGACAGATCGAACTGTGAGAAGAGCGAAAATACTAAATAATAGTAAATCTCATCAAACCAATAAAAATTATCAACTTGTTGAAATAGCATGAGATAGCGTAAAGAGAACTACTAGACGTACCGTAGAATCATAACACCAGATGTAGAAATTAACACAAAATA
Source organism: Selenicereus undatus (assembly GCA_017589665.1). Lineage (NCBI taxonomy): Eukaryota > Viridiplantae > Streptophyta > Magnoliopsida > Caryophyllales > Cactaceae > Selenicereus > Selenicereus undatus. Next base: position 2,447,450 of record JACYFF010031952.1, read on the forward strand.
GAGAGAAACAACATAGATGAAGTTCCATGAGATATATATGTATATATAAATACCCCTCCCAATTGGATGAAGCAAAATCCCCTTTTGGATATCACATCCCAATCCAAAATATAATAGAACAAGGTGTGTTTTTGGGGTGGGGGGGGGGGGGGGATTACTCAAAGCAAGAGTAGTACTACTCTAAAAAAGAAACAGGCAATAACTTACTACTTTTGGCTGAAGAAGAAGGAAGAAATGTTAGTGTTGTTGTTGCTCAACCCCCCAAAAACTGCCTGAGCCCCCAGACAAAAGTAGACAGCTTTTCTTGATTTTGGGAGAAGACCCTTGACCCCCTTTCCTAAACTCCCACCTTTTCTTTTTCTTCCTAATTAAAGTTTTTATCTCCCCCTTTCTTTTTCTTTTTTCTTTTTCTTTTGGAGGGGACAGGGGAGGGGGGAGTCGGTATTTTGATTCCACGTTATTTTTGTTGATGTGTCTGTTGAGAGCGATGACGTTAGACTTGCGTTGAAGAGAAGCCCAATGTATAGTTTTTGGTTTAAACTTGTATTTTTTTTCATACTTGAAATAATTATGTCTTTATGTCAATTAAAAAATTTAAGAAAGAATTTACTAATTTTAGCAATGAATTTGTTGTACGTCTATGTATAATGATGGATAATGTAATTTAATTCTCAACATAAGAGTGTGAACGTCGTTGTTGGAAATAATAATTTTAATTTGTCCGCGTCAAGTTATCTTTTGTACTTTTTATTCTCTCACAAATACAAAAAGCAACAGTCAAAGATATATGATAAATAATGCAAATTATTGCTCCTCTATTACATGTCACTCTTTTATTTTGTGAAGAAGTAGTTAACCTTGCAAAAAATGCTTGAATGAACTTCAATCTTCAAGTTTATTCCTCAATGTATAAATTTCATTTCTAATTTTTTACAAATAATCTATTCAAATTTTAAATTAACAATCAATTAAATTATATTGAATAATATTCTTTATACATTAATAAGTATGTAAACAATTCATCTATTTCTCTTAATTAACATATGTACTTACTTGCAAATCATAACGATAATAATATTCGACGTGAATTTGATGTAACGATATTTGTATGCAGTATGTTCCGTGTTAAAATAATTTAAAAAATAAGTTGAAAAGGAAAGGTAGAAAATGACAACAAATGGCATCACGTATTCACATCACATAAATACTATTAGTCCTCGATTAGAGAGGTAAGCAGTCGATAACCTCAAAATTAGGAGGCAATCTTGTCATAATAAAAAATGACAAGATAATAAGCTAGGTTGCAACGTGTCCAATTAAAAGAAAACCAAACCCGGCGGAGGGGGGGGCCCGCCACAAGGACAAGCATCATAATGCAATATGATTGACCAATAAACGGAGGGACACGTGTCCCTGAAGCCCTGGAAAGCGGTGGTCACCACTCACCACAACTTTTACTAAAGTGAGAAACAAGGAGGAGCCCTTGAGATGTTCACACGTAGTGTTTCTTTTCTTTTATTCCATTTTGGGGAACAGAGGAAGGTTTTTGAGTTTTCTTTAAAATTAATTATAAGTAAAAGGACACCTCATACAAGAGTACAAAAAGAGGGAAGGGCCAAGGAGGAGCTAGTGTGGGGTGGTGCTTTTCCATCAATTATTTGTTATGATGATGAATCATCATCTCTACTTTATTATTTTTTTTTTGCGGTTCAAATTGTACTGATTAAATTAAAATATATATCTAAATTTTATCTTTTTTATTTCTGTAAAGTAATAGATAATATATAATTTTAAAATTTAAAATTAATTGAAATCAATCTTTCTATAATTTTATAATTTAAAAATAGAGTTATTATATCAGATCCTACTTCTCATCTGATGATGAAATTTTTAGAATATTAGATTTCAATCTGAATATAAATCATCATCTCATCTCATCTCATCTCATGCTTTTGTTTCATGGAAAGGGACCCTCTTGTGTGATAACTTACCCAACTTAGAGCATCGTGGTCTTAGTCATACTTGTACCCACTTCAATTTAGGCGATTTGAGAATCTAATTGATGTTTCCAATCTAAAATGGCTTTGGTTTATTATTAGTAGGACCGCTAAAAGAATTCGTATCTATTTAGAATTTATAAAATTCACCGCAATAAATATAGGTAGGAGTGCTAAAAATAGGGGGGAAATGAGTATGAGATGGGTGTTGATAAAATGAATTTCGGGTATTTGTATAGATCACATCCATCCCATACTCGTTTTATCAATACATGTCATACACCTGCCCTATATAAGACATATACCTGTTTATTTAGAGTTTTAGTTTGTTGCTTGAGTTTGAATATTTTTTCTAGTTGTGAGTGACATTGTATTCAAGAATTTAGTGTTGCATTCAAGAATTTGGTGCCTTATACTTGGTGTGATACGACATGTTTTTGGAAGTTTGGTGTGAATGTAGCATATAAACTATTTGGTTGTTGAATATGAGTACAAGATGGTTTATATATATATATATATATATATATATATATATATATATATATATATATAGATAGATAGATAGATAGATAGATAGATAGATAGATAGATAGAGAGAGAGAGAGAGAGAGAGAGAGAGAGACCCGAATAACATCCGCGTATCCACAATGCCTAGTGAATATGGGTATGAGCATTGTTTAACAATACCTGTTAGGTATGGGTATGGATATATGTATTAATTTTGAAAGTGAATATGAGTAAGGGTATGGTTAAATCTATTTCGTATCTACCCCATTGCTAGTCTTAATCACTAATATATGGCTATATTTGTAAATATTTGATAAAATAATGCATCTGAAAAAATGCCTATGAATTGACAATCCAAGTTATGTGAACTTTTTAATGGCTTTAGGTTGTAAGAACTATTTTGCATAATTTTCAAATTTTTTCTTTCTTAGGATAAAAAATAGATAGTCATTTCAATATGCAATATGAACCAACCAAATTTCTTCAAATTAAATTGTTGCTTTGTTGTACGGTGATCCCTTGGGGCCTTCCATGTGATGCGCTCTCATGCGTGCTTTTACTCACAGATCCAATAGGTGGCACGTGCAACCCAGCTAATGCAATCTAGTGGAGATTCTTGTCTATTAAAATAGGAGTATATATTTTTTTAAAATTTAAATGTAATAAGGATTAACTATTAGGAAAATGTGATAAAAAAAAAAAACTATTAGGAAAATATTGAGTACCGAGATGAATTCTCCTACAAATCCCACTACGAATTGTCCAGAGCAATGTTCCTTATCCCTCTTCCATTTATGTTCATTCCATTTTTTTTCAAAAAAATACCTATAAAAAAGGTTTTTTTGTTCAATTTGTTAATTTAATCTAAAAATATAAACCTCCAATCCTATAGATAATGCTTGGTTTATAAAACGGCTATATGAGAAATCATTGAATTCTTCCGATTGAGCAAAATATTTAACCCCGATAATTTATATAATCAATACCTTTTAATATCAAGTAGCTTTTATTATAAATTGAACCAAAAACATAATTCGCTATTAGGGATGAAGAAAACCCTCGTACTTTTTCGTCTGACTTTTTATTTTTTGTAGTTTCAATTTTATTGAACCGGACAAGCCATTCGACTCGTCATTCTAGTTGGTGGGCTAGTTCCTGGACTCCTGGATTAAGTTTTCTTATTTAGAGAAAGGGGGAAAAAAAAAGAAAAAGAAAGTTGAGAAAGTTAATGGCCGAAATCCCTTTTGATCAAATGGGCTCTAAAGCTGTAGCTACTAGTTAGGATGCTGTAGTTTGGGCCTCTTCTTGGGCCACAATTGTTTTCTCCGGGTTTTCCGTTGTTGATCTGATACACACGTACAACTGAGTCCAACGTCTCCTTCCTCCGGGCCAGATTTGGGCCGAACAAAACAGGATTAGGCCCACTGTCACAAAATCGAAGGTTCCTCTGTGCAGTCAGTGAGCTTGGAATTTCAAGCAGGGCAGGCTCCTTCACATGAATGAATGAGTGTGATTTCTTGGTTGATTATGTTTTATTTCCTTTGGCTCAATGTTTGGCTGCAGTTATTTAAGGATACCTACACATTATTATGATTTTTTCTGATGCAGTTTGCTTGGGAATAGCTGGTGGTCTCAGGTTATAAATTTTTGTCCGAATTTTAAAACATTATTCAATTTGTCTGACCTGACTTTAACTCAAATACAAATTTTTGCCACTCTTACCCTACTCATTCACAATGCAATTGTCGTATGACTCTCTTTTTGGAGGTAGTTTGCCAATAGTAGGATGAATTGTTATTGTTCCCACATGAAGGTAATATTTTTCCGACATCCGCATAAGCTTGTTGGTCACTTTTAACAATATCCCATTACAATGTTAGTGTGATATTTAAACCACCGAAGAAGATATTTGTTATTATGATGTTTAAAAAAAAATATTTTGTTGGTGCAGAAAAAAATTTAGAAAGCAGGAGTGATTTGTCGTAATATTTCCTGGTTTGATACATAATAAAGCCAAGCAAAAGAAAAAAAAAATAAATGAAAACAAGAAAAAAAAAAAGGCAAAGAAAAGTGATTAATGGGCAGCGGGAACAACTGGAAGGAGGACACGCTATTCAGCCGCACCTATATAAGGCGGCGAACATACTTCAGTACTTCACCATTCTTTGACTGATTTTGACTGAAACGGGTTGTTTCTCCGCCACTACATAAGGGGGTCGGTAGCGGCGTAGCGCACGACAAGGGTTTCCAATACCATACTTGAAACTTCGGACGAGACAGATTGAGGCCCGCAAGCAATGGCGATGTCTGAGTCCGACTCCGACTCCGAGTTGCACAACCCTAGCTCCGCGTCTAAGATCTCGTAAGAATCGCAATGTCCTGTAGTTTCAGTTGATTGTGATCGATGCCTAGGGTTTTGCTTTTTCCTTTGCTAGCTAGTTGCGCTGGTTTAGTGTTCTCTTCTCGATCTTCGTTTATGTCTGTTTCTCTACTTCTAAGACTTGCGAATTTGTGAATGTATAGAGAGGATGAATCTAAAATTACGAGGCGGAGACCCCGTACTCCTAACTATGGACTTGACCACGAAACAGGCGCTGCTGAACAAGATAAGCAATGTGCAGTCGCTGCTCTTGCCCACTTCAATCAGGAAGCTGCCTCCACATTGGTCTCTGCTTTTGCTGATTCTTGTTCATTATTGGTGCCGTTTTCTATTATGCTTCTGACGATCTCTCTATTTGACTGGGTACAGGGTGTTACGTATGAGCTTGTCAAGGCTGGGCTGAGTGTGGCATTTATGCCGGGAAACCTTCAACCGGGTTTCTTCTACCATACCAATTTTACCGCCAAGCCGGCGAATTGTACTGATGGCAGTCAAACTGTCCTCTTCTTCGCCGAACTTTACGAACCTTACCGTGAGCCCCCTCGGGTCACTGTGTGCTGCATCCTTGGCCCTGCTGATAACGGTACGTAATCTGAATCTTCTTTGGACTAATCAATCCATGTAATTTGTAGATTTTTGCATGTTTTCTTCCATTTTCTTCGTGGTTCTTCAGCAATTCTTTGACGTTTTTGTGATGTTCTTTGATTGATGCAGTTGGCTTGGGGTACAATGGTTGCGAAAATTGTGGTCCTGGCCCTCCTGTGATACATCATCCTGTTGGAGGATTTTATCCTGGCAGTGGATTTTGCGCTCTGAGTCCTGTACCTTAAGTAGCAAAGGTTTGGTTTCAATATTCTCGTCATCTATTGGTAAACGTTCATTTCTATGGTTGCTTGGTGGTTTATTTGTTTCCTGGTTACTATTTGTTTGCCTTCGGTTAGTACTATTTGCTTGGTTCTACTCTTGTCCCTGTGGGTGTGCTGCAAGGTGGAAACTACTGAAGCTCTTTCGAATTGTGCATTTTAAGTTTCCAGGGGGAAAGGGAGGGGATTTCCTAAATGGATAGCCACATGTTGAACTCCCGTTGCTCCTATACTACCTTACACATGCTGATCTGATGGCTATTAGGCTTATTTAGACCATTAAGCTTGATGTTTATCCATATATTGTTCTTCATGATGTGTTATTGCTAAATGTTATGATATGATGTGAGAATAGCAGTCCCATGTTCATTTTTTAAAATTTTTCTCAAAAACTTGTTTTCAGAATCTGGTCTCCTTTTAAAATGTTTTTATGGGTATCTTAGAGGTGGGCTCTTGGGTTTGTGGAAGGCTACTACTGTAACTACTGACATTTGGAATTCTGCAAACCCCCTTCAATGTCCATATTGTGACCATGTTGTTGTATGAGGTTTTGCAGTGAATTATGTCCTGGGCTTGTACTTGGATTTTTAATCTAGTCGCCTAATCTGAAGGTGAGTTGGTATCAGGTGCTTTACCTACATATACATTGCGGGATCTGACATAGAAGTGTGACTTTGAGATTTCTGCTACAATTTAATTGGCCCAAATCTCCACACGATTCACTGGTGGATGTGGATGAATCTAATGTGGATTGGGTGCTCTGGGCCTGATGGATGGATGGAAGGGGGGATATGTGCTTCTCTTCGTCGTTCATTCACAAAATCATCTCTTTTTTTTACCCCTGATGTCCTTTCTTTCTTTTGTCGTTTGATTTCACAGTTGGCAGGGGTGTTTGTTGCGCCAAACATAAACTGGTCCGTGAAGATGACCCTGGTTTTGCCGTGGTCTGGAGTGTGTAGTTGGACCACTCAGTTTATGTGCAAATTTCAAATTTGTAGGAATGATCTGTCAAGTGCTGGTCTCAGGTCCAGATTGTGGACAGCCCTACCCCAACAGTATGAGATTAGAAATTTCAATACAGGCCTTTTAAGTTCCTTCCTAGTTGTATATTGTGATGCGTCATGGAATTTGTCATCTTCGTCAGGTGGTTTGTTCTTCGAACTGGCTCTGTTATTTTCATACTCTCATTGGTGTTCAAAATATATGCTCTTGAATTTGGCTCTACTTCCATGTTCAGATATTATAGAATCATGTGCTGAATTTGATAAGCACATGTAGATGTTAGTAAGACAATTAATTTGATAAGCAGAAGCCGGGAAGTTGTGCCTTTTTTTTTGTTTTGGTTATTCTGTTTGAAATTTTTAACTTTTTTTCCTTTTTCGTAGTTTTAGCATATTGTTAGTAAGACAATTAATTTGTTACCCAAAAAAAAAATGAATAATTGCAAAACATAAGATGGTAGATTGGATTGTTTTAGTCTCATTGTGGCGTCAGCTCCTTGAAAAGCATTGAACAGTTTGTCATTCATATGTACAGAGTAAGGAATATATGTCTAAGCGGTGAGGATAAAGATATATATATAAAAATCAATTCATATGATCAAAAATAAAGTTAAAGAGGTATCCTTAATGAAAATATCTCATCTAAGAAAATTATATTTGTCTTAAAAAATCATTGTTATGGGAATACTATTTGCGAAATCATCTAATTAGCTTTGGAACTAGTAATAACATAAGGCAGGATTTTTATTAAAAGGGTTGTTTAATTCATTACATTATTTCTTACCTTTTAAATAAAAAATTTAAAATTAGCAAGTATTTAGCATGCCATCCACTTTTCTTGTGAAAACGACAAATTAACCCTAAATTGATTTCTATCACTAAAATGTTTTTGAGTTAATATCACGTAGTTGGCAATGGGTATGATTCGTATGAAGCTACTAATGAATGTCAAGTGGGAGGCTTGATAAAACAAGAATATAATTGTACGTCATATAAGACAGTCCCACTTATTTAGTACGTAATTGTTGTCTTATAGTTGCACTTTCCAACAAGGAACAACAACAACACCACCACCACCTCCCGGTGTAGGTCCCGCTTTCGCGGGATTTGGGAAGATCCAAATATAGGCAGTCTTATCTCTACCAACATCTCTGCTGTAGAGAGATAGAGATGCTGATAGAGTTAAAGTGTTCTTTAAATTTCATTGGTTATTTTGTTCGTTGGCTAAAGTATTGTTGATGGTTTTTGTTGTCTTATATTTTGAAAATTGGATGTCATGGGGAGGCTTTATGTATTATTGATGGTTTGTCCCTCCTTTCTAACATATATAATTAAATTCATTGGCTATTTTGAAAGTTTTGCATTTTTTTTTCCAATGAATTACTTTAGGATTTGTTCTTTTTAACAATAAGTGGTAAGAAATAGTTAGAAGCATATTGTTGAGAATGTTAATTAAAGAGCAGTTAGTAGTGGATACAAATGTTAAGAAATGGTCAGGCTTAATGGTAAATAGTCAATAACAATAAATAGTATATGCTAATGCTAAAACAAACACATCTTTTCTAATCACTTAATTTCAAAGAAAAAAACTCACTGCTTTTGATTAGATTTGTCAATAGATTTTGATAAGTAGAGTTGGATGAAAGGTGACAGGAGAAGGAAAGCATTTAGACGCTGGAATATGGGCAACAACCCATAGATGGTCTTTATGAGACATGTCTCATATGATCGATAGACAATTATCCTGTCCATCTCAACACTTTAATCAACAATTGCTGACAATATGTCTTAGGAAAAATTATAAAATTGTAATCTTATTAAAGCATTCTTTACAATAATTTTTATAGCGGTAGACAGTAGTTTATATATGCAAATTAATGTATATTTTACTAATTAATAGTCAAAATATTATGAATTTTGAATTTAAAAATCAAAATATAGGCAATTTTTTTGAAATAGAGGAAATATAATACAACATTTTCTTTTTTTTTTGGAAATTCTACATTGACTAGCTAGACTTTTCAGTAGTGGGGACTTAATGAGTTATCAAAGGATCGTACTGGCGGCATTGCGGCACAAAGACCAACTTGATCAAATGGAATGCCCAGGTACGTAAGGTAATCAAACCTACTAATTTGATAGCCTCCTAGCTTCCCACAAACCCTGCTATGTATAAGATGAGTCCATGATAAAAATAGATAGCCTACTGATTACATTCTAAAACTCAAATCTATGACGAATGATTAATGTATTCATTAGGGAACACGAAATCTTATTTCAAAACATTTCTATAGTAACAAAGTAAAGACATTTTATTACCAATTACCAATTGCATACTGTTACATAATTATCTGACTCCAAAATAATTTCAGAGCCGCATCTTTACATAGTTATTTGCATCCAAAAAAAGGAAAGTCAGAAGAACTTTTTTTGACAAAGATGATGCACGAAGACTAATGTAAATAAGATTCAAGCCCACAACTCTGAGTTGGCTCTTAAAAATTTTACCAATTGAATTAACTGTCTTCCATATTTCAAAAGCACTTTGATTACAATTAAATTATCCAAATATGCTTTATATTAAAAAGTAACATTTGCTTCACTTAAAAGCAGATTTATAATTAGATTTTACCTAGACTTGATATACAAGTCATTCGGTTCGGGTGCGGGTCGAATTAAGTTTGGGTTGGATCATATTCGGATCGGTTCAGCTTGGTTCTTGTGAACTTCTGTTTGGATCGATTCGGGTCAACTAAATTTTGTACCAATAAGATTATCATGAAAAAATAAGCAACTTTGTTGAAAATTTCGAATCGAGCATTCGGGCCAATTCGAATTTCGAATCCACGTTTTGATAAGCATATTTCGAACATCAGATCGGATATAAATTCGAATTATTAAGTTTGAATTTTGAGTATGTGGTCAATTTTTCCGAGTGTAATTTTAGCTTTCCATCTCCTCTTTCCTCCACTCCTCCATCCTCTTCGAAATCCTGGAGGGAAGAAAACAAAAACACACAAGAAAACAAAAATCCAGCACGCGAACAAGAAACGGAGCAGTCCAAAATGCAGCAGGAAAAGTGGAATGACAAAAGACATACTGCCAATTAAGAATCAAACTCCCAGAACAGGTGGAAACGTGTCAAGTTGGTAAATCACTCTTATTAAACCAAATTTGCGTAAAATCAAATCATTCTTGTCAACAAAAATTTTAAATTTATTGTTAGATTGAACTGTAGCCTGACATGCACTCCTGGCTCCTCAGAATTCCTGTCTAAAGTTATCAGCTAAAAAAGTACGGATAGAGCTGTAACTTCAACGCATAATAATTTCGCCCTCTCCAATTGCAAGAAGCCAATGATGTACACGTACAGATCAAGGGAATGAGGTTTTCCTTTTCTGATTGTGTTTATATTTTATTAATCAAATTTAGATCATTAAGCTTGATGTTTTTCCATATACTGTTCTTCACGATGTGTTATTGCTAACTGTTGGGCTTTATGGCCCAAAATCTCGAGTCGTGGCACGGGGTGACCATGCTGCATGGGTACGGGCGTGCCGCGTCGAAGAAGACCGAAGGACGGAGCGGACAGCAAATCGGCACGGGGTGCCCGTGCCATGAGGCACGGTCGTGCCACATGGCATGGCATGGCACGCCCGTGCCACCTGGCACGGCCGTGTCAGGGCGCCGCCTTGAGATGGCGGCTAGGGTTCGCGTTAATGTCGGTTTTTAGAAGGTGGCGGCTAGGGTTGTCAATGGGGAAACCCTACCCAACAGACCCTATATAAAGGGGGTCAATGACCTTGTTTCAATGAATCAAACAAAAGGAATAGAAAAACACATTGAGAGAGTAAGATTATTTGAGAGATAATACAATTGAGAGTATTGTAATTCTGCTCTTGATCACTGAAGTGATTGTGGTGTAATACTCTTCTCATAGTGAAATTTGTCGGTGTGCTGTCGCCGTCCGTGGTTTTTTCCCACATTGGGTTTCCACGTAAAAATTCTCTGTGTCCTTTATTCTTTTCATTGTTGTGTTGTGTTCTTGGTTGAATTCTGTTTTTGTTGTTACATCCTATTATCCTGATTTAATTCCTAACAAGTGGTATCAGAGCAAGGTTATAGGATTTCTTCAATCATGAAGGTGGACATACAGAAATTCGACGGGGAGATTAGCTTTAATCTCTGGAAGGTGCAGATGAGGGCGGTCCTCATTCAGCACGGGCTGTGGAAGGTCCTGCAGGGGCCTCACGTCAAACCCGTAGGCACAACAGATGAAAAGTGGGCTGAGGAGCAGCAGAAGAGGCGTGGAAAGTTGACAGAAGAGGAATGGGAGGAACTGGAACTGAAGGCAGTTTCAGCTATACAACTATGCCTGGCACCTCACGTGCTCCGCGAGGTTCTTGATAAGGTAACTGCTGTTGACCTCTGGGCTAGGCTAGAAGAACTGTATATGACAAAGAGTCTAGCCAATAAGATCAGGCTAAAAGAAAGGTTGTACACCTGTCGTATGGCTGAAGGTACGCCTGTCCAAAAACATCTGAATGATTTCAATTCAATTTTAGTTGATTTGGAAAGTCTGGATGTAAAAATTGACGATGAGGATAAAGCCATCTTGCTAGTTGTCTCACTACCCCCTTCATATAAACACTTTAAGGAAATCATGTTGTATGGTAACACGGATACTATATCATTTGAGGATGTCAAGGCTAATCTTCTTTCAAAAGAAAAATTTGACCATGACATTCATGCTGACCAGGGTGAAGGACTGGTTGTTAGGGGTAGGACAACTGAGAAGAAGGGGAACGGTAATAGAAAGAAGAGTCGTTCTAAATCAAGGAATCCTCATGCTAATAAAACCTGCCACTTCTGCAAAAAATTGGGTCACATAAAGGCTAATTGTTGGAAGTTAAAGAACAAGAATGATGAAAAGGGGAATACTGCTACTGCTGACTGTGTGGTAGAGTCTGAGTCAGATGGGGATGTTCTTCTTGCCACTTCATTAGCTACCACTTCTGGGAAAGGGGTGGATGACAATTAGGTTTTGGATTCTGGTTGCACATTCCATATGTGTCCTCATAAGGACTGGTTTGTTACTTATGAGTCTGTGGATTCTGGGGTGGTACTTATGGGCAACGATGCTGAATGCAAAGTTGCAGGGATAGGTACAGTACAGATCAAAACTCATGATGGCACTATTAGAACGTTGTCTAAAGTGCGTCATATTCCTGACATGACTCGTTGCTTGATTTCCCTGGGTACTCTTGAGTCTAATGGATGCAGGATCGTCATGGAAAATGGTGTCCTAAAGGTGGCTAAAGCAGCCATGGTGATGATGAAGGGACTGAGGCAGGGCAGTCTCTACATCTTGCAGGGAGCCACAGTTAAAGGAGTAGCTGTTGTAGCTACAGCAGATGAAACAAAGCTATGTCACATGAGGCTGGGCCATGTGAGTGAGAAAGGGATGATCATTCTAGGTAAGAAAGGTTGTCTTGGTAAAACTAGTACGGGTAAGTTGGACTTTTGTGATCACTGTGTATTTGGGAAACAGAAAAGGGTAAGTTTCTCAAAGGCTAGTCACCGTACTCAGGGGGTCCTGGACTATATTCATTCTGATTTGTGGGGTCCCTCTAAGGTACCTTCGATGGGAGGTAAGCGTTACATGTTAACTTTTGTTGACGATTTCTCACGGAAAGTTTGGGTGTATTTCTTGAGACAGAAGAACGAGACATTCTCTATGTTTAGGAAATTCAAGGCTCTGGTTGAGAACCAGACTGGCAGAAAGATCAAGAAACTCAGGACTGATAATGGCCTGGAGTTTGTTGAATTTGAGTTTGAAGAGTTCTGCGCAGCAAACGGCATAGCCAGGCACAAAACCTTGGTCGGAAAACCACAACAGAACGGGGTCGCAGAACGAATCAACAGGACGTTGTTAGAGAAAGTACGGTGTTTGCTTTCAACTGCCGGGCTTTGGGATCGCAAAGCTCTGTGGGCTGAGGCTATGTCTACAGCCTGCTATCTGGTGAACCGATCACCACACTCCTCCGTCGAGTTTCAGATTCCAGAAGAAGTATGGTCAGGTAATCCTGTTGACTACTCTAATCTCAGGGTATTCGGGTGTCCTGTATATGCTCATGTAAATGAGGGGAAACTAGCACCTAGAGCTGTTAAATGTATGTTTTTGGGGTATGCTAGTGAATCTAAGGGATACCGCATGTGGTGTCCTGATTCTAAGAAAGTAATACAAAGTAGGGATGTTACTTTCAATGAGTCTGAGATATTATCTGTTGGAAAGAATGTTGCTGTCCCTTCTACTGGTGCAGGTACTCAGCAAGACACCAGCATAGAGGTGGAGGTGGAGACTACTACAGTTCAAGGTGGAGCTGTTGAGGAGACAATAAGGGAAGCCCAGGTCACTGAGCCTGGGGCTATCAGCACTAATCAACCTCAGGAGGAGGTTGATCACTCTATAGCACGTGATCGTCCTCGCAGGGAGATCAGGAGACCGGCCCGGTACAACGATGATGAAGGGCTGATAGCATATGCACTTTCAGTTGCAGAGGAAGTGCCAGAAGGTACTGAACCTTCAAACTATACTGAAGCCATCTGTTGAACCCTTCCTTATAATATGTAAGGAGTTTTGATGATAACAAACATAAATGACAACGTAATGCACATACTTGAGTGTTGCACAAAACAGGTCTTCAAACAGGTTGGTGATCAGGTCCTCAGAGCAGCAAATGAAATGAAAAAGTCAAAGCACAAGAACAGATGTCCAAACAGGGTGATGCAGTGATTGGAGCAGCGGAACATCTTTGCAATTGAGTCATCAAGAATCTTTTGGGTAGTATTGATTTTTTATTCTTAGATTCTTGTTAATGTGCCAACTAGGAAATCTTTGATTTAACACTCACTTTGTCAAAGGTTTTTGATTTTGCAAAAAGACCCCAACACTATCTTAGAGCAGGACAGCAAACAGGGTGTGCAGACTGTTTGGTGTTGGGCCAGTAAAAAGGCGTTTTCCAAAATTTACTCTCCCAAATTTTGAATCAGTATTTTCAGGGGCTTTTGTTAAAAATGATTTTCAGCTAGCAGTTAGTCAGCTAAGTTATTTTTAGCTTGGGTATTGACTAACCTAGATTTTCTTTACTTGTTTTTCAAATTGAAATAACCAACCTCTATTTTTAGTAAATGGTTGGAGCTACTGGAGCAGCTAGATTGGCTGAGAAAGAAAATTGTGGCTGACCTAAAAATCATGCCCCACTAGCCGTTATGTGCTGAGAGTATGCCTAAAAATTCTCCTCCTTTTTCTCCACTAAAATCATTCACTTTTTCTATTTATTCAAAACGTGAACATGGAGTTCATGATCGGTTTTCAAGCAAAGAATTTTCAGAATTAAGTGCAGTGATTTTTGAAAGAAAACCGAGCCTAGTGAGCAAAAAGATCAAGCTTTCTGAAATTGGCACAATAGGGAATATTGTATCTCACATTAGCTTACTTAGAAGCAATTCAAGTGAGAGTTTCTTTTCTTCATTCATTCTGAGAGTGATTGAGTGTGTTTGAGTCAAGGGTGACTCAGACGAGGGGTGACAAAGTCTTGGGAAGACAAGTCACGGTGTGTTGCAAGTGTAACAGTGAGGTTACTTTGTAACGATTTTCAGCCCGAATAGTGGAATTGTGTGAAAATCCTACAAGGTAGGTCGTGGTTTTTTACCTCAGATGGGCTAGAGGTTTTCCACGTAAAAATACCGTGTCGATTCTATCTATTTTTCAGTGATTACTTGCTGCACAGTGATTCGTATACAATTCCAAACACCCTCTCCAAACAGTTCCTGAGCCTGTTTGGTGAAAATTCCGAAAATCTGTCATAACACAATTCACCCCCCCTCTTGTGTTGTGTGCTCTCAAATCTAACACCATCACCTGCCCAAGCTCAACCAACTGGCTTCTGGCTATGCAAGAAGAAATGGAAAGTCTGCAAAGAAACGGGACTTGGGAGTTATGTAACCTGCCTAAAGGTCGACGAGCTTTAACTGCCAAATGGATATACAAGAAGAAGGAGGGCATTCCTGGGGTAGAGGATGCAAGGTGGAAAGCAAGGTTGGTTGTTCGAGGTTGCAATCAACGGGAAGGTATAGACTACAATGAGGTTTTTTCTCCTGTAGTTAGACACACCTCTATTCGATTATTGTTATCCATTGTGACATTGTTTAACTTGGAGTTGGAGCAGCTTGACGTAAAAACAGCTTTCCTGCATGGTGAGCTGGAAGAGGAGATTTATATGAGGCAACCTGAAGGGTTTGCCGTTCCTGATAAAGAACACATGGTATGTAGGTTGAAGAGGTCCTTGTACGGACTCAAGCAGGCTCCTAGGCAGTGGTATAAACGTTTTGACACGTTTATGATTGATAAAGGCTACATACGTAGCAGATATGATAATTGTGTATAATTTAAACAATATGGTGATGGGTCCTTTATATATCTACTACTGTATGTTGATGACATGCTAATTGCATCTAAAGATAAAAACCTGATTAGCATGCTAAAATCTCAACTCAGTAAGGAGTTCGAGATGAAAGACTTGGGTGCAGCAAAAAGGATACTGGGCATGGAGATCCACAGGGATCGAAAGGGGGAAAAATTATACTTGTCTCAGGAAAGATACCTTGAGAAGGTATTGAGTAAATTCAATATGAGGGACTGCAAGGCAGTGTCAACCCCTCTTGCTGCACATTTTAGATTGTTCGCGGAATGCTGCCCGCAAACAGAAGAGGACATTAATAGAATGTCCAATATACCATACTCTAGTGCTGTAGGAAGTTTAATGTATGCCATGGTTTGCACTAGACCAGACTTATCACATGCTGTGAGTGTGGTAAGTAGATATATGCATAACCCTGGGAAGGATCATTGGGAGGCTGTGAAATGGATCCTACGGTATGTGAAGGGAACTATGGGGAAAGGGCTGGTATTTGATAAAAACAAGGCTGCTACTTTTGATGTAGTAGGGTATGTTGACTCTGATTATGCAGGTGATTTGGATAAGAGGAGGTCCATATCTGGGTACATTTTCACCATGTGTGGGGGCGCTATCTCCTGGAAAGCGTCTTTACAATCTATCGCAGCTCTGTCTACAACAGAAGTTGAGTATATTGCTGCCACTGAAGGAGTGAAGGAGGCTACCTGGCTAAGAGGACTGGCAATAGAGCTTGGAATACCACAATCTGTTACTGTGGTACACTCCGATAGTCAGAGTGCCATACATCTGACAAAGAACGATGCCTACCACTCGAAGACCAAACATATCAGCGTCAAATATCATTATGTGCGAGACACAGTTGCTGCAGGAGAAATAATGGTGAAGAAAGTTCACACCTCAGAGAATCCTGCTGACATGCTTACTAAGCCACTACCTATAGCTAAGTTCGAGCATTGCTTGGACTTAGTGGGAGTTCAAAATCATTGAAAGCCCTGCGGGGCATAGCCCCATAGGGGGCATCACCCTTTGGGGTGTGACGACGACGACGGTAATTGGAGACTGAAGATTTTGGTCCAAGGTGGAGATTGTTGGGCTTTATGGCCCAAAATCTCGAGTCGTGGCACGGGGTGACCATGCTGCATGGGTACGGGCGTGCC
>JACYFF010031952.1:2468834-2485900 GCA_017589665.1 Selenicereus undatus
TTATTCTTTTCATTGTTGTGTTGTGTTCTTGGTTGAATTCTGTTTTCGTTGTTACATCCTATTATCCTGATTTAATTCCTAACACTAACTGTTATGATATGATGTGAGAATAGCAGTCCCATGTTTACTTTCTTTTAATTTTTCTCAAAAACTTGTTTTCAGAATCTGGTCTCCTTTTAAAGTGTTTTTATGGGTATCTTAGAGGTGGCCTCTTGGGTTTGGGTAAGGCTACTACTGACATTTGGAAGTCTGCAAACCCTCTTCGTTGTCTATATTGTGACCATGTTGTGATAAGAGGTTTTGCAGTGAATTATGTCCTTTGCTTGTACTTGGATTTTTAATCCAGTCGCATAATCTGAAGGTGAGTTTGTATCAGGTGCTCTACCTTATTTACATTGCCGGATCTGACATAGAAGTGTGACTTTGAGCTTTCTGCTACAATGTAACTGGCCCAAATCCCCACGATTCACCGGTGGATGTGGATGAATCTAATGTGGATTGGGTGCTCTGGGGCTGATGGATGGATAGAAGGGGGTATATGTGCTTCTCTTCGTCGTTCATTCACAAAATCACCTCTTTTTTTTACCCCTGATGTCCTTTCTTTCTTTTGTCGTTTGATTTTGCAGTTGGCAGGGGTGTTTGTTGCACCAAACATAAATTGGACCAGAATCTGAAATATCAGACATCCTAACCAAAAACTGGACCAATGACAACTGGTCCGTGACGGTGACCCTGGTTATGCCGTGGTCTGGAGTGTGCAGTTGGACCACTCAGTTTATGTGCAAATTTCAAATTTGTAGGAACGATCTGTCAAGTGCTGTACTCCATGAAGAATCACATAATAATGTGCTGTTAATGTTTCAATTTACGGCATGTAAACTGTGCCGCCAAGTTGTTGAAGAAACACTTTCACTACAGGAGCATTTTGCCTATAGTAGGGGCCCTGAAAATAAATCAAACAATTGTTTTCAACATACTGGATATCCATGACTGGAACCCAAGACGTCAATCGTTGGACTGAGGACTGGACTCATTGACATTCAATCCATTGTCTCTCCTGGTCTCAGGTCCAGAATTATTAAGAAATGTTAAGGCTTAATGGTATAAATAGTAAATACTAATAAATAGTATATGTTAATTGTAAAACAAACACATCTTTTGTAATAACTTAATTTCAAAGAAAAATGCTAATTGCTTTTCATTAGATTTGTTAATAGATTTTGATAAATGGAATTGGATCAAAGGTGAAAGGAGAAAGAAAGCATTTATACGTTGGAATATGGGCGACGACCCATAGAAGACCTTTATGAGACATGTCTCATATGATTAATAGATTATTCCCTTCATCTCAACCCTTTAACCAATAATTTTTGACAATATGTGTTAGGAAAAATTATAAGATTGTAATCTTATGAAAGCATTCTTTACAATAATTCTTACAGTGGTAGACGGTAATTTATATATGCGAATCAATGTATATTTTACTATATTAATAGTCAAAATCTATGCATTTTGAATTTAAAAGTCAAAATATAGGAAATTCTTTTGAAATAGAGGGAGTATAATACAATATTTTTCTTTTTGAGAATTCTACTTGACTAGTTAGACTTTTTATAGTAGTAGGGACTTAATGAGTTATCAAATGATCGTACTGGCAGCACTGCGGCACAGAGACCAACTTGATTAAATGGAATGCCTAGGTATGTAAGGTAATGAACCTACTAATTTGATAGCCTCTTAGCTTCCCACAAACCCTTCTATGTATAAGATGAGTCCATGATATAAATAGATAGCCTACTAATATCCTTCTAAAAATCAAATCTATGATGAAAATGATTAAAGTATTCATTAGGGGAAAAAAAAGACTTATTTCAAAGCATTTCTTTAGTAATAAAGTAAAGACATTTTATTACCAATTGCTAACTGCATACCAACTTGTAGGGTAATTGGTTTCCACACCGTTACATATTTCAAAGCCCCATCTTTACATAACTATTTGCATCCAAACAAAAAATTCAGAAGCACTTTTTTTGGACACAGGTGATGTGTAGAGGCTAATATAAATAAGATTCAAGCTCATAACTCTAAGTGTGAGCCTTAAAAATTTTACCAATTTAATTAACTGTCTTCTATATTTCAAAAGCACTTTGGTTACAATTATATTATCCAAATATGCTTTATATTAAAAAGTAACATTTGTTTCATTTAAAAGAAGATTTATAATTAGATTTTCCTTAGACCTGGCAGACAAATCATTTAGTTCGGATACAGATCGGATTAAACTTGGGTCGGATCATATTTTGAGTTGTTTCGGTTTGAGTAGTGTGAACCGTGCTCAGATCGACTTAAGGTCAACTAACTTTTATAACAATAAGATTGTCATAAAAAAAATAAGTAACTTTATCAAAAATTTTAAATCATTTAATTCGAATTTTGAATATCGAATAAATTTTTTTTCAAGTCTAATTTTACCCTTCCCTCTCCTCAGTCCTCCATGCTCTTCCGAAACAGAGACAGAAGAAAACAGAAACACACAACAGAACAAAAATCCAACACGTGAACAAGACAGGGAGCAGTCCAATATGCAGCAGGAAAAGTGGAATGACAAAATACAAACTGCCAATCAAGAATCAAACCCCCAGAAAAGGTCAAAACGTGTCAAGATGGTGAATCACTCTTATCAAACCAAATCTGCGCAAAATCAAATCAATCTTGTCAACAAAAATTGTAAATTTATTGTTGGATTGAATTGTAGCGTGACACATACTGCTGGCTGCTCAGAATGCCTGTCCAAAGTTATGGCTAGCCTGACCACATATTAATTTGGCCCTCTCCAATTGCAAGAAGCCAAGGACGTACACATGCAGATCAATGGCTATGCATGTGAGGATTTTTGAAAATATGCATCTTCCCACCTCTTTGCTGTACTGGTTGAATCATAAATGTCTGGGTCACCAGATATATGCAGTTTATAAATAGAAATTGATTCTATACGTATTCGCTCTAATAACTTTATAAATTTTAATGATCTTTATATAAAAATTTTCAAAAAAATGTTAGATTGATGGCTATCAGGACACTGTTTTCATCAAAGTATGTGTGTCCTTGATTGATTAGTACAATTGATAAGATTGATATGTATGAGACAGTAACTATTTATATTAGAACCACGACCAAGATCAATTGCCACTTATATTGATGTAGTTCCTCTTTTTTTTCTTCAAAATAAAAAAAGACAGTAAATATGATGAATTCAAAAAATACAAAAAAAAAGATGGTCAACTAATTATCTAACATTTTGGGGAGAAAATTAATTTCCCAAAATTAAGTAATTTTCATTAGTTTCTAATAAAAACATTTTCTTTGAACTTTTTTCCCGTCAATCTTGACAAATGATTTAGTAGTCAAATTAGAATATTATAAACTACTTCCACAATATTTTCTATCTTTATATTTCTATCACTTAATTCTGAGTTCTCATGTTTTTCGAAGGCATTTTTTTAAACATGTACCATTGGTTGCATGTGATAAGTAAGTTGTCACATCATCGAATCAATGAATTCACAGTATATAGTGATGTTATACCCGAAACAAAGAACAATTCGAGAGATGAAAATCCACATGTAAGATTACAACCCTAAATTTCAAAAACAAAGGCCCGATTTAAAATAAAAAGCATACCTCTAAATTTAACAGACCATACATTGAATTGAATTTGTATTATGTATAAAGGCACACATATTATTAGTTAACAAATTATTTGACCTTAATTAGTGTGTCATATATTCATATCTATGACATAGTATACTACAATATTGAAAATGTATAAATGAATTATTTCTTAATGATATATTTTGTTTAATTAATGTTGCATATATATACTCTTCAAAAAAAAAAAAACCCTCAACCCGGCAAAGAAATGTGTACATAGCTGATCACTTACTATGTATAGAAGTAATTGTAATTATTCAAAAATTTGAGCAAGTTGGCTTAGTTTATTGATTAGAACACAAGTTAATGTGTTTAATAATTTTTCCTTTTTGACAAGTAATGCAAGAGTCGATTGTCTTTTGCAAGTTGTCTGACCATAACAAAAGTTATAAGTTTCATACGGAGCTTATTTGAGTCGATTGTCTTTTGCAAGTTGTATGACCATAACAATATTTATATATTTCATGTGGAGCTTATTCGGATAGTACCCGAGTCAACAATTCATCATTTTCCAACGGAAAGCGTTTTATAATCATCATCAGAGCTAGGAGCTGAATACATTACATGTTGATTACGTAGTACAAGATGATGATGATGATGATGATGATAATGACATATTACATACTGATTAGTCTACTAGCAACAGTAATTAAGGGCCTCAACATTTATTAATTATATACACAGATCGATCGACTTTTAAAAATGATGACAACAAGGCTTTTAGTACTCATCATCATTGTCATTGTCATCATCATTGTCGAACTCAGCAAACGGAACATCCTGAGACAGGCCGAGAAACATTACTTCTCACCAACATCGAACGGTTGATAGCAATGCAAGGACGATGAAGGGTTGGCCAATTGGGGTGTGCACTGCACAGCCCTGCAGAAATTATGAATTGTAGAAACTCCCTCTACATCCAATTAGACCAAGGATGCAGCAAATATTAACTTGAGCAGGTTTAGAGTGAAGTTCCCATGGCTCAGCCAAAAAAACCGTAGTTGGAGCTCATACATACGTGTTTTTGTACATCCAACAACAAAATGAAAAGGGACGAATTTAATTGCTATAATTTTATTAACTGGTAATGAATCTATTTAATTGCATATTTCATTAGAAAATGTATCTATAATTTTACTTTATTCTCCTTGTGATTAAAAAGATGAGTTAAAGTCTTTGTTTTAATATTAACATTATCCTCTTTTTTTGTTTCATAATGTAATTGCTTTATTTTGGGTGAAATTTTAAAATCGTGGTTGAAATTAAGGGATGAATTAGGAAGTGCATTTAGAAGAAAAGTAGAGATAGGGAGTAGGAGAAAATGTGATGTGAGAAATACTTATGGAATAAGATTCAACTTGGGAAAGGAACCTACTTCTCTTAGCAATCGTTCTTAAACTCCTGATTCACCACCGCACAGAGGCAACGATTGCCAAGGTTATGCTCGCCAATGTCAAATGTGTGCAGAAACAATTCTCTATCATTTTAATAATTTAGTCGCATGGCACTGGGTTTATCTTTCTATTCTTAGAATCCAGTTTCTTCCCAATAATTATTAGGTTAAAATTAAAGTTGTCAGTATTTTCAATTAATGCCTTCTCTTGCAACTTTTTCTAGTCATTACCATAATTTCCTTTTTCTTTTTTGTTGGGTGTACAAAGGGATGTGTGTATGAGCCTGTAGATGTTGGCATAAGCGTGACATTACTATCGTTGAAAGAATAATTTTGCATTCAAATTTCCAAACTTGGCCTAAGAATTCTCTCGGTTTTAACATTGGTTTGGAAGTTTGAATGCAAAATTATTCCTTCTATTGTATGCATAAATATCACACTTATATCAGCATTAGCAAAGCCCATATACGAATCTTTTTTTACACCCAACTAAAAAAAGAAAATTTGCTAACAATCAGGGAAAAAGTTGCAAGAGAAATTCATTAATTCAAAATATTAACAACTTTAATCTTAACTTAATAATAAGTGGGAAAAAACTAAATTTTAGGAATATAAAGATAAACTTAGTGTTAAGCGGCTGAATTATTGAAATGATAAAAAACTGTTTCTGTGCATATTTGACACTGGCGAGTATAGCATTGGCCATCATCACCTTTGTGCGGTAGTGAATCAGGGGCTTGAGAATGATCGCTAAGAGAAGCAGGTTCATTCCCTAAATTGAATCTTATTCCAAAATTATTTTCCAAATCAGATTTTCTTGTATTTCCTACATCTACTTTTCTTCTAAATACATTCGCTAATTTATTCCTTAATTTTAACCACGATTTTATGAATCTTACCTTCAAAAAAGTAATTAAATTATGAAGAAAAAAATGAGATACGGTTAAAATTAAAACAAAGATTTTAACTTATCTTTTTAATTACAATGAGAATGAAATAAAATTATTACATATATTTTTTAATCAAATATATATAATTAAAGAGGTTCATTACCGGTGAGAGCTCCCACTGTTTCCAAATACCGAAGGAGGTTGGTTGCCCACATCAAATGTTGTACCAGATGCACCTCTGACCTCCCTTTCAAAGCCAGTATTGCATTCAATTGACACCCAAAGATCAAACATATAATCCTGATCCTCTACTACTGGAGAGATTACTGACGTCCGCTAGTCTCCTTCCTCTTTCCCCCCCTGTGGGGTGTGTAGTGAAGTTTAAGGAGAGAGAACGGAGACCCATGGAAGTATACTGTGGAGTGACCACAGGTTGGTGCTTGATAGGGGAGAACGATTATCTTGCTCTTTATAATAAGATTCTAGAACTGTTACATATTTTTATATTTTATATACATTCTCTAACATCAATTATTAGTTTATATATCATAATTTTGGCGTATTTTTGATTATGCCTGATATTTTACATTTATTTTAGAATTAACGTATTATGGGTTGTATATTAATTGTATTGAGATGTCGTTTACATTATAAGCCGACATATGTTATATATGCTGAGCTGCTTCGAAGTTCATTTGCCATTTTTTTAAAACAAATATCTATAAATAAATAAAAAGGAAACCAACAAAAAGAAAGCTACTTTTTCTATCTGGCTTGGATGTCAATTGTTTGAGCATATTAACGAACGATTCGGTACACGCTCATCAATTTGTTCTTGCTCATCAATTTTTTCTTTATTTCATTAATTGAGTGCTGATTCAGCCATCGGTTTGCGTGTTGTCTCTAAAAGCCTCACACTTCCCTCATTGTTCCTTGCTTCGTATTTGGAATGTCAACGGGTCGAATCTTGATCGGATATTAGAACAACTAAATCCGAATCTGATTACATTTTGAATTCAAAAATCCGATGTGAGTTCGATCCTGCAGATTGGGGGAACTTCCAAATCCGATCCGAGTCAAATCGGATCGGAGTCGAATTTAATCTGATTCGAATCGATTTCTTTTCCCTACAACAATGATAAATTGTATTTTTCTATCCAAACTTATTTTGTCTACCTATCAATACGATAATATCCGCTTTCTCATCATTCCAACCAAATATTTGGTATTTATTGCTAAGCTAAAGGAGAGTGACAATGAGGCAAATGACAACATTATTATTATTGTTATTATTACTATTATTATCATTATTGTTATTGTTGTTGTTGTTGTTGTTATTATTATTATTATTATTATTATTATTATTATTATTATTATTATTATTATTGAAGTACTTTTATTGACACAAATCAAGATGAAATTAACATATTATACATGTTGCTGTCAGATTTTATGATGTGAATTCACCTTTAATGATATATGAATAAATAAGCTAAATAAAAAAGCTACAACACCTCCTATGGTTAAACTCACGTATATAAACGAGGGCTCCCCAAATTCGTACTGGAGTTATATAATGCAGTTGATCCTCTGTAAGTCATGCCATTTTCATTAGCCACAAGTGCCCCCAGACATATTTTTATATAGAAAAATATCCCCAATCTCTTCCTTCCATGAAAGCATCCACATCGACCATTGGAAGTAGTTAGGACGGTCAAAAGCTGACATAATCCGATTACCAATTCGAACCTGAATGCGAAATTAAGTGGGTTTGAATCAAGATTTTCAACTTGTTTAATTAAATAGGTTGACACGTTTAACCTATTTAATTAATTGGGTTAGGTTCAAGTTGAGAATTTTGACACAAAAAAATACCTATTTAATTCGTTTAATTAAACAGATTAAATTGGTTAACCTGTTTACCCAATTGCCATCTATTTTTGGGGGAAAAATTGTGAAAAAGTAGGTTTTAATTTGTTGGTGATACTAAGACTGCTGAGCTGGCTGATATTTGTGGTAGATATTTTAGTTTTCTTGATGTATGCAGTTTGTTAGTTTGTTACACAAACTGACTATATAATGGCTTGAGCTGAATAATATTGGGATCCATCTTTTCTGCAATTCTGTAGCATTCCTCTTTCTCTCTCTCTCCAGACTCTTTCATCTCAGAATCTTCATTCATGAAGGACCTCAAAATCATCATGGTATCAGAGCATCGTGATGAAGATCTGAGTTTGTGCGCATAATTGAAGAATCTTCTGATTGATGATCACGATCAAATTCAACTCAAAATGTCAGATAGAAATCGCAACAATTTCATTGAACTGCAGAATCCTTTGTTTGTTCATCCCTCAGATGGACCTGGATCCCTTGATCTAAAAATCAGACTCAACGGATCAAGCAATTTTAGGTCATGGAAAAGAGCAATGGAGATTGCACTTTCAACGAAGAGAAAACTTCCATTTGTTCATGGAACTCTTCCTCGACCTACTGATGATCCAGTCAAAGGAGATCAATGGGATGCTTGCAACAATCTGGTCATAGCATGGATAATGAATTCAGTATCTGATTCAATTGCAGAATCAATTCTGTACATTGAATCTGCTGTTGAAATCTGGAAGCAGCTAGAAAAAAGGTTTGCGGTTAGCAATGGTGCAAGGAAATACAAGCTCAACAAGGATGTGTACAATCTAAAGCAGAGCAACACTCCTATCAACGAGTATTATACTCGAATGAAAGGAATTTGGGAAGAACTGAGTGCAATGAATGATTTGCCTCGGTTTTCAGCTGTCACAGATGAAATCACAAACTTCTTGCAAGCTTTGGCAAGACAGAATGAAGAGCAAAGATTGTTTCAATTCCTAAATGGACTTGATGAAACCTATTCATCACAGCGAAGTCAAATTTTACTGATGAATCCATTGCCTTCAGTTGAGTCAGTTTGTTCCATGATTCAGCAAGAAGAACTGCAACGGCAAGTCTTGGAAGATGTACAACTTCATGCAGAATCTTCAGCTTTGTTAAGCAGAAATATTACTGAAGTAAAGTGCACGGTATGTGGAGTCAAAGGTCACTCCAAGGAGAAATGCTGGAAAGTTATAGGTTATCCTAGCTGGCACCCAAGGGGAAAGAAAAATCTTCAAAGGCAAGGAGGACTTCAAAGGCAAGGAGGAGTAAACAAGCAAGGCAAGGCGTATGATCCAGCATTCAAGGCTGCAAACCAAGCAAGGACAGTGGACAAACCTGCACCAGGCCTGACTGCACAACAAATTGAGCAACTGCTCAAACTCCTCCCAGCTTCAAGCAACTCCAGCTCTGTCAGTCACTCAGAGGACACAGATGAAGAACTTGATTACAGCTTTGCAGGTACAGCAGTTTGTTTTCATGTTGAGAAGGAGACTATAGATTGGGTCATAGATACTGGAGCAACAGATCACATGACCTCTTTGCCAAATCTCTTGCATGATATCAAGGATAATAATGCTAAATCCTGCATTAAATTGCCAAATGGCACTCAGGCACCTATAACTCATATTGGAACTGTGCATTTGTGTAATGACATGGTGTTGCAAGACACACTTGTGGTTCCCACGTTTAAATACAATCTATTATCAGTGAGCAAGTTATGCAGAGACAATAATTGTCTAGCAATATTTCATGAGGAAATATGCCTATTCCAGGACTATGCAACAAAGAAGATAAAGGGAGTTGGTGAACACAGAGGAGGCCTCTATTATCTGGTAAATTTACCTTTGGAAAAGGTATCTCGACAATTACTGGACATCAGTCATTTAGTATTGGATAGATTGGTCAGAGACTGTAGACTGTTTCCAACTGCCAATGTGGCAAATAAATTGCTTGATTTTTCTTTGTGGCATAAAAGACTAGGACATGCTCCATTGTCAAAGTTGAAGCATGTTGTAGTTGTACCCACTCCCAATGATGAACGAGAAGTATGTTTGACTTGTCCCATGGCTAAATTTGCAAGATTACCTTATGCTCTTAGTGATTCTCATGCTGCAGAACCATTTGAGCTAGTGCATATTGACATATGGGGTGCATACAGGGTGGCCACACATGGAAAGTTCAGATACTTTCTCACAATAGTTGATGATCATACTAGGGCCACATGGGTTTATTTACTGCAGTTTAAGTCTCAAGCATTTTCCATGGTCCGAAAATTCTGTGCTTATGCCAAAACACATTTTGGAACACAAGTCAAAACTATAAGGTCAGATAATGCCTTGGAGTTTGGTTCTGGACCTTGTCAAGATTATTTTGATACACATGGTATAGTACACCAGACATCATGTGTTGATAGACCTCAACAAAATGGTAGAGTTGAGAGAAAACACAAACACATTCTTGAAATATCCAGGGCCTTAAGATTCCAAGCAGCTTTACCTCTACATTTCTGGGGTGATTGTGTGTTAACAGCAGTCTATTTGATCAATAGACTACCATCTAAAGTACTTGGCTACAAAACCCCCTATGAGATGTTATTAAAGACAAATGTTAACTATGACAATCTCAGAATTTTTGGGTGTTTGGCTATGGCTAGTAATCCAGCCAGAACACATGACAAATTGGATCCTAGAGGGGTGCCTTGTTTGTTTCTTGGTTATGCTAGTCATCAAAAGGGTTATAAGTTGATGAACTTGCTTACAAAGCACACATTTGTCTCAAGAGATGTTCAGTTTTTTGAACATATATTCCCTTATAAAAAGGGGAGTTATGACAAGTATATGCAGCCTATACCAGAGGTGGTGTCAAAGCCTACTGATTTGAGAAAAAATGGATATCTTGATGATATCCTGTTGCAAATGCCTACTCAATCAGGTTCTGAGCCTCTATTGCAGGATGCATCACCAAATACAGACTCAGGTTACATTATGCAAGACACACCACAGAGTGCCCCTACACCAGTGCTAGACACTGAAGCACCAAGCTCAGTGATTCAGCCAGTTAGAAGGAGCAGTAGAATAAAGAAAAATCCAGCTTAGCTAAATGATTTTGTGGCTCAGGTCACCAAATCTGACAACTGCAATGTTCCCATTGCTAGTGCTGTAGAAACAGTTGCAGTGAGTCCCTGCTACAAAGCTTTGCTTGCCTCTATTGAAAAATATCATGATCCTACCTCTTTCTCTGAAGCTGTTCAAGATCCTAAGTGGTGTACAGCTATGAACTCAGAGTTGAGAGCATTAGAAACCAATGGTACCTGGGAATTGACTTCATTACCCCCAGCAAAGAAAGCAATTGGGTGCAAATGGGTCTTTAAGACCAAGTTTCATTCTGATTGATGAACGATAAATTCACTCATTTTACATGCCTCTTTCACCCACTTTTTGCTCGTATAATAACTTAATCTTTAGGATTTTTACTTGTTTTATTTATGTTTTGCAGGAAATAACTCCAAATCAAGCAAACGTCGCGAAAAGGGACGAATACGGGACGAAACGAAGAAAAGCAGCGAAAACCGACGAAAACCGGCAAAACCGGGGGACCAAACCACCGTGCCACCAGTGAAGTGGCACGGTGAGGCCGTGCCACATGGCACGGTCGTGCCACCATGGCACGGTGGGACCGTGCTACGTGGCACGGTCGTGCCTCCCGGGGTTTTGTCCGGTTTCGCGATTTCTTCTATTTATGCCCCTTCGGGCGTTTTTGGCTGGGGGTCGCTCGGGGGGTTCTTCCAGGCGATTTTTAGGGTAGTTTAGTTTAGGTTTTAGCCAATAAAAACTCCATTGGGAGGATTAGATTAGGGTTGTATTGGATTGTTCTTGGATTCAAGCATTTGGATTTGAAGTTCCTTCCATCAATCTATAAGCCTTCTTCTCTCTTTCTCCACTTATTTCAATTTCGTTATTGTTTGTTCTTATTTTGATTATGTTAGTTTAGATTGTGTTCAGTTTATTTGTTTGGTTTTCATTGTTAATTTATGTTATTTAGTTGTTTAGATTCGTTTTATTTCATTCTCTTTGTTTTGTTCTTCAAGTTTATGTTCTTAGTTGTTAGTTTAGGGTTCCATGTGTTTTTCATGTTTGGTTGGTAGATTTTGTTGGCTTGGGTTGTGATTAGCCTCTTGATGGCGAATTAGTCTTGTATGTGGCCTAACCATACCCAATCTATGCCTAGAACCTAGAGTTTTTCCTCACGCCCGCCAAGTGTTCAATGAAATGCTTGAGAGAGCTTTCATCCATATTTTTGGGCGATTGACTTATGCTGAGAGGTGAGGTCAATTAGCTAGTGTGGGAGAGGGAATAGCCGAGTTCGGAACACGAAAGTAGTATCCGAATCGAGCTAGGTCCGGGGTTGCTAGTTTTGTGGTCTAATTCGACTAACCCCACGAAAGTAGGTGGTTACGCGAATTAGACTAGCTCATGACCCTTGAGAGAGGGCTTGGGTGGTCTTTGATGGTGCAACCGACCATCTCTAGTTCGTGATGTAGTTTGGGTAGGTTAGGACTCGTCTTGATTAACTGGTTCATCACTTGGTGAAATCATAAACCCAAGTCCCTTTTTGTTTGTTTGTTTTAGTAGTTTAGTCCTTCTTCCTTCACCTTCGATCCTGCCTAGATTGAGACGCTTTAGTTAGCCTCGGTAGTTGGAAACACAACTCCCTGCGGACGACACCCCAAGTACTCAACGATACACCTTGCACTTGGGGTTTATAAATATTAAAACTTTTTCTGTAACACTGATGGAAGTGTGGACAAATTTAAAGCAAGATTGGTTGCACTTGGTTATAGACAGAAGTTTGGCATTGATTACTGGGAAACGTTTGCCCCAGTTGCAAAAATGACCACTGTCAGGACTTTATTGGCTGTTGCTTCTATTAAACAATGGCATTTATATCAAATGGATGTTTCCAATGCCTTTTTACATGGTGATTTACAGGAGGAAGTTTACATGACTTTGCCTCCAGGATATACTGGTTTTGGCACTGATATTCAACCTACTTCCTGTGACCAACCTAGAGGAAAGGTGGTATGCAAGCTTCTCAAATCTCTCTATGGACTTAAACAAGCTCCTAGACAGTGGTTTGAGAAGTTATCTACAGCTCTACTTCAATTTGGTTTCCATCAGTCTCGAGCTGATTATACTTTGTTTACCAAGCACACAACTTCCTCTTATACTGCAGTGCTAGTCTATGTAGATGACATGGTCATAACAGGGAGTGATGCCCAAGTCATTGTAGATTTGAAGTCATACTTAAGTACTCAGTTTCACATGAAGGATCTTGGCCATTTGAGCTATTTCTTGGGTTTGGAAGTTAGCAGAACTGATCAAGGTATTTTCTTATGTCAGAGGAAATATACCTTAGATCTCCTCAAGGAAACCAAGATGGAACATTGTAGAGCTTTGAAGGTTCCTTTGACACCTAACCATAAACTGTACATGGATTCAGGTCAAATGCTTTCAGATCCCAACAGGTTTAGAAGACTTGTTGGTAAGCTGATCTATCTGTCTATTACTAGACCTGACATCAGCTTTGCAGTACAGTTTTTGAGTCAGTTTATGAGTAACCCTACTGATGCTCATATGCAAGAAGCTTTCCATGTTCTGAGGTACTTGAAGGCTACATCTCATCATGGCATCTTACTTGCTGCTAATTCTGATCTTCAACTCACAGCTTATTGTGACTCTGACTGGGGCAGTTGTCTCAACACCAGAAAATCTGTCACTGGTTATGCTGTTTTGATTGGCAATTCACTTATTTCCTGGAAATCAAAGAAGCAGGGTGTTGTTGCTTGCTCCACTGCTGAGGGAGAATATAGGGCCATGGCTAAAACCTGCTGTGAACTCACTTGGTTGCTTGCATTACTCCATGATTTAGCCGTGAAGCCTCCTTTGCCTGTGCATTTGTTTTGCGATAACCAGGCTGCTCTTCACATTGTGCGCAATCCTGTGTTTCATGAGAGAACGAAACACATTGAAGTGGACTGTCATTATGTTCGAGACAAGTTCAAGACAGGTCAAATTCAACCGTGCTATATCACTTCTAAAAATCAGCTGGCAGATCTTTTTACCAAAGTGGTTTCTGCTTCCCAATATGTTCATTTCTTAACCAAGCTGGGAGTTGTCAGCCCTGCACAACTACCAGCTTGAGGGGGGGTGTTGGTGATACTAAGACTGCTGAGCTGGCTGATATTTGTGGTAGATATTTTAGTTTTCTTGATGTATGCAGTTTGTTAGTTTGTTACACAAACTGACTATATAATGGCTTGAGCTGAATAATATTGGGATCCATCTTTTCTGCAATTCTGTAGCATTCCTCTTTCTCTCTCTCTCCAGACTCTTTCATCTCAGAATCTTCATTCATGAAGGACCTCAAAATCATCATAATTAGCCAATCTATGTTTTAGGATCGTGGTTCTTGCAAATCATGGACATTGGTCATGCTGTGATGATATATTGAACTTAAGAGAATGGTTTACGATATTCTATAATCATACTTAAGTCGAAATGTTAAGTGGATAAATGAGTAACCGCATAACCTGAACCTGACCCATTTATATTAAATGGTTTAATGGGTAAATTTCAGGTCAGTCCATTTAAAAAATAAACAGGTACAAGTCAAGATTTTCAACCCGTTTATAAGTTCTTGTGTTGAACACATTACACTCTGATTAAACAGTATAGGAGGATGATGATGATGATAATAACACATTATGTACATACTGATTAATTTACTAGCAGCACTAATTAAGGACCTCGATATTTATGATATACCCAGATCCATTGACCTCTAGATATGATGACAAGCAGGGTTTTAGTAATCATCATCGTTGTCGTACTCATCAAACGCAACATCTTGAGACAGGCCCGGAAAAATTGCTTCTGACCAACATCGACAGGTTGATAGCAAGGATGATGAAGGGTTGCCCAATTTTTTTTTTTGGGGGGGGGGGGGGGGGTGGCGTCGCTGCATGCCCTGCAACAACTATGAATTGTGGAAACTGCCTCTACGTCCAATTAGACCAAGGATGCAGCAAATATTAACTTGAGCAGGTTTAGGGTGAAGTTCCCACAGCTCAGCAAAAAAAAAAAAAAAACATAGTTGGAGCTCATACACACATTCTTTTGTAAACCGAACCAAAAAAAAGGAAAAGGGACGGATTTAATTGCTATAATTTTATTAACTTGTAATGAATCTATTTAATTGTATATTTGATTAGAAAATGTATCTATAATTTTACTTTATTCTCATTGTGATAAAAAAAGATAAGTTAAAATCTTTGTTTGATCTTAATGTTGTCCCATTTTTTTTGTTCTATAATTTAATTGCTTTATTTAGGGTGGAATTTTAAAATCGTGGTTGGAATTAAGGGATGAATTAGGGAGTGCGTTTAGAAGAAAAGTAGAGGTGGTAAGTAAAAGAAAACTCAATGTGGGAAGTACTTCTGGAATAAAATTCAATTTGGAGAAGGAACCTGTTTCTCTTGGCGATCATTCTCAAACTTCTGATCCACCACCGCATAAAGGCAACGATGGCCAAAGTTATGCTCGCCAATGTCAAATGCGTGCAGAAACAATTGTCTACCATTTCAATAATTCAGTCGCGTGGCACTGAATTTATCTTTCTATTCTTAGAATCCAGTTTCTTCCCAATAGTTTTTAGGTTAAGATTAAAGTTGTCATTATTTTCAATTAATACCTTCTCTTGCAACTTTTTCTGGTTATTAAGATAATTTTCTTTTTTTTTGGTTGGGTGTACAAATAGATGTGTGTATAAGCTTGTAGATACTGACATAAGCGTGACATTTATGCACATAATAGAAGGAATAGTTTTGCATTCAAACTTCAAAGCCAATGTTTTGCATTCAAACTTCCAAGCCATTGGCTTGCAAGTTTGAATGCAAAACTATTCTTTCTACTCTGTGCATAAGTATCTCGCTTATGTCAACATCCACAAGTTCATATACACATCTTTTTTTACATCCAACTAAAAAAAAGGAAATTATGCTAACGATCAAAAAAAAAAGTTGAAAGAGAAATGTATTAATTGAAAATACTAACAACTTTTATCTTAACCTAATAACAAGTGGGAAAGAACTAGATTTTAAGAATAGAAAGACAAAGTGAGTGTCAAGCGGCTGAATTATTAAAATAATAGAGTTTTGTTTCTTCGCATATTTGACATTGGTGAGTATAACCTTGGCCATCATTGCCTTTGTGCAGTTTACGAATGATTGCAAAGAGAAGCATAGGTTCCTACTCCAAATTGGATCTCATCCCATGTAACGGCCCGAATCTAATATTCATTTTAACTAGGAGTGCGCAGAAAAACCTGAAACCGAAAACCGAACCGAAAAACGGCAAAAACCGAACCGAAAAATCGGTTAACCGAACAAAATTTTCATTAAAATCGGTTTAGTTAACCGAACCGAAATTTTTTTTCGGTTTTTTCGATTCGGTTACGGTTCGGACTATTTGAAAATTCGGTTAACCGGCGGTTAACCAAACCGAAAATATTTTTTTTTAAGTATATATAAAAAATAAAAAATATTAGGTAAGAAAGTGCACTTTTTTGTTATTTATAAATGGTTACCAAATTTTAATTTTTATAAAAAGAATTTAAACATAAAAAATAAAAAAATTAGTTAAGAAAGTATAAGTTTTTTATTATTTGTAAACGGTTAACCGGTAACCGAACCGAAAAATCGGTTAACTGAACCGAAAAATCGGTTAACCGAAATTTTCGGTTCGGTTACGGTTCGGGTTTTTGGCGAACCGAAATTTTCGGTTCGGTTATGGTTCGGAATTTTTTTGAAGTGCAAAGCCGGTTAACCGGTTTTGCACACCCCTAATTTTAACTACATTGAACCTTCTTAATTACAAATTAATCAAGTTGGGTGCCGCATTTCAAATCAGCAATTTTTATACATGCATATATATTTGTACAATTACAGGTTGAATCGACAGAGTAACCTCGAATTAGATTTTTGCTATACTCCTGCATAAGTTATTAAAATTCTAGTGAATAATTAAACGTCCGCTAAAATAAAAATGCATTTTCCCAAAATTTTATGTCTAAAAGATGAAAAGTTTTTAATTCACAAATTTTAGTCC
>JACYFF010031952.1:2485910-2496201 GCA_017589665.1 Selenicereus undatus
GTCACTGCCTCCCCACCGTCGCGGCCACCACCCGAAGCTAGTGTCCCATGCCTTTTCCTCCTCCACGGCTCCCCTGTGTTCCTTTGCTCCTCTGTTCTGTCGGCCCCTGTTGTTCCGCCTGTTGCCGGCCAACAACCCGCTGTCGACCGCCTGCAGCGCCGCCACCGCCGCCTTCTCCTCTTTGCTCTAGCTTTAGTTCGAATTGAAAGGTAAAAACCTAACCTTGCTTAGTTGATTATTTGGGTTGTTGTGATTTAATTTGTATTAAAGAATGTAATCAGTAAAGTTGCCTATTTGCTTGCAATTTTTGAAGCTGGTTTGGATGTTGAAATTGGCGGAGTCTTGCGATGTTGAATAGTGGGTTTAATTTGTGAATTGGGTTATGTTGTTATAGCTTGGTAGAAGTTGGTATATGTTTGGTGAATTTGGTTATGTTGTTATAAGTTGAGATGAGTTTGATATACATTCTGAAGCTAGTGACATAAGTTTGAAGTAATATGCTTGGGGAGCACAATAATCCCACTGTGAGACGACGTTGTTATTTCTATCATTGTGAGAATTTGTAATTAGTATCAATACTTGACATAGTATGATCGGAGGCATAATATGCTTAGTATAAGAAATGATAAGAATGCAAATTTCTGAAGTTTGAAATTGTTCGGTTAATAAGTATGTTTATGTGAATTTGGGAAGTAAGATGAGGGTGGTGAGTGAGTGTGAATGTTGAAGATTATGCTTGAATTCCAGTTTGTCGATGATGGTTTAGGAGTATTTAGAGCAGTTTCATTTTATTGAATAATTGAAGGCGATTGGTAGATTGTAAATATTAAAGGATGTGGGGTATGTCATGATCATGACTTGGTAAACAAGATTGTGGGTTGGATAAAACTAAGACGTGTTAATATTGAATTAAGGATGTTTAGAGTTATCCTAATGAGAATCTGAATAATATTAATGGACTACCCATGTGTTGGGGATATGTATACCATGGGGTCCATGGCTATGTTGGTTAAGGGTTTCCGGGTCATTATGTTGCCTTATTAGTGCCTAAATGAGTTTATTGAGTTAAGTATAGAGAAATGTGTATGCATGGGAGGAGTTGTGTGAGTATCCGTCATGACATTTGGTGTTCATATGGGGGTTTTAGAGTTGTAATTCGAATAAACATACGAGCTTGGCTATGGTTGATTTGATGGTTTAAGTACTTCATAATGAACAATTGAGTGAAATTCATGAGAATTAGGTGTTAGACTGTTAAAAAATAATAATAAAAAAAAAATGGGTGTATTGTTGCCATGAGTGGGTGATACAAGGTGCGATGTTGGGGTGAAACTTAAGCTTAATTAGGTTGCCTTTAATAGTATTTAAGTAAGTCTTTGATAGTATTTGAATGGAAAGCTTAAGGCATAACACCAATTCGAAGAGGGAATCAATAATCGTAATAACAAAGTTAATAATAATCCTGATAAAAATGACCATTCAAACGATGCAATAACAACAATAGTATTTATAACAATGGTTCCTAATGACATTAATACTAAGACTACAACCAAATAAACGATAAGGAACGAGCTTATACTAATAATTAGAAGAGTGGTGGTGATAACGTTGTTACTTCATTTACATGTTTATGACATTCAGTAAGTGTTAGCAGTTTGAGGTAGGGGAATGGAAACAAAAATAAAGTAGAACCTAATTAATAACTTTTGTCATGCTAAAGATTAATAAAGAGTTCAAGAGAATTAAATTATTCATTAAACCAAGAAATTAATCAAACTCCTTGACAACCTTACCTTCGCACTAATCGAAAGATAATTACATATTTAAGCAGGGATGAAGCCACCTCTATCGCTTCAAGCTGCCAACGTACGTTCTCCATTATAAAAAAGAGGAAATTTCAAAGCTTAAGTACGTACAATGCCTGTGCTCTTCGAAAACTCACATGTTTTTCAAACTATGCAGGTTCAATATTACAATCACATAATGAATCATTTTCATAATGTGTTGTCACATAAACAAGTGGCTTCGCCCAATGACCAATCATCAGGGCTTATGCCCATCATTATATATGCGCGCGGTGTCAACTCAGGTTTCTCGATCGGCCTGGAGGTTGAGCACCTAAAGTATGATCGTTTCAAAACGTACATCGATCAAGAGGTCCGCTTCCAGAAAATAATTAGCAAATCAATTTTTACATATACATTCTCTCTCTCCTATTTGCAAAGTAAAATGTTTTGAAATGCGCCTGGCCCAACTAATTTAACATAAAACTTATTTTACTACATAGGAATGTATGTGCTGAGCTTCGGCTCATCATTCGAATGTTTTTATATTTTCTGTTTTAGGTATGGGGAGCATTGAACAACCGTCCTCCTGATAAGCCGGAAGATAGCAAACAATGGATGTTTACTGAACGTTAGCTAGTCAACGCTCACAATGATGATAGGTTAGTAATTTGGAGATTGTGTATTGTTATACTTTTGAAACTTGAGGATAATAATGCTTAGTGTGGATACACTAAGTTATAACATGTAGTATGAACTGTATGAGTAGACAAATTTTTTTTTGGGTAATTCTAAGGTTTAGTAATTCAGGTAGCCTTATTCCATCCCGAAACGGCAGTAATGCCTCAAATCAAATTAACAGTCTTCCGCTATAAATAAATAACAAACTAATGGTTAAGCTAGAGTAAGCCGACATTAGCAATTGGGGGCGTTACATCCTAGAAGTATTTTCTACATTAGATTTTGTTCTACTTCCTAGGTAAATTATTATGTACAACCGGGTGGACATCTCAATTGTCCACCCGGGCCCACTTAGCGGTTGTAATTTATTCTAATAGTGTTTTTTTTTTTAAAGAGAGAAACTGTTCATTCTTCGCTGGTCAAACGTTTGAGTGTTCAGTTTTTCAGAAAACAAAGAATTAGGCTGCTAGTTTCGTGTTGTTCGTTAATTTCGAATTAGTGTTCTACGTGAATTGGCCTACTGCTATCTTCGTTTTGCCGAATTCTCTATTTTCAGAGTGTTTGATCGGTTCCTGTAGTTTTTAGCGACTATTCTATTGTTGGATTTGATCTTAACATCTCTATTGACAATGACGGTTTATCAAACGCGCAATGTTCGTCAGGTTTGTTGTTATTTTCCGATCTCTGTTTTTTTGTTCCGATTTGAATCTGTAAGTTTTTGTGTGTTTTTTAGTTGTTCTGAATTTTCAGCAGTTAATGTAGATCTTAGAGCATGTTTTGTTTATAATTTTTTGAATATACATGATTCTATTTTGAAAAATTTTTCTGTAATATGAGACACATAGCTCACCATAATAAGTGTTATGCTCACTATATCTATTCGTCAGCTCACTAAGAAAAAACATTCAACTCACTATGATTTTAGCATGTACTGATGAACGATAGATTATTTCTGTGCTTACTAAATGTTGAATTTTGTGGGGTAAATAATAGCTCATTATGATGAATCATGTGTTCACTATATCTATTTGTTTGCTCACTGACAAAAAACATTCAGCTCATTATCATCAGTGTAACTCACTATGCGAAATACATGTAGCTCACTGGAATCAGTCATGTGCTCACTAAGCATAGTTCTTGGCTCACTGAAGATATATATTTAACTCACGAATATTAGGAGTGATAATGTAATCACTAAATGTAATTTTCATAATGAATGACGTGGCTAATATGGAAAGCAATAGCTCACTGTAATTAGTATAGGCTGTATAGCTCACTATAAAAAATATTTTCATCTGTACTTCGAAGCATTTATGGCGCACTAGAAAAAGCGTTTGGCTCACTATTTTCTAGCTTGTACTCACCAATTGTGGCATATAGCTCACCACAAAAATGATGTTACCTTTGCAGATAATACTTCATTCTTTCAATCTGCATTATACGATTCTGTTGTTGATATTAATGGTAATGCTGGTGATGCTTCACAAGGCAAAGAGGATGTGTCTCTTATAACCCCCATGATTATATGAGGCATAGAAAATGAAGTGTACTATATGAGGCACAGTTTGGATATATATTGAAAATGTGATTACTTGTGGGTGGTTGGATTAGAGGATATGTATCTGATAACCCCATGATTATATCATCAGGTGTTGAAGTATCTGTTTTTGATCAATGGAAGAAGATTATATGTAATGTTAATACTATAGTATAAAAGACATAGCTCACTAAATTGAAGTAATGTCTCAGTAGAAAATAATGTACATAATAATCAACTCACCAAATTCAAGTCATGACTCACTATATTTGGCTAATGACTCACTAGAATATAAAGCACAACTTAGTACAGCATGCATATGCACAGGTTATAACATATAACTCACTAAAATATAGATATGGTATGGCCAACTGACCAAAATCAAATTCTGGTTCACTACACACAACTCATAGCTCACTAGCAAAAAGTCATGGCTCACTAAAATCAAGAGCTGGTTCATTACTGCATGAATCTGCTCAGGTCAGTAATACAAAGTAATGGCTCACTACAAGCAAGTCATAGCTCATCAACACGAAGCCATGGCTCACTAAAATCAAGTACTGGCTCAGTACAATATGAGGCACAACTGACCACATCATGTATATGCTCAAGTCACAAACACAAAGTAACGGCTCACTAAACGGAAGTCATAGCTCACCAACATGAAGGCATGACTCACTAAACCCAAGCTCTGGCTCACTAGTGCAAGTGTATGCTCAAGTCACAAACACAAAGTAATGGCTCACTAAACGGAAGTCATAGCTCACCAACATGAAGGCATGGCTCACTAAACCCAAGGTTTGGCTTACTAGTGCAAGTGTATGCTCAAGCCATTAAGAAAAAGCAATGGCTCACTAAACAGAAGTCATGGCTCACCAATATGAAGCCATGGATCACTAAAATGAAGTTCTGGCTCACGAGTGCATGTATTTGCTCAAGTCACTAGTATAAAGTAATGACTCACTAAGCGGAAGTTATAGTTCACCAACAGGAAGCCATGGCTCACTAAAATCAAGTTCTGCCTCACAAGTTCACGTATTTGCTCAAGTCACTAACACAAAGCAATGGCTCACTAAACGGAAGTCATAGTTCACCAATATGAAGTCATGACTCACTAAAACGAAATATACAGGTTAACAACTAGTCGCTGTTTATGCTGCTTGACTTAGTAATTTTATGTTTCGTTTTTGTAACATATCTTTTGTGAGAGATTAATGATTCATCATTTCCAAATCTCTTGGTGCTTGCTTATGAATGTTGAGGTTCCATCTGAAAACATTGCAGAAATGCGATTAGTAAAAACTTTGTTTGCTTAAAACATAGAATGCAATTAGTAATGTTAGTGTGTTCGAACATGAAAATAAATCGCATATGTTGGTAAAACTTACATCGAAGTGCTTCTTTCAACGTTTATAGAAGAGATTTTGGCTAGATTTGTTGATGAAGTGCTGCAGAATTCGTGAAATGGAGTGAGAACGGAGGGAAGTTCGTGGAGAGAGAACGGAGGGAAGTTCGTGGGGTGAAGCTTGAATTCGACGATTGTGCGCCTTTGATGTTTTTGTTTTTTTTTATTTATTAAAAACGCGGTTTGGATGGATTACGTGACGAAAACTTAGTGCATTGGTGGGGCCGGTTGTACAAATGAATTTGTACAACCGGGTGGACGGTATAGCTACTGTACTTCCTACCTCTATTTTTCTTCTAAATGCACTGATTAATTCATCCCTTAATTCCAAGAGTGATTTTAAAATTCTCACTCCAAAAAAAGCAATTAAATTAGGAAATAACAAAATGAGACACGGTTAAGATTAAAACAAATATTTTAACTTATCTTTTTAATTATAAGGATAGTGAAATAAAATTATAGATATATTTTTTAATCAAATATATATAATTAAATAGGTTCACCACCGGTGACAGCTCCTACTATTTCTTAGCAGCAAAGGAGGTTGGTTGCCCACATCAAATCTTGTACTAGGGGCACCTCTCTCCTCCCTTTCAAAGCCAGTATTGAATTCAATTGACACCCAAGGATGCCAACATGTAATCCCTTTCAAAGCCAGTATGTATTGAATTCCTCTCTGTGCAGTCACGATTAAAATCACCACCAAAAATCAAGGAAAGAATAAGGAGAGACGGATTTAAGATTAGGGACGACAGATTTCAATCAAGTATACACGAGAAGATTTTAGAAAAAAGATGCACTGAGCAATCATATCAGTTACCCGTAGCTGCTCAGACGTAATGGTGAAGGTCCAACATCATCCTTTTTACAACACTTAAACATCTCCTTTTCCTCTTTTCCCCCTGTGCTGGGGTGTGTAGTGAAGTTTAAGGAGACAGAATGGAGACCCAGGGAAGTATATCGTGGAGTGAACACTGAACAGAGGTTGGTGCTTCACAGAATGACAGGTCAGAGCAATTATCTTGCTCTTTATAATCAGATTTTAGAACTGTCAACATTTTTATATTTTATATATTCTCTAACATCAATTATTAGTTTATATATCCTAATTCTGGCATATTTTTGATTATGCCTGATATTTTGCATTTTTTTAGGATTAATGTCTTACGGGTTGCATAGTAATTGTATTGGGATGTCGTTTACATTCTAAACCAACATACATTATGCTGATCTGCTTCGAAGTTCGTTTTTCATTTCTTTAAAAAAATATCTATAAATAAATAAAAAGGAAACGAGCAAAAAGAAAGCTACTTTCTCTATCTAGCTGGGATGGCTATTAATTGTTTGAGCATATTAATGGATGATTCGGTACAGTACAAGCTGGCCAATTTGTTCTTGCTCATCAATTTTTTCTTTGTTTCATTAATTGAGTGTTGATTCGGCCATCCTTTTGTGTGTTGTCTCTAAAAGCCTCACACTTCCTTCATTATTCCTTGCTTGGGATTGGGGATGTGAACATATCGGATTCGGATCAGATGTTAAAATATCTAAATCTGAATCTGATTACATTTTGGATCCAAAAATTCGATTCAATTTCGATCCGGCTGATCCGAGGCACCTCTGATTCCAATTCGAGTCAGGTTGGATTGCAATCGGATTTAATCCTATCTGAATCAATTTTTTTTCCTTACAACAATTGTGTATTGTATTTTTCCATCAAAACTTATTTTGTCTACCTATCGATCCGATAACATGTGACTACCCATCATTGCAACTAAGTATTTGGACATTTAATACTAAACTATGGGCGACTGGCAATGAGGCAAATGACGACATTATTATTATTGTTGTTATTGTTGTTGTTGTTATTGAAGTACTTTTATTGACACAAATCAAGATGAAATTAACATATTATACATGTTGCTATCAGATTTCATGATGTGAATTTACCTTTAGGGTCTGTTTGGTCTTTGGAAAATTTGGTAGAAAAAAAAGTTGAAGGAAAAAAAAAATGAAGGAAAAAAAAGTAGGGAGACAATGAGTTTTTTTTCTCTTGTTTGAATTGAGGAAAAAATACAAGAATTTGGATGAAAAATTTGAATGTTAATGAACTACTTGAATCATGTTGATATCATTTAAGCAATGCAAGGTTAGAGGAGGTTAGGAACTTTCCTCACAATTTTATGAGGAAAATTTTATCACTTGTTTATAATAATTTTTCCACCTAACTTTCCTCCATATTTTTTTTCTTTGTAATTTTCTTTAAACCAAATAGAAGAAAAAAAGTAACTTTCCTAATTTTTTTTTCTTTTCACAAAACTTTCCTAAGTCCAAACGGAACCTTAATGATATATGAATAAATAAGCTAAATAAAAAAGCTACAACACCTCCTTTAGTTAAACTCACGTATATCAACGATGGCTCCCCAAATTCATACTTGACATGAGTAGTAGAGGTGTGCACAAAAATCCAAAACCGAAAAATCGACAAAATCGAATTGAAAAACCAGTTAACCGAATAAATTTTTCAAAAAAGTTGGTTTAGTTAACAAAACCGAAATTTTTTTTCGGTTTTCAGTTCGGTTACGGTTC
The DNA here is from genome assembly GCA_017589665.1 of Selenicereus undatus. Lineage (NCBI taxonomy): Eukaryota > Viridiplantae > Streptophyta > Magnoliopsida > Caryophyllales > Cactaceae > Selenicereus > Selenicereus undatus. The sequence continues at coordinate 2,493,909 of JACYFF010031952.1, forward strand.
GGATTATTTGAAAATTCAGTTAACCGAACCGAAAATAATTTTATTTTTTAAAAATATTATACATAAAAAATAAAATATTTCGGTAAGAAAGTGCACTTTTTTATTATTTATAAATAGTAACCAAAGTTTAGTTTTTATAAAACGAATTTAAACATAAAAGAATGACAAATTTAAGTAAGAAAGTATAAGTTTTTTATTATTTGGAAACGATTAATCGGTAACCGAACCGAAAAATCGGCTAACCGAACCGAAAATCGGTTAACCGAAATTTTTGGTTCGGTTACGGTTCAGGTTTTGGACGAACCGAAATTTTCTGTTAACTGAAATTTTCGGTTCGATTACGGTTCGGAATTTTTTTAAACGAAAACTGGTTAAGTGATTTTCGGTTAACCGGTTTTGTACACCCCTATCGAGTAGTGGAGTTACTGAAGTTGATCCTCAGTAGGGGTAGGCAATGGACCGAGTCGAGTCTGGTTAGGGTCGACCCGTTTACAAAGTGGACTGGGCCATGGTCGGTCCGTTAATTATTTGATCTGAGTTGGACCTTTTGTGCAAATAAACAGGCATGGGCCAATCCGCTTTTGGCTAGTTTTAAAATGGAACAAATTTACACAAAAAACTATAATAATTATTATTATGTCTTAATGGGTTGGGCATTATTGACCCGGTCTATTAGTGACCTAGCTCTTTTACATTTTAAGCAGACTTAGTCACTTAACCCAATGAATATTCAACCTGTTGCCCACCCAAATTTTCAATAAGGCATGTCATTTTCACTAACCACAAATGCCCCCAAACATATTTTTATACAGAAAAATATCCCCACTGTCTTCCTTCCATGAAAGCATTCCACATCTACGATTGGAAGCAGGATCTTTTGAAACCAAAAAAACATATTAGGAAGAAAGTGTCTTTTGTTTAGAAAATTTTAAAAAAGCGCCAACGATGATAAAAGAAGAAGAGGAAGATGATTTCTCTGAGGGCTGATAAAAATCTGTTCGATTTGATTATCCGAATTTATTTGATCCAAAAAAAATTGGGTACGGTCATTAAATTTATGTCCGAATTTAAAATTCGGACAATCGGCCATGTCCGAATTTAAACCGGGTTGGGTTCGGGTTTGGACATTCAGGTTCGGGTTGTCCGGATTTTTGAACCATTTCAGGTTCGGACAAATTCGGACAATCGGACAACCGGATTCGGACATCGGATACCTATGTTTATATGTAATTTTAGTCCAAATTCTTTAGAAAATTTTATAAAAATAAATTTGGACAATCGGGTTCGGACATTAAAAAATCGGGTTCGGGTCCGCTCACACAAAATTTCGGTCAGAATCTCCTAAAATCATATTACAAATTCGGACATTCGGACAATCGGGTCTGGACATCGGACGTTCGGGTCCGGGTCCTGTTCTGATTAAAGTGTCCGATTTGTAATCTGAACAGAATCTGTGTATAAAATTTTTGTCCGAATATCTGATTTATTCGAATCTAGATTAACCCGGATCTAAATTTTTATCAGTCCTAATTTCTCTTATTGTATTGCCACTTGCTTGACTGCAAGATACAATCAAATCATGTTCAGTTCAATAATCACCACAAATAATGCCTGTACGGTTGTATCCAAACTCTTTCACGACCACTTGGTAAGATGCATGTCAACAAAAATTACAAGTGGGATAGAAGTAGAACCCTACCTTCAAAATGTCAATCCCCGGAAAACTAGGAGAAGAGCACACAACGCATAGCAATGTCCAATCTTTTATTTTGTGCTCACGGACTTTAATTGCAATTGATTCCGGTTCGATAAATTAGATATTTAGACAAAAGCTTTATATTCAGATATTATTTAAATTATAAATTGGACATTTTAATCAAGTTCTGATTTGGATCCGTATGTCCAATGTCTGAATTTGATTGTCCGAACTTGTGATATGATTTGTGAATGTTTTGACCAGAATTGTACGTAACAGAACATAAACTTAATTTTTCAATATTCGAATCCAATTGTTTAAAGTTGCTTTTATTAAAAGTTTGAAGAATATTTGGATCAAAATTATACGTAAAAAATAAATAAAGCCTCCCCATGACGTCCAATTTTTAAAATATTTCAAAATATAAGACAGCAACAACCATCAATAACACCTTAGTAAATAAAGTTAATTTTCAAAATAATCAATGAAATTTAAACAACACCTTCTTGTTGAAAAGTGCAACTATCAGACAACAACTATGGACTAAATGAATGGGACTGTCTTATATGACGTACAATTATATTCTTGTTTTATAAA
>JACYFF010031952.1:2516201-2537067 GCA_017589665.1 Selenicereus undatus
GAAGACCTCACCCCGGTCACTTGAATGAGTATCTTGCTATTAGCTGGAGTATGTCTTTCTAAGTTCTGTCGTGGTTTTATTAGATTTTATTATCTTATTATTTTATCATTTTGAGCTTACTTATGTACCTAACTACTAATTGAAAGTTGAAACAAAATGATTTGACCTGAGTATATATTGATGGGTGTGAAATAATATCAAAACAGATTTTGGGTAATATACATTTATCCAAGCTTTAAGTTGACGATAATGTGGCCCACCCATTAAGGAATTCTTCCAATTATTATTCTGTTGTAATTACTAGTGCACGGACAAGGGACCCAGGAATCTCGGCTCCCATGTATGAGGAACGTGATTCTTGTTTGATGCTTTGCCTTGATGTATATTTATATTTTTGTGCAAATAAGGTGCAAAAATTAACATAGATAGATTTTAAATTTATATTTGTCCAATAAAAACTCTCAAAGATTTAACCAATTAGCTTATTAGCACTCGATAGATTTTGTCTTGATGATGGTGTAGCAATGTATGGATATTCATTGATTTGTAAGTGAGTTAATGTCAATTTGCAAAATAAACAGGGTAGGAGCTCTCATTTTTCTTTTTAATACTGAAGTCTCAAAATTTGTGTTGGCCTATATGAAATTTATAATTTTTTTCCCAATAGGCTTTTTAAAATATAAATTATTGATTATCATGTTCTTGTACTTAAAGATGGAGTAATAGTTAGTTTTGGTGGTTGATTATTTGGGTACTTGAAAGTACTTGACAAAGTAGTTAAGTAAATATTTTTCAATAAGAAAAAATAAATAAATAAAGCACGAATAATTAGAATCACTTTTTGAAAAGTACACCAAAGTGTAAACATGTTCATATTGAAAAGAAAATATTTTTTTGAGGCGAGGATATGTCAAGAATATGTAATATAATTGTTAGAAACCTTGGTTATACTAGAGACTTCGGATTTGAAAAGCTAATCTTTTATCAAAAGAATTTTCAAAAAATTGGTAAGTAAATGCCCCTAATCAATTTGAAACAAAGTTATGCAAAATAAATAAGAAAAAAAAAGTTTGCTAGTATCGGGAATATACCTGTCAAAGTGGTTTTATTAGTTAAAACTAAAAAGTGCAGTTGTAAAAACTTTCCAAAATAGGAAGGAAAATTCTACACGGAAAAAGTTTCCCTAGAAGGAAAACGCGCTGATCTGCAGCGACTATCTATATAAGGCGGTGAAGCCTTCCGTGAGTTTGCACTTTTCAGTTTTTGGTTTCTTAGAGAAAGGTTCCGGATCCCCTAAAACTGAAAGGGAAATATTCATTCTAGTAAAAAATAATACGATATCCGATACGATATTTATAACTTGGATACTAATACGTGCTTCCCGCCCTTTATTCCCTAAGTTGCTCTGTAAGGGTAACAGCTTTGAAAAATTTGCAATGGTTGCCGCGTACGAGACACGCCCCGCAATCGGAGGTCATGGGGCCCAGAAGAGAAATCTATGCGTGATTTTTATAAAATTCGAACACTTTTTAGTAATTTTCCCAAAAAAATTCGACACGAAAAGAAGTTTCCAAATAAAAAAAATCTACGCGGAAAAAGTTTAACTGTAAGGAAGTCGCGTAGAACTATATAAGGCCGTCCCCTGAGCTCCCGCTTTTCACTTTTGGTTCGCTTTGGGTTCCGTGGAGAAAGGTCTCAGACACCCCAAAACGGAAAGGGAGACACTCCGCTCTCAAGTCTCACTACACTGGGAAGAATGGTGATTTCGAAGAGCCTTAGGTCGAAGTCGAAGTCGAAGGTTGCCCCCACCACCCCTCTTTCTCCCTCTAAAGCAAAGCTTAAGATCAGCGACAAGTCCAGGCCTCCCAAGAAGATCCGGTAAGCTTCCCATCTCCGATTTCACCTGATTTTGATTTTGACTCCCTAGAGTTTTGCTTCTGCGTTTCTTATCGTTAGGATTTTTGATCTTTTAGGGTTTAAAGTGCATGTTTTATCTTATCTTTCTGTGTTTCGATCTGAGAATATAAGAGGGATAAAGATTTCGGTGAAAAATTGTTGCGAGAATCCAACTGATTTTTACAATTCTGTGTATATTATGCTCAAAACTGAGAGCAAAGTTGAAGGAGAAGTTTGTTCTGGCTTTTCGATGGGATACACTGCTCCATCTAACTGTGTATCTTATGCTTAAAGTGGATGTTTAGTGTTTTCTTCTTCATCTTCGATTACGTCTGTTTCTCAACTTCTAAGACTTGAGAATTTGTGAATTTATAGAGAGGATGAATACAAAATTATGAAGCGTAGACTCCGTACGTCTAACTATGGATTTGACCACAAAAAAGGCGCGGCTGAACAAGATAACCAATGTGCAGTCGCTGCTCTTAACCACTTCAATCAAGAAGCTGCCTCCAGATTGGTCTCTGCTGTTGCTGATTATTCTTGTTTCATTATTGGTGCTGTTTTCAATTATGCTTATGACGATCTGTCTATTTGACTGGGTACAGGGTGTTACGTATGAGCTTGTCAAGGCTGGGCTGAGTGCGGCATTTATGCCGGGAGACCTTCAACCGGGTTTATTCTACCATTCGAACTTTACAGCCAACCCTGCAAATTGTGCTGATCGCAGTCAAGCTGTCCTCTTCTTCGCTGAACTGTACGAGCCTTACCGTGAGCCTGCTTGTGTCACTATGTGCTGCATCCTTGGTCCTGCTGATCACGGTGCGTAATCTGAATCTTCTTTGGACCAATCAATCCATGTAATTTGTAGATTTTTGCATGTTTTCTTCCATTTTCTTCATGTTTCTTCAGCAATTCTTTGACATGTTTGTGATGTTCTTTGATTGATTCAGTTTGCTTGGGGAACAATGGCTGCAAAACTTGTGGTCCTGGCAATCCTGTGATACATCATCCTGGTGGAGGATTTTATCCTGGTGCTGGGTTTTGATCTCTGAGTCCTTCACCTTAAGAAGTAGCTAAGGTTTGGTTTCAATATTCTCATCTCCTATTGGTAAACATTCGTTTCTCTGTTTGCTTGGTGGTTTATTTGTTTCCTGGTTATTATTTGTTTGCCTTGGGTTATTATATGTGCTTGGTTCTACCCTTGTCCCCGTGGGTGCGCTGCAAGGTGGAAACTACTGAATCTCTTTTGAATTGCCCATTTTAAGTTTCCAGGGGGAAAGGGATGGGATTTTCTGGATAGATAGCCACCTATTTGAACTCCCTTTGCTCCTATACTACCTTACACATGTTGATCTGATGGCTCCTACGCTTGCTAATTTTATCTTCCCCCGATGTATACCTTTTTCAATCGATGGACAACATGGATCAAAATATGAAAATTCTTTGGTGGTCAAGATGTTTGACTGTCAGAAGGATGATTAATTGGATCAATCATGCCCCAGCTAATTCATCTCTTGGTTATCCAGCCACACCTTTATAAATTGCGTGTACTACCTCAATTGTGAGAATATCATCTTGACTCCATAGCATTTCATTGAAGTATGCCATGAGGTTTAAGATTGCTTGTTTTAAACTGTAGTTTGCTATCTTGTTTGAAAGGTGCTTAAACCCCCTTGTTAGCTACCATGTTCTGCCGGAAAGAAAGGGTATTACAGTCTAACTTCTATGTTATTTAATTTAGATGCATGTGCGAAAGAATCCATTTCACTTCTTTGTGCTTCATGTTGTTTTGCATGAGGTATGATTTAGGTCTGGGCTGAAGGGGAAAGGGAGTGAGGTTTTCCTTTTCTGATTGTGTTTAATTTTTTATTAGTCAAATTTAGATCATTAAGCTTTATGTTTATCCATATATTGTTCTTCATGATGTGTTATTGCTAAATGCTGTGATATGATGTGAGAATAGCATTCCAATGTTTACTTTGTTTTAAATTTTCTCTAAACTTGTTTTCAGAATCTGGTCTCCTTTTAAAATGTTTTTATGGGTATCTTAGAGATGGTCTCTTGGGTAAGGCTACTGCGGACATTTGGAATTCTGCAAACCCCCTCCCATGTCCATACTGTGACCATGTTGTGATAAGAGGTTTTGCAGTGAATTATGTCCTTTGCTTGTACTTGGATTTTTAGTCAGGTCGCATAATCTTAAGGTGAGTTGGCATCAGGTGCCTTACCTAGATATGCATTGCGGGATCTGACATAAAAGTGTGACTTTGAGCTTACTGCAACAATGTAATTGGCCCAAATCTCCACACGATTTACTGGTGGATGTGGATGAATCTAAAGTGGATTGGGTGCGCTGGGGCTGATGGATGGATGGAAGGGGGGATAGGTGCTTCGCTTCTTTTCTTTTGTTGTTTCATTTTGGGGCTGGTAGGGGTGTTTGTTGCGCCAAACATAAATTGGACCAGAATATGAAATATCAGAAACCAGACCAAAAACTGCACCAAAGACAACTGGTCTGTGACGATGACCCCGGTTATGCCCTGGACTGGAGCGGACAGTTGGACAACTTCAGTTTATGTGCAAATTTTTAGGAATGATCTGTCAAGTGCTGTACTTCATGAAGAATCACATGGTGTTGTGCTGTTAACGTTTCAGTTGATGCTATGTAAACTTTGTGGCCAAGTTATTGAAGAAACACAATGACTAGAGGAGCATTTTGCCTATAGTAGATTAGTAGAGGTCCTGAAAATAAATCAATTCATTATTGCCTGACGGTTCAAGGATTGGCCCTGAAAATAAATCAAAAAATTGTTTTTAACATGCTAGATGTCCAAGACTGAAACCCAAGACGTCAATTGTTGGACTGAGGACTGGACTGATTGACATTCAATCCATTGTCTGTCCTGGTCACAGGTCCAGAATTATTATTTTTGGTCCAGATTATGAACAGCCCTGCCCTAACAGTATGAGATTAGAGATTTCAATATATGCTTTTTAAGTTCCTTGCTAATTGTGTATTGTGACGCATCATGGAATTTTATATCTTTGTCAACTGGCTCTGTTATTTTCATACTTGGTGGTGTTCAAAATATGTGCTTCTGAATTTGGTTCTTCTTTCATGTGTAGATGTTATAGAATCATGTGCTGAATTTGATAAGCATATGTAGATGCTAAAATTGATGAATCTGTTTTCCAAATTTGTTTTTCTATTAGTTGTTACACATTGCTGCTGTTATTTATGACTGAAGAGCTCCCTCTTCCTGTTATCCCTTGTTTTTAAAATGTGCGTCATGATGTTTATTGGCTGTTGGCCATCGAGTAGAATGGGAATGTTATTTCATTGGAGTATTTTTGGATGTCCTCTGGGAATGAAATTATCTAAATTGGAGGGTGTAGAATGTGTTGGAGAAGAAATCTATGTTGGAAGAAATACTTCCCAAGCTCCGTTGAAAACTTGAAATCCTTAAAAAATTGAAATTTTGATTCAAGTAGCTCTAGGGAGTAGTCATGTATTTGGAGTTAAAACTGTCTATATCTGGATCTCTTCAGACCTGCGAAAGCCGGACCTGACAATGAGAGAAGTTGTTGTATTCAAGTAGCTTTACGGTTTCGCTTGAGTATGTCTATCTACTGATCGCTTACATTATTTTTTCTTGTTTCATTTTGGTGGCATCAGGCTATGCTGTGAATGTGCCCAGCCGAAGTGGATTTCATGCTAGCAGGTTCATTTCATAGCTCTTGCAACCGGAGCAGGGGGTTTGCGGCGCCTAAGTCATGTCCTTAATTTAGTTATTTGGGATTATCCTGGACATGTAAATGTCTAGTTCTTGTCAGGATAAGCTAATTTGTTCTAGAAACCTGAATCATTTGAAGGTTTGAATGTCGATACTTCTATGTAAGCAATCACCGTATATAGTTGTATAGGGGTTGATGATTTTGTGATGGGAGTCCTATTTCCTTTTGGTTGATAGTTTGCCATCCTCTGGAGAAGAAACTGGACACAGGATGGTGTGTAGTGTACAAATTAATTGGTAGATCCTGTGTGGTGCTTGATAACATCAAATTCTGGCTTTCCCTCATTTTTTTGGCCTCCGAGCCACCTCTTTTTTCTTCCTTTTGTTTTTTTTTTTCTTTTTTTCCGTGGGTCCTGAGTGCATGTACTGGAAACCATAATGCCTAGTTCTTTGTGTAGTGCGCCTATTAATAACGCCGCCAATTCTGTTCACCTTAGATCAAAGGCAGTTCTTCTTGGTTTCCTTTGTTTTTTTAATATTTTTTTTCTTTGTTTTGTGTAGGGACATTTAATACTAGTGGTTTGCCTAATGCAAACTGCCAACCTGATGGTTGATGGCCTGTTGTTTTCATCTTATCATGAAGGGAATTTGTCTATAGCTTGACAATTTTACTTAAATAATCTCTACTTCTCTTGCAATTTTCAATTAAGTGAAGTTCCATGGGGTATATTTCGGGTCAATCTTTGGTCGGGTTATGTTCAGGTCGCTTCGGTTTGGGTCGGGTATGGTTCGGTTCTGATCAATCAATTTTTTAGTCAAATATGGTCGTCATGCAAAAACAAGCAACTTTGTAGAAAATTTCGAGTCGGGTATGGTTTGATTCGGGTCAATTCGGGTTTCGAGTCTACTTTCGAGTGAGTATATCTCGGATGTCGAGTCGGACATAGGTTCGGGCCGTTTGGTTCATGTTTCGAATCTCGTATAAGCTTTTTTAGGTCTAGGGGCAATGTAATAGGTCGCATAAAACCTATCGTTTTGCAATGTGATGGCCAAGTACTGCGCCACTGTAATACACTAATACCTAATTTGACCTTTGGCTTTGTAGAGAAGCTCTCTCGTGCCGGTCCGCAAAATTTTTTATTCGATTTTCGATCCGGTCCGAGTCGGTCCATCGGTCCGGACCGAGGATCGAGTAAAAAAAAATTGAAAACTAACTTTTTACTTGTTCAATTTCAATTTTATTTTTTTTTGCAACTTATAATTTTTCAAATGTTCAATAATATTGATTTCTTCTTCATGGTGGAAATATGTTAGAATGGTTCATCTTGAAACGAATATAAGATGTTTATATCATAAAACTTGCTAGCATGACAATCTGGTCCTTGACTTATTCAGTCTGATCCACGGTTCATAACTTCTCTCTTATTCGGCCTTTGGTCCAACCTGGTCCGATCTGGTCTGGGTTTGGACTGATGAACACCATGTATTAGGCTATTACTAGCGCTCGGATAAGGAGCCCAAGAATCTCAACTCCCATGCATGAGAGAAGTGATTCCTATTTGATGCTTTGCCTTGATATATATCTATATTTTTGTGCAAATGAGGTTCAAAAATTGATATAGACAGAATTTGAATTCATATTTTCAATAAAACTCTCATAGATTTTGCCAATTAGCTAACTGGCACCCGACGGATTTTGCCTTGATGATGGTGTATCAATGTTTGGAAATTCTTTAATTTGTAACTGAGTTAATGTCAATTTGCAAAATAAACAGGGTCTAGGAGCTCTCATTTTTGGTTTTAATATTGAAGTCTCAAAATTTGTGTTGGCCTATATGAAATTTATAATTTTTTTCCCCCTCTAGGCTTTTAAAAATATAAATTATTGATGATCATGTTTTGTACTTAAAGATGGAGTAATGGTTAGTGTTGGTGGTCAATTACTTGGGTTCTTGAAAGTACTTGACAAAGTAATTAAGAAAATATTTTTCAAAAAGAAAAAATAAATTAGAAAAGCAAGAATAATTAGAATCACTTTTTGAAAAAGCATACCAAGTGTAAAATGTTTATATTGAAAAGAAATCTTTGGTTTTTTGGGGTGGGATATGTCAAGAATACATAATATAATTGTTAGTTACCTTTTTTGTACTACTATTGGATTTGAAAAGCTAGCCTTTATCAAAAAAATTCCAAAAAGTTGATAAGTGAATGCCCCTAATCAATTTGAAACGAAGTTATGCAAAATAAATAAGAAAAAGAAGTTTGTTAGCATCTGCTCGTAAACTCTTTGAAAATTATTGCGAATAAATTTTTACTTTTGATTATTGGCCTCAACTTTTGCACTTTTCTGTGTGAAAAAAAGATACGTAAAATTGATTACCATTTTCCCTTTTTTGGCTGGGAAGATAATTAAATTTTATGACAATGTAGGAAAAATAAACAATTTTTCACAAAAAAAATAAAAAATTATACCAGGTATTTCGTTATGTATTCTCCACTCTGTTGGTCTCTCTCATTTGAACGGATTAAATCACATATTTTTTTAAACTCTTTATTTTTTATGTGCGCCAATGCTTGTAGTGGCGGAGCATGATCTTGCAAACGTTGTTTTCATTGGAACATTTCATAGCGTATTTCATTTTGTTTCCCTTTCATACCAATTCATAGTCTGACTCAGTAGATAGTAGATGACATTGAATGAGAAAATTTCTTGGTAAAATGCTTTAAATCTTTCATCTAGAGACAAATGTAAATGCTCAAATAAATTGACTAAGGACTGCTAATTATTAAGATTTTAACAGAAATAGAGTGTTATTTTTTAGCTTATTTATCATGGTAATTCTACTGACAACAGATTTGGTCTAGAGGTTAATTAAAGTTAAAGGAAATACGGAAAATTTGAAATATCACAGTAATTTTTCTTGATATTGTATAATAAAATTCAAATCTGACGACCCTAATGCTTAATTTGTTGATTTTTTTGACAACTGCTAGGACTCTAGGAAATTAAATAAAAGAAAAAAATGAATTTGGATATTTATAATAAGTACTTAACAATGCTGAATTATGTTGAATGATGTTGAATTGTATTCAAAATTGATTAATGTTGATGACAAATATTTATGATAATTAAAAAGAACATGCCCTAAGTTCTTTAAGTTGAACTACTTTAAATTTTAAGCTACACTCCATTAGTATAAGACTCATATTCAACCTTATGTTTTTCCTCAACTTTAATTTTTTTTGAATTTTTACTAAATTAGCATACACGTTTTCATGGGTGGTTCTTAGGCCCTCTTCTCTTCAATTATTCTTCTAGAATAAATTCAATTCAGCTCAGTTCATTAATAAAATAAGTTTAGTATAGTTCAATTCAGTTTAGTTCATCTTAATAAAAATAAGTTCATTTTAATTCAATTTAATTCAGAAAAATTCAATTGAAAATAAGTATCTTTTTTTTTCTAACATTTCTAAAACATCCAAAAAAAATTTTTTAAAAAAAAATGAGGGGTTGTTATACTCTAGTTCTCAGTAGTCAGCTCAACCGTTTTTATTTTCTACTTATTTTCCTAGTAAGATTTTGTAAGGGGATGTTTGGTTGTTGGCGCATAAAATATTTCCAATGGACCAAAGCAAACCGCAAACCCAACCGCCAATAACGAGCGCGCCCATAAATGCCTTCATGATGAACTCATCCTGTTTCTGAGATGAGCACACTAGAGAACAACAAGAGAGGAGAGAAAAAAAAAAGCAGAGAAAACCAAACCCAAGAAGAGAAAAAAGAGAAGAAACCCCCCCCCCCCCCAAAATTCCGTATCCGCAATTAATTCGAATGCAAATTCTGATAGGCATCCAAACACGCCCTTAGTCTCTCTCCTGTTTCTCTCTCCACCCTCTGTCTCACCGGAAACGACGGCAACAACGACGACGACGACGACGAAGAAGAGTGTTCCAGAAACTTCTGCTTGTTCGGAGAGGAAGAAGTAGAAAAATCGAAGAGTGAATAATAATGCCGGAGGTGCAGTTGTTATTAGCGGCGGCTTTTTCGAGTGTTGTACTAAACCTATTCATCCCGCCGATTCGCCGGTTTAACTCATTCATCGAAACGCTTCAAACGGCGTTTCGCCAGAATTCAAGCTACTTTGAGAGAGGATACGCAATCCTGCAGTTTCGTCTCTCCCGTTTCTTCACACAGCTTCTGGAGCGTTTCTGCCTCTAAGCTCCCATCATCTCCAGCAGTCAACTGTACATATCTCTCTCTCTTCCCAACTCCAAAACCCCTTTTTGGAAATTAATTATGCTGTGTATAAAATACAATTTTCTTATTCTTTATTGGTTGGCCAATTTTTGGGGTGGTATTTGGGTTTGTGGACTTTTTGTAAAATGGATTGACAGGCTGACCACCACATTGCTCAAATGGCGGGGTTGAATTTCCAGGCCTTTTCTTTTTTCTTTTTTTTTTTTGTGGGTGCATGACTAAGATTTCTGTTTATAATTTTGAGCAGAAATATTATTGTTGCTATTGATGAACTTTTATTTTTTTTTTTAATTTAAAGGGTTTCTTTGAGTCTTTGATTGTCAGCCTAGCTCCCCTCTTTTGCCCTCTGTTTTTTTTTTTTTTGGATTTATTAGTTTTATTGATTTTGTTTCTGCCATCATACAATAATTATTTAATTTGAGCTATTTGGCTTTGTTTGAGTAGCAGTGGTTAAAGTCCATGAGTCCCAAATGAGGTCAATCTTAGATTGGTTTAACACTCCTTGATTGACTTTCGGGGTAAACCTGAATTTGTTACCTCATTATTTTTTTTGCAAATTCTATATCATACTTTTAAAAATATATATTTTTACAAATTATATAAGTATATACATAGTAAAACTTGTTTATGTGACAAACATACGTGGATAAAAAGTGTTAGGTAGTGTAGTATAACAAAGATTACCTTGTTTTTCATTTAACATAACCGGTCCGTTCAAACAGATTGACATGTTCACAATCATGGAGCCTCGACTTGATGCTCCATTCCGCAAATGAATCCACCTAAATAATAATTTTGCAGGGAGTCACTACATCACTCTGCATTTGATAAATTTGGAAAAATTTAAATAAGGTTGTGACTTTTAGGTAATAGCAAGAACAATATAATGAGCTTCTTGGAATACAGGGGCTATTCTGATAAATTGATTGCCTCATGAGAACAAAATTAAACGCGGCTTCATGGGTATGAAATTAGGGAATTCCTGTGAAAATAAGTCTTGTACATTTCTGTTTATGAACAGGTGATCTATTGGTGTCTATCTTACCTTCCATCCAGAAAATCCACAAATCCCCAATGCCTTCCCCACTAGGTGTCCCATGAGACTGCTGTCTGTGGGGGGTGTTTTTTTCGTGGGCAAATTCTTCCTTTTAAAAAAAAAAAAAAAAAGAAGAAAATCACTTCTTCGACGTTTGTAGTAGAGGCCTGATCAAAGGAAATGGGATTTTATGTTTTCCAGATATTCAGAAGTTTTAGATTATGTATAATGGATTTCTTTCATTCATTCAAAATCAAGTCTACAACCAAACAGGCCTTGCATTACTGGCAAGAAAGTGTACTTGTCAAAAAGAAATTATGATGCACTCCCATTTGCGCCGAAAACAATGTGCTACTCTAATGGCATCTCTTGAGGATGATTGATCAAACTTGCTTGTCGAAGAACTGCAGCAGCAGCAGAGCAGCAATGCTCTGTTCTTCGAAGAAATGCCAAGGAGACTCAGATGACTGGGTTGGCCTCTTGAGCTAAATGATCATCTGATTCTTAGATCATATCCAAAGAGAGGGCAAATGACTAGAAGCGAGCAGTAGATGCCATATCACTCCTTTCTGTCTCATTCATTTCCATATTCAGAAGCACTCAGATACTCGCCATGCTCCTCAAAGTAATCAATTAATCGCTTCAAGAATTGGTCACTAGTTACAGTTTCAGTGTCGCAAACCAGACAACACTGCCTCCTGGCTCGGGTCACGGCCACATTCATCCTCCTACGGTCGCTCAGGAAACCTACCTGGATGGTTCACAATCATCAATCCAATTCAGACATCTGAATCTAAATATTTTCAAGAAGAAAATAGGCAGGTCAAACCATCGAAGGTACCTCTTTCTTTGAATTTGATCTAACCATTGAAATAATAATGGCTTCCTTTTCCCGCCCCTGGAAGCCATCAACTGTGGATATTTCCATATCCTTGAGCTTGTCTGCATTGCTTCTTAACATCTTTAGCAATACAACCTGTGATAATAACATAATACATTGGCAAAAGGGATTACGTAAAAAGAATATTATTTATGAGGTAGCACTATAATCTGCTCAATATATGCTATTCCAAGCATCTAAATACGACAAAAAGATGATTATTATTAAATACCTGGGCATTATAAGGTGTAATTATACCAATATCAGAAGCCTGAACGCCACTTTCAACCAACCTTTTTGCATGAGCTATTGCAACATCAGCTTCACCCTCGTTCAATGTGCTATCTTCTTCATCCTTCTTTTCTTCCATATCGCAACTGAGAAGTATACAAAAAAAAAGAGGCTCGCATTAGAAAACCAAGCTTTCAATTGAAGATCCAACCGGTGCCCAGCCCAGAGATTGACACCCCCAAAAAAAAAAAAAAAAAACAGCAGAGCCACTACTGAAATTAGGTTAATTTCCCCCTCATTTGAAAGTCGGGGTGTTCAAAACATACTATCATTTATTCATTTTAGTCTTCGGTTTGGAGGGTGTGGTGCTCACAACAATCAAGTTTTCTAACAGGCCACTTTCTTAGCAGAAGTTTAAGTTGGATAAGAAAAGCATAAGCCCATCCGGCTCTGCAGAAGAATACCTATGCAGATGTAGGTGACTATTTCACCGCCAATTGCTTAAAATATTGCTCATACGCTTCAAATTTTTTGCACTGAAATCTTGACAAACTAAAATCCCATTTGAATATGTACTCACACAAGTCATGATAACTATAGATCAATTTGAAACAAGAACCCTTAAAAGGAGACTCTCAGAGAATAAAAACCATGCAATTGCGAACAAAATATGGGTACCCTGCCGTATCAATAAGAAGAAGGGTTGGCTCTGTAGTAGGTGTTTTCTTCACATCCTCCAAATCATAAAGCATATGAGCAGCGACACTTGCATGTGCTTTGATCTGCAATTAGTTTCATGAATAAAGATGATTAAGAAGCGTCATAGAAGTCATTATCTGAGTGCCTCTCAAGAGGCTTCTGCCTCACAGTATCGAGGAAAGCTTTTTTTTGGGGGGGGGGGGGGGTGGTTATTGTTTCAAATGTACATCCTTCCATTCCAAGTACACAGAGATTAATCCTGTTAAGGTCCATGATTTGAAATCATTGACTAAATGCTAGTTTACTCCAAATAAGAAGCCCAGAACAATCTATATTATCATTCTTATTTTTCGGCAAACTGTAAAGATTAAAAAAAAGGTCTTTTTTTTAATAGTAAATTCAGTCCTCATCCTTGAATTACTGTAGAGCAAATGCATGTAGAACTATCATCAGTTTTACAAGTGCATACCTTACTGTTATAGAGCTCCTTAGATGACCAGTTCATGATAAGCGCATGCATACGGTACTGAACAGTGAGCATTGATGTGATATCATCCCCGTACAAGTCAGCAAGGCGTTCAAATAAGGTTCTACCTAGGCCTTTCTTTTCAGCTTCAACACTCTGGATGGTTGGTGGAAGCTGGAGATGATCTCCAGCAAGAATACACCTTGAACCCTGAAACACAATTTAGATGAAACTACAACTTGCCAAAAGGGAGAAAATTAAGCCAAAACATTGGCATATCTTGATGGCAATCAACACAGAATCTTTGATTAGCCCATCAAAATACATGCTCCTCAAGTTGTACAGCACATCAGCATCATGCTCCATAGTATGGTTTGGCTAAATTGTAGATTCAACAATATGCTGTGCACTCATGTCTGCATGTGTCTCTGTGTGTGTGCATGTGTTTTTTTGGGGTTTTGTTTGGGGGGGGGGGGGTTCTTAGCTCCAATGAAATGCACCCAATGCAAACAGGCGGTCTACTTCCTAGGGATGACATCTTAGCTGTCTTTTTGTAGGAAGGCACACCTAGTCTGAATGGGGAAAGTGAAATCCTAAAAGCTGGTGTTCTCTTGTGTTTGTTCTTTCAATCAAACTGATTCCTACTAAACAAGAAATTCTAACAGTGGATGTAAAAGAGATGCATCAATATCACTTGATCAAGAACCCAATCTATCATATCCATCCCCTCCTGATACCCCCCCAGGGGACATGGCAAGAAATAAAAGAAAGAAAAGGATAGACCAATTTGCCACAGTTTACAATGCTTTGTGCAAAACTGCTAGAAATTATAGCAAGAAACACAAGCAGCACAATAACCGGCCAGTGTGTATCTTAGCAAGCAGAAATTTGGAGAGGTCCAAATTTATATGCATATCTATGAAAAGGCTATTTTCTGAAAGACCCACAGAATGATTTATGAGAGGTAAAAGTATTTTTAAATCACCCTGGAAGAAGCAAACCCCAGCATACTAAAATCAAGATAGGTATGACTGGAAAGCACTTATCATGAAAGTCTGCAAGTCACATACCAATGTGACCCCGTCCCCCCTTGGGGTACTTCACCCTAGGAGTGGAGCCATACAGCAGAGCACAGATGTCTATGTCAAGTTAGAAATCATGAGAACTACACTGCTTTGGTATATTACCTTCAATAGAGCTATCCAGCATGAAATTTCAAGCGCCTGTGCAGCTTCATCAATAATCACTAGGTCAAAGGAGGTTCTGTCCAGCTTTCTAGACAATGCTCCAGTTAATGTTGTCAATATAACATCTGCATTTTTTAAAACATCTGTCACAGCTAGCTGTTGCCGTTTCCGCTCCTCCTTAGAAAGGGCTCGAAGCTCCTTCATTATTTGATTCTTGGTACTTTTATCTTTCGTCTTTAGCAGCTTCCCATTTAGTGCCTGAATTTGGTACCAGATCAATCAATTAGAAAGGAGGATAACAACCATGAATATAGAGAACAGTGATATTATATAAGAGGTGAAACTATTGAGTATAAAATTCCATAACAAGTTTCAAGTTTACCTTTATTTCTTTACGAATGTCATTTGCCAGAGCATTGTTGTCACCTCGTAGAACCTAAATACATGCAACCAATACTGCACATAAATATGGG
The DNA here is from genome assembly GCA_017589665.1 of Selenicereus undatus. Classification (NCBI taxonomy): domain Eukaryota; kingdom Viridiplantae; phylum Streptophyta; class Magnoliopsida; order Caryophyllales; family Cactaceae; genus Selenicereus; species Selenicereus undatus. Next base: position 2,531,062 of record JACYFF010031952.1, read on the forward strand.
AGGACCGGAACCTAACAATGAAATAGAGTGGCTGGAAAAGCATCCTTGTAAAAGAAGGAACAAAAATTTACATTAAACTAGATGTTTAGACCTGACGGAAAATTGATAACAATTGGAAATAAAGTTTTTAATCTAGAGTTTTGTGGAGCAATAGGTACTGAAAAGGTTTTTAGTCTAGGATTCAAAGGAAATAGCCCTCTTGTCATCCAAGTTAATGCTGCTACATCTGACCCTTCTGCGTAGATGCCCTACTGAAGCAGGACTTCAGGGTATGATTTCAATTTTTGCAACTAGACTAGAAGAAATAGGGTCAAGGGAAATAAAACCTGGATAGTGGATAACATAAATATTCCAAGGTTCATTTGGATGGGAATCCCTCCCCCCGGCCCCCCCCCCCCAAAAAAAAGCTCAAAGTTTACCCTAAGAATACAGTGTAAAATAATACTTTCTTGGTTACAATATCAGGAAAAATATGAATTTTTTTTTTGGGGGGGGATTATCATCTGATTCATCTCCACAATATAGTGCTCGTATGAGATCTCAATTCTAATGTTCATGTCTAAACTACCAACACATAACATCTAGGATCATAGTAGCCTCTTACGGTGTTTGCTGAATTAAATATTTTTCTTTTCTCTAAATCAAATGAAAGAGCAGAAAAGAAGGGGTTATCAGAAACATCTAATTATCAATGAAATGTTTATACTTGCACACTACATATAACAACATGATGACTAACCAAATAGAATAATAATGACCCAAAAACAAGTACAACAACAACTCCCAGTGTGGGTCCCGCTTTCGTGGGGTCTGGGGAGATCCAGATGTAGGCAACCTTACCTCTACCGGCAATCCTGTCCATCGAGAGGTTGATTCCAAGAGATCCACAAAAACAAGATTTTGTGAAAATATTTTATAAAAGAAGGATCTTGTGGCTTGGCCCAAAAACAAGTATTATAACATATTCATTAGACATAATTAGTGAACTACCTGTGCATCTAGGGCACTTTCCAATACTTGCGGCAGCAGACGTGCAGGATGACCTACTCTCACAAGCTTGACCCTAATGAAAGCAATGCATACATTGATAGGTTAACTTGAGCAAATTGGTGACTAACGAAACAAAGCACTAAAGGGACCGTCATGATTCATGAGAATCTGTTCTTCAAGTAGGGTAAATAAAATCCAACTTCTTGAAATGAAGAGCGGCATGATTAGAGGTAGATCTAATCAGCACATTATCTGGAACCAATCCATAGGCATGTAATTATTCCAGTCTAAAGTTTCTCTCACGTCACACTCCTAGTTCTTGGGAGTCAAGTGTCAACAAAATGTACTAGGATTGTCATGCTTGATTTGAAGTTTACCTGTGAGAAGCAAGACGCTCTACAATATTATCAACAGCAATATTTGATGCAGCACAGGCAAGTATTTTTGAGCCACGCTTTACTTCTTGCAAGATAATTTCTACAACGGTTGTAGTCTTCCCAGTTCCCGGAGGTCCGTGAAGCAAAAACACATTCTTGGATGACAGGGCCTTTGAAATAGCATCTTTCTTCACAGAAAAGAAGAAAGCAGCTATAACAGCTCAATTAGGAGCTCCAAAAGAATAAAGATGAAAACTGTTATATGATTGGAGACATAAATGCACATGATCCACGAGAACAATCAAGTCAGAAAAGACACAGACAATACACCAAAAGAAAGCTGCAAATTTCAATGATGTAGAAAAATGAAACAAATCCATAGTAATTCCTTATACCGTCTCCATCAAAAAACAAGACTGACAAATAAAAAGACACACATCAATCAAGAAAGGATAAGGCCTCAAGAAAACTGCATTTAAGCATCTTCAACGCCAAGATGTCAATGCAATAACTGAATCATATTCATAGGTAAAATTTGATTAGTACAATAATTGAACCCAGATATCCAAATTGTATATTGGAGTAGACAATCATTTTGGAGCATAGGAAATAACACTATCATTGTCAAATGAATTCCATAGACATAGGGAAAAGTTACCTGAGAGTGATCCAGGTTCTTGTTGAATGGAGAGAAATTAACATCTTTCTTTGACATAGCAGGTTGTCTCTCTCCAAATAGGACAGGAACTAGGTCAGCAGCAGGACCTTTCAGCACTCCTTTGCTCAGCTCTCCTAGGGTATCCTTCATCCTACGGTATGTCACCTAGGAAGAAAATTGCATCGCACAACCCTTCAGTACAATGCACGATAAGTTAAAGTCCTAATCATGGATTGGCTAACGATGAGTTAACATTTGGAAGTGTCTGACTACCTAATTCTCTCATGTGTTTTCAGACTGTACTGAGTTATGTACTGAACGAAATCAGGAGAAACTCAATTATTTCACCGTAATTAGATTGGCCTGCAAGTAAACCTTTTGGATGCAGTGAAATTCCAAATACACAAACTCTGACATCCCTCTGTATACCAAGAATGAAAGCTTGCACTAAAGATACATTTCTCATAGAATCCAAGAAAAACTAACTCATTAAACAAAGAAAAAGGATAGGCTTCATTATCAAACTTGGGATTACTTTAGAAACAGAAGTTCATATGTTCATGGTACATGTAGGGTTAGATGTTAATGCGCAGATATGTACACAGAAGGCCTACCTCATTAGCTACTTTCTCAAGTCGTAGTGGTGCATTCAGACCCTCCTCTGGGATATCATCAAATGCAACGGTGATTGATGTATCCTAATAATAATCACGACAAATGTCGACATCAGTTTTATATAAGGCAGTTCAAAGGTTAATTAACATTGCAAATAAAAGCATTACAGATTTACAGGCCAAATACCTTCAGACGATAAACCACACCTTGCCCAAGAGACGGAGACCCTATGTCAGCCTTGTTTGGTTTTAGAACCACCACATCATGAGGACCAAACTATGCACACATACAGCAGAACCCAAAAAAAAAAGGTATTATCAACCCACAACAAATGGAAGCAACCTAATTGCCAAACAGTAAACTCGTTGGAAACCAGGAAGAAGGGGAATGAGGACCGTAAATAGGGGCTATGCAAAGTCGGGGGCGGGGGGGGGGGGGGGGGCCGGTTGGTGGATTCCATTTTGCCACATACATAATCATCTTGTTGACAATAATCCATTTTCTGTTCTATAGAAAGCACCAAAATTCCTAAACCATACATTAAACTCCTGCCTAGGCAGCCTCACCACTGAATTCTGAAGAGTTGTTCATATTGAATTTTAGATTAAGAACCATTGTTGAAAAATTATTCCACAGGAGATTACAGCTTGGTTTAGTGAGGTGTTTTGCTTTTATCCACTTATAATCCAAGTTGAGAAGTTGCAAAGCATAACTCTCAATCACTTAAATAACAGACAATATTTCCATGTGGTGATGTAGAGGAGATTAGTTGAATTCGTAAATGGCCATTCTTCTATAATCTTTGAATGTTAACCAGTGATAGGGTGCTGCAGGAACAATAAAACACTCACTTTATGTGGAGGGAGGACATCTCCTTTTGTGGATTGAAATTCGAGAAGAGTCTTTCCCATCAACCCTGTCTATCATACAAGCGAAAACGCATTTATTAGAAATGAAATCTCGTCACAATGCATAAAGTAAAGCAAGAAACAAAACAACAGACTGTTTCATTAGTCAGCAGATCCTAGCGCTCCGTCTAGATAGAAGACAAATGAAGGCTACTTCATCAACTCATTTCACTACCATTTACATGAAGTGGAATTGATATGAGGATGTACTACACACTACTTGCGGGGAAAAGAATTTCCTTCTCCAAAATGAGGTGAATTCGCACCCTACCCAGAAACCCTACATACAGGACACGCTTGGAGCTCAACAAGTATGAAGGTGCCTTTTTCTTACTTCTAGCCAAAGGAATGCACAAATTCATAAACCAGAAACTGCTTGTTCAATGCTGAGGACATACAAATAAAGAAGATAGTGGCCTTTTTGTTCAATCCAGTAACAGTAGCTACGACCTAGGGACCTGCTTGCTGGGTCAATGAGATAAGATCCAAGGCAAATCACCCTTGATACAACCAAATTGAAAATCATAAGCAATTCAATAGCTATTGGCTTGCAACATTGCCTACCATATCTCTAGAACTATGAATTGGAAAGGGTAAAAAGAGTGGTAATGAAAACCCACTACGGTCACTAAGAGTCGTACAACAATTTCATACAGGAATCCACAACGAAATGATTCGTTCAGACAGTGATGATTGTGTGTGCGTGCCCACGGTTAGCAAACGAACACACAAAAATACACATCGATGTGTCATTATCCACTTCGAATGAGGATAAAATTCTCCACTCCTCACACACCCAAAGGAAAAAAGGGCACCACCTGAACGTCAACACACTTGAGGTTAAGAATGGTGGAACCCTTCTTCTGAGCAGCTTCTATGCTCCTGGATGACCCAGAACTGATTGAAGCCGATATCTCAGTTTCCTGAAAAAACCCAAAATAACATCACAATATTATCAGTATATGCAAGCAATATTAAATTAAACAAGTGGGATATTGATGATATAGCCTAAAAGAAAGTAAAGAGGAAGCCAATTGAAAAGCAAAGGGGGTTTTTCTGGGGTAGAGAGGGACAGAAATAAAGGACCTTTTCAAGGTCGATTAAAGGAGCGACAGTGGATACGAATTGTTGGAGAGAAATGGGAGAAGCCTTCCTGTTGCTCTTTCCTCCATTCATGGCTTCGCTTCTATGTACTCCTGGTTGTCTTTCCTCTTTCAGCAAGCTGGGACTCGGAAGAAGACGAGAGAGAGAGAGAATGTCTGGATCTTGTGGGCTTGGGTTATGTGGGCTACCAACTGCCCTGAGTAGGGAAGCTCAGTAGTTAGTAAGTTTACCATCATAGAAAGCAAATCACTAACGGCCACGTAGCCACAGAATATTCAAGTTAAATAATTAATAAATAATTTAATTATTGACCATTTGATGACTTTAAAAGTGTAAATAATCGAATATATTACTTTAGGCCATTATAAGATATTTGTAGATATTTTAATATGGTGTCTTTATCATCATCTTACATCTTTTTATTGCCTGCAAGTAATCCAACTGATGCAGCATACTTAGATGGAATATTGCATGTAAAAAAAATCTGTAAAGATACTAATCTAAACCCTACCCCTAGAAAAAAAGTTAAATAATTTTAATTAAAACTTTTTTATTGATTGAAAACTTATAACTTAAATTAACTAGCCAAAGTGTTTGTGACTTACTTAGAACTTCTCCGATATGTATTATTATATTGTTATATTCTACTTAACTAGTGTTATACACCTATATATATGATAGTGATGGGTGGCAACAAAAAATATAAAAGTGATAAATTTATCGTGGATAGAATCGTATGCTTCGATACTTAAATGTTAACTTTTCTCAATAGCAGAAGGTATAATTAAACCTTCTAGGTAAAAACCAACCATCCAAAAATTTATTGACGTGAGTATTCTATATCCAAGGCTACTAAGAGATTAACGTTGAAATCATGAGATAACTTTTTTTTAAAAATTTACTATTGACTGGAAAAAGGCGACGAGTTTTTAGTCATATAGAAGTTAACCAAAGCCTAAGTTTGAACTTCCAAAGTTGAGTACACAATTAGTAAGAGTGGGTGAACAGTGAACAATCACGTCAACTTCAATGAGACGTGGCAAAAAGCTTAGTTACTTGCCCTCATGTTCCGATAGTATAGTTACATATGCCACTCAACATGCTGTCGTGCGAACATGTAAGCTCCCAAACAAATTAAAACTAGAATATTCAACACCGTGGAGAACCTCTATATGAAGGCCAGAATGCTAAGTCTTCCCCCATCAACTCACCTCTCGTCATCATTTGAGTGTAAAACTTCCCAAACAATGGCTTTCCTTCATTTCTCCATCGTTCTATTGTCCATCTTAGCGGTTTCTTCAGCCAACGATTACTATGGTTACACTCCATCACCACCATACAAGAGCCCCGCCTA
>JACYFF010031952.1:2597067-2705955 GCA_017589665.1 Selenicereus undatus
TATACCGAGACACCCGTATATGCTCCATCCTATGCTCAAAAATCCCCAACCTATAAGTCACCCACATACACACCATCACCGGTTTATAACAAGGCTCCTAAGTATGGCTACTAATTACGAGCCACGTCAAAGTTACCAACCAATTAATGCTACTAAGGGAATTTTGGTTCTTCCATTTCTGATTTGAGAAATATATCTATCGTTTCAGGGTTTTCTTACATTGGATTTGAAAATGAGCAATAGTGGATTTGGTTGAACCATTTCAAGCGGTCTGAATAATCTGTAATATTGAAATTTGCATTGCACTTTCCCTTCTCCTACTTTAGTCGTAATGCTGTTTGCGTTTAACTGCTTGTTTCTTCCCCAATCCCACCCGATTCTATGTTCTATTTGCCAGAGTCTTTTCACTCTTTCGATTATCAATTTGCTCTTCTTGGTCTCAGTTTTATGTAGTTTTGGCAAAAAGACATCTAGAAGAACTCCAACTCCTTTGTTTTTCAATGTCATTGATTCTCCATTTAATTGAAACGGACCTACTATCAACCCTTGAATGGTGGAGCTCTCTCATCACAAAGACAGTTTGTTCATTCACAATACTCGAACCAAAAGCTTTATTTAACCAACAAAACAAGCGCTAAACCCCTTAAATCAAAGCGTGCCATCATAATACTTCCAACTTCTTAGGTGAGTTTTATTCTATAATTGTTTATGAAACAGCATCAATCCTCAGAGTGATCCTTTTTTGTTTAGAGAAATATTGACTTCTTATTAACTCGTGCTTTTGACATAAATAAAAAAGCACCCTTATCCATTAATTTATTTTTTTTTAGTACCCTGCCTTAACGAAGCTTGATAACAATTTTTTTATTATTATTATCAGTTGGGCAAAACCCATGAAATAAGAGATGTCAAAGGCATACTACATCGCAACAGCTAAAATCGAGCCTGATTCTGAAGCTACGACAAAGCAGAATCAGGTTATCTGAAATCACACCTGGAGTAGGAACTTGGTATAAATGAGATTCAGGGAGCTTTGTGGAATTCCACATCTAGATTAGAAACTTTTCAAGCCAAAACACCTTGCTTGTTTTAAGGTGATAGTATGTATAGGGTGAAATCACACCTCAAGATTTTTTGATCTCACCAAAAATGGGAACGAATACTGAACATAACACTATGGGAAAAAAACTGGGTCCTAAAAATCAGTTGGTATATGTTTCATACAGAACATTAAAAATGTGTGTCAACAAATTATGGGTTTGTTTTTCCATTGTACGTACCTCTGGAAGTTAAGCAGAGCAACAAAATTCTAGTAAGGCCGAATGATACTTCTGCCTCCCAAGGATCAAATACTGCTCCGTAGTCTTCGAAGTCAACACCCAAGCATCACTTGAAAATGAGGGCGTCTCGGCCTGGACCAACACCAATGTAATGGACTGGTACACCAACCAGTTCTTCTATCCGCTGAACATAGTGTCGTGCAGCCAGTGGAAGGTCACCGTAGTTTCTAATTGATGATATGTCGGTCTTCCACCCAGGTAGAACTTCATATTCAACCTAAATAAATGCCAAAAGCACAAAATGAGACAGCATGTCTGTCACATAATTTGACAGCTTCTGATCCTTCAAATGGTAGCACCACCCACTTAGGATACACATCAACATCAGGAAATAAAGAGTCACCTTATTTTAAAATTTAAAAAAAAAAAAAAAACACAGACAGTCACTTCAGAATATATACAGTTATCCTAAACCAATGCAATAAAATTGGCGACATTTGCCAGAATCAAACCACTTCACCTAAAAAAATTAATTTATAGCTTGCCCAAACCCAAACTGACCACAACCCCAGATTGATCAAACTGATATTGCCAGCCACAACCAGTCTCGATTGGGTTTTGTAGACAAGCTTACTAGACAAACTAACAGAAGACTCAAACGGTCAAACCCAAGATGAGTCATCCATACTCAATGCAACTAAAGATTCCATCAATAGTTGCGACCTAATCTGAATGAAATCAAGCAAGCTTAAGTCAAATGCAAACCTACCAGTTTTCCAAGTCTAAGCAACATTAAACCTAAGTCTAAAATCCCCAAAATGAGAACATGACCAACATCTGGATTAATTGCATGGGGAGGTGGTGATTTTCAGAGCAAAAGATGCTCCCTTTTAGACATGGATAAGACTAAATCTGCTGCCATGGCATAACTTCGCAGATGAGAAGCCAATAGTCATTTTTCAACAAGGACAAAAGCATTCTACGAAAATCAGCTGTTAGAAAATTGTTTCAAGAAATCACTCACCTTCAATCTTTCAATCACACGGAGATCAGCAGGCAACGATTTTATAGGTGAGCCATTAACATCCTTGTAAGCAACACCCAACCGAATTTCAGATAGATCAGAGAGAACATCTAGTTTAGTCAGATTCAAAGAGGAGAATCCATTGATCTGACAACTATATTTTAGAGCCACCATGTCAAGCCAGCCACAACGACGAGGACGTCCAGTAGTTGTTCCAAACTCCTGACCTGCAAACCTGAGGAGGTCCCCATCTTGACCCAATATCTCCGTTGGGAAGGGTCCTGAACCAACACGTGTTGTGTATGCTTTGACCTAAAATCAGGGTTTGTACATGAGGAACTATGTTTTTGACAGACAACAGGAAATCAAGGTGTACTTGTATTAATTAGAAATCAGAGACTCATTTCTCCACCATTCACTCCAACTCAGCCAAGAGAGGGGGAGGCATGGTGACATGCTGACATGTACGCGAGCGAAACTAAATAAGATCTATAAAAAATGTACCCATAAAAATTGGAGCAACTTAATCTATATCGCAACCCTTTTTTTAAGCATTTCATACCATAGTCTACAGTTAACAAAGGAAGATTCTAAAAGAAACATGGGCCTAAGGATTCACGCGAACTCGTGAAGTATAGAACGAAAAGGCATGAACACTTCATGCATGGCCAGCACACAGAAAAATGGACATATGCAAAAGAGGAAGGGCACTAAACAGACATCAGGAACATCTGTTCAAGCAACAAATGCCTTTGGTTATGGAGCCGATTAAACAAACAGGTGTACTCATCCCTATCTCCGTCCCACCCAACCCCCTCTATCTGAACAAATACATATGCAAGTACTCACACACACAAAGAACAAGGGGATAGAGGAGGTCCACAGGACAAAAGCCTTCAAAACAGACATGTCTACTTACTACTCCGATGAGATCACCAACAACTCGAGGAGGAATACCAAGACCAGTGCAGATCCCACCAGCTGATGGACTAGAGGAGGTTACGAATGGATAAGTGCCAAAGTCAATATCCAACATAGTGGCCTGACCACCTTCCACCAAAATCTTCTTTTTCTGTGAGATTGACTCATTCATGACGTCAACAGTATCCGCAATGAATGGCTCCAGTCTCTCAGCAAATCTCTTGTACTTCTCAACTTCTTCTCTAAGCATTTCTGGCCCATACTTAAAATCTTTAAACCTGGAGGCTGCATCCAACAGTAAAACCTCAAGCTTGTGAGGAAAGGTATCCATATGCCTAAGATCACATACTCTTATGCCATTCCTAATCACCTTGCTGGAATAACAAGGTCCAATGCCTCTCTTTGTTGTTCCAATGAAGGATTTGGCTAGTTCAGCTTCTCTAAGTCCATCCACAACTTGATGGAAGTCAAACAACAAGTGAGCACGATCAGACACCACTATGCGGTCCTTACAGGAAACTCCATTGGACTCCAGGCCATCAATTTCTTTGAAGAGTCCAGGCAAATGCACAACTACCCCATTTCCAATAACACAAAGGGTATCCTCGTTAAGAATACCGGAAGGAACAAGATGAAGGGCAAACTTTTTACCCTCAGAGTTGTAGATCGTATGCCCCGCATTAGCTCCGCCCTGAAATCAAGTGAAAACAGCAGCATAAATGCCTCAGAACTCAGAAGGATGAAAATGAATGCTGCCATGGAAAAAGGCAGTCATCTTTAGCTGGCTGCCATATAAGTCACTCAATGAGAAGACTATATGATTATCCAGAAGGATAAAATCATAGCACAGAAAACCAAACCAACCCCCCCCCCAAAAAAAAAGGTTTCATGGGAGGGAGGATTTTTCAAGATACTTCATTCCCCATCATTTGATAAAGATCAGCACTTATCTACGCAGGTGCTTCGGAATAAAATACAACATCAAGTTCAACATGTGAGCCTTTTTTTCCCCTTTTTCTTTTAATCCTTTTGGAAAGTAACTAGGTCATACAATTATTTCACAATAAAAAAGAATATTAGGCCTGTTCTTTTCATCTTATCTTTGCAGAATATGTTCAAATAAGTCCAATTCAAAATAAATTCATAATAACCTCAAAAAATAAGTTCGGAATAAGTTGCAAAAAAGTTCAGCAAATAATTTCATAATAAATTCAGAATTCAGCAAATAAGTTCAGAAAATAATCAACTAACTAAATATCAAAGTTTCGCATTTAAAGAAATCATTATTATTTGTGACTTAAATATTTATTTTGTTTATATTATTAAAAATTTTCTTGTACAACCAATGTTCAGGCTCATAAAGAGCAAATAATGTTAATATTAAAATGTCATTTGAATTAATGCGCATTTGTTTTTCCAACTTTACCTTTCTAGCTTTTCCTCACAACCATGCCAATTTTTACTTCTACCCAAAATACAATGTAACAAGGTTACAATAACCATCACATAAAGCAATAAACATCTAATTATGAAGAAGAAGAAGAAGAAGATGATGATGATGATGATGAATGATGTGGAACAACAACAACAACAACAACAACAACAACAACAACAATAAAGTAATAATCATCTAATTATTAAAAACAATGAATCTTAACAAATAGTTCATAATAAATTCAACAAATAAGTTCATAACAAGTTTACAATAAGTTGAAAATAAGTTCAGTAAATAAGTTCAGAATAAGTTTAGTAAATAAGTTCAGTGCATAATAAGTTCAGTCAAAATAAGCTAAAAAGAACATGGCTTAAGGCATACGTAAACTGGACAATATATACTTGAGAAGGGAAACAACGAGAAGTAAGATGCACATGTCTTGAGAATATTATACCAACGAACAACTAGGTGAACTATAAGCAACACAGAACAATTGTGGCGCACAAAAGGTTATTCATCAATCATCCAAGAAGCTAGTGGATCACCTTGAATTATACTGGTTCAGAACAAAGGACCTCTGAATTTTACTGGTTCAGAACAAAGGACCTCTGAACTGTGCCCCAACTACAATTTAAAAGGCAGCTAAAATTTCCATATCGCTTATCACAGCACATTCTCATCCAAATCCACATGCCAGGTCCCGCCTAAGTAGTGTTTTGGTTGGGGGAGGGGGAGGTCAAATGTAGGAGCATTGCCAGCAACCACCAACAGAGCGGCTGTTTCCAAAAGACTTGGAAAACATTTTCACTTCTTAATAGAATATATCATGATGATGCGCTAAGAAGCTGACCATTGGATGTTTTCATTCCCATGTTTGGCGAAGTTCCAGGCACAATAGATATTTGGCAAAATAACTGAAGCACTGAGTCATGATCATCCAGATAAAGAAGTTGAGAGCTTTATACAAATTATGAAGCTCCCTGCTGCAACAGGGCTGTCCTAGGTTTGTTGTTGTGCTGTTGCTGTTGCTGTTGCTATGACTAAAATACGAGTCTAAAGCTTTGGAGAATGGCTGCAGTACAAATAGGACTGGAACATTCATCAATATCAATTTAATGAACTCCAGATATAACAATGCATTTTTATGGAAAAACCAACTGCACAAGGCCCAAAGGTTGAAACCACTGAATCAAGTTCGAAGAAACCCACATCCAGCCTTATATTGCTAAAATTATAGTAGTTCTGTTCGCCAAAATTCTTTTTTACTAAAATTCTAACATTCCAAAACCAAAATCAAGCAAATTGATTATCAATCTTCCTGAATTATATTAGCTCATCCTGCTTAATAGCTTCGAGATGCCATCCATAAGCCTCGTAATTATCTATCTCAAGTAAAGCCACTTCTCCATGTGTAATCTAAGAATACCAACACCCACCAACTCCAAGTACATATCCACACAAACTACACCTCTACACCACCGCAAAAGTTAATACCCTTTACCCACTCCAGCACTATTGCCTGTGTAACCCAATTATGCAAACAAATTACATTCCATCACCATGGCAAATGAGAAATAATCATGAAAACAACAATTGCAACACATATCATTTGTTATTCAATCCGCAATTCTCAAATTCAATCAAAATGTAGTAACAAATTAAACATCACAAAATCAATTTCAATGTACCTGACAGCGGGCGACGACATCGAAATGCTGAGCCAAAATATCAACCAGTTTGCCTTTACCCTCATCACCCCACTGACATCCCAACACGCCGGATACCTGACTGAGTCCGTCGATTCGACTCAGTCCATCCCGACTCTGCTGAGTCACGGCAATCGAGTCGGCCGATTTCACCGACGAACATTCGACGGTCGTTGTTCTCCGGAAGCGTGTAGAAACGCGCCAAGGACGGCAGTGGGTCGGAGCCCTGTCTAAACGGTGGGCTGACCCATTGAAGCAAATCGGACTCGGGTCGAGTCGGAGCGCGGACGGGTTCATAGTGAGGTAAGGAGAGAGGAGGACAAAAGGAAGGAATGCGGCCGGTTGAAAGAGGGCTTTAGAGTAGAGGCCTGGTCGAATTCGCAACGGTTGACTGGAGTTACGCGCCGGTCATGTACATGGAACCAAGGCATCGTAGTGTTGACCGATCAACACTCATTAACATTAATTAATAATACTCATCAGTAATTTTTTTATTATAATTTCAATACTAATTACTGATTATCAGAACAGATTAGTGCTCGTGGATCAACACTCATCTGTTAAGTCGCCTAAGTTTGAAAGCCTAAGACATGCCCAAGTTGGTAATTAGAAACAATTGTATAAGGCATTTTACTTTTCAATGAAAAATTTTACAAAATTTATGAATGTTAAAGAGTAGTTTGGTGGCATTTGTCCGAATGATTTGATTTTACACTTATATGGCGTTTGGTTAGAAGTAATGTAATCTTCATATAGTGGAATCAATCACATAATGCAAATATCAATATAATAGAATTGGATAATGATCACATTACAATGCTCGATTACGAATCTTGGACAGTTATATAGTGTAATGAATTGATTTACAAACAACACTTCATTTACACGTGGATGAAGTGGGCGCAATGAAATATGCATTTTATTTAGCTTACTTTAATTATTTAGTAGCATTGTTGATAATTATGATCTAATATCTAACCATCATGATTATGATAGTACTTCAGATGATATTCATTTTACTCAATTTTCTCCAAATTACTGCAATGTAATATTGTCAAGGTTACTATAATGTAATATTGTTAAGGTTTCAATACCTAAATTTTAACAAGCAAAGAAAGAATATAATGTTGAGAGAGGGGGGATGTTTAGGACCTACAAAAATATAATTACAATTACATGATCATGATCTGGGTTTAATTAAACTTTATCTAATAGAGAGAGGTGGATGAGGCTTCATACCTGTAAAAATGGGGTTGCGTAGTAAGAGATAAGAAGGAGAGGGAGAAACAATTGAGATAAGCGAGAGAAAATCTCCAAATGTACTATCTCAGAGTTGATTGAATTTTGAATCAAATGCATGCAATCACAATAGTTTCAAAAAAACCAAGTAATTATATTCGCATAGGTTGAGATAAATATGATTACAATGCAACTTTAGTTACATTCCTTAATATGAATCAAACATGGTAATGGAATCACTATTAATTACTGTCGTAATTGCATTACCACTTTATTATGCTCTCGCAAACAAGCCATTGTATACAGCTAGCTAAATAATTACAATGTAATACTTAGCCTTTAGTTAATGGGCTTGTTCTTTTCACCTTATGGTCAGCAAATTATTGTTGACTAGTGTTGATAAGTGTTGACCAATGTTGACGCATGTAAACGATTGTTGATTGGTGCTAAAATTATAACGAGGAAATATGAGTAAGTGTTCATCAGTCTTGATGATTGCTGATCAATGTAGAATGTTAATGATAAATATTCTGATGAGTTGGAAAAAAAAAAGGCTTATAGTTAACTCTCAATCCCAATAAAATGATTATAATCCACTAGTAATTACGATGCTGGAGAATCGTTGGTCATGCAGGCAAATATAAAATATTATAGACCAATATAACAGTCTTATTGATAAAAGACGGATAAGATATACAATCTTACATGTCATAAAACAACTACAAAACATTAAAATGGCGATTATATACCCCATCTATAATTACTTAAAAGTTTCATTAAAAATGTACTTACAAGTTACAATATTATGGCCTTCAAGTATATGCTACCCTATTTTTGGATTAAAGTTGTCGCATGATTAGAGGAGATTTATGTGTGAGGGGGAACACTGTCAGGATATCAATATGACTTGCAGTACCACATCCACTGACTTTCCCTTGAGTAGAAGCCTTTATACCAAGGGGTCAAACCACCATTAACATAACTATCGCAAACTGCTCCACAAAGTTCACATTCCACTCTACGCCGAGTATCCATGACACCTACCTTATTCAAAGAGTACTGATTGTTAATGTCACGTGTTTCCCCTGTTATCCATAGTGCTTTTTCATGGTGCAACCAAAGAGCTTGCCCACGCCATCGAGTCACACCACAGGATACGCATTTTCGCTCGATCAACAACCACCTGTCATTGTTCCAAGCTCATCCGCTCGTCCATCTGGTCCACCATTCCGAACCTTTTTGCATAGGCGAATGATCCACTGGCTCAAATACCACATACTGGGAGATCCAAGGAAGAAGCTTAGTTGAACCAGGACTTATGACAATAAATCTAAGCGGGGTTCTGTCCTAAAACTCATGGGCAGTAGAGTATCCATTAGATTTGTATAACGGTACTTATCTTCTTAAACTCTTGATGTGGTACGGCAACTCATGCGTGATGTCCCAACAAATTGTGACTTATAATAGATTCCTTTTGTTTATCATTTTTTCACTCTTTTAATTGGCTGAGTGATGTATTGTTGACCACCCAACATTTGAAAGCACCGAACAACTGTAGACTTTGTCTGGGAATTGGACGGCTGGTGATGAACTACATATATCCCAATTAATTAAATCAATATTTTAAAAATACTACTCCTTGTGTCTTGATAAATATTAATTCAAAGTTATGTACTTTAATAATTATTTACTGCATTTAAACCAACCTATAATTGATAATAACCGTAATATATAGAAAGATGACCCGTAATTGATTACATAATTTAGAGAAAATAACTCATAATTGTTTACGATCTACATAAGAAGTTGTTAAAAATGACATAATAAACTTCAAAGTGCACTGTGCGAATGATAAATGGAAGCATGCAATGAAGGAAAGTATATAAATGTAAGTGATTGTTAACGTGTACACAACAAAGCCAACAACACTAGCTAAACCCAGTTAAAAAGAGAATATATATATATATATATATATATATATATATGAAAACCATATGTATGCATACAAAATTCAATTTTATAACTCGGGATAAATATAGTTCGATATTTACTAATATTTGATGTAATATGGTACATAATTGCTATTAAATCAATGATCATCCACCTCACACCTTTTTTTTCTTTTTTTAATTACCTTTTAGGTTCAAATAAATCACAAAAAAGGGTATACTATGTTTACCACTACTTAATTATCTTCTGCAACTATCCGTAGTTTCCAGTACCTTTCCTTTATGCCATCCTTCTATCATCTACCTACTTATATTAACTTCATTAGCTACCCTCATACTTCAAGCTAAGTATTGTAGGCACTGGAACATTGCCACAATTAAACCTTCCCATGGACAAGGACAACATCAAGATCAAAAGTCTAACTATAACACAGAACAATTAAGCATACACTATGATTAGATCTTGAGTAGGCAAAAATTTCCAATCTTCCCAAAAAGTCCACAACATTTATGTCCTTCCTAGACTTTGAGTTTGGGGGTGGCAATCTGGTACTATTGAGCAACAATTCTCTATCTTATGATTTATCTTTTTAGTACATGGTCTTGTTTTAACACGGTAAATAATCTACTCAGAGAGCTAATTGTGTAAGGTAGATTCAATATAATTATCAGTAAGAAGAAGAAAAAAGGACATAGAGATTAAGCTAATCCTAATGCAATGATAGTTCGTTAGGTAGCCAGACTCACTAAAGAATCCATTGACCTCCTACAAATTGCTCCCAATAAAAATAGTCTGTAAAATTTAGAACTCATTCCAAAAGCGTTAAAGTAATTGTTATACTCCACCTGAACTATATTTAAATTGAAATCATTATATTTATGGGCCTAAATGTTCTTATTTGAAATCTTTTAATGCTTATCAATTAAGATGATAACGAAATTGATGTTAAGACTATTGATCAATGACAAACAGTATTGATTGTTGATAATACTAAAAATTCTATACACTTTATTATATTTACTTTGTATACTAGTAAGACCATTGCAATAAGATTTCAAAAAATTACCTTTTGTATCCCCCCCCCCCCCCCCAAAAAAAAAAACCTCTGAAGTTTGGCTTAACCATAACAAGAAGAGTGTGACAAGAAAATTCAGTTGATCCCCCTTTTATTTCAAACCAAACACGGCCTAAATTTCGCAACACAAAATTAACTTCATAGTTTCGAGAACAAGGAAACCGATGGACATTAATGGCGTGTAACTCTTTCAATTTCATCAACCAACCTCCTCTGCCTTCCCCACCCCCTTCTCACTGATCCATCACACTCTTCTCTCTCTGTATCTCTCTCTGTCAGTTGGAGGTGACGCCGCATGCTAATCCACTGAATCCCAGCCATTCTCTCTCTTTCCATACACATCTCCTGATTTGTGTGTGTAAGGGAGGTAGGTCAGGTCAGGTCAGGTCTTCAATGGCGATTCCAGCTGCGGCTGTGGTCGTTCCTCTCGGAATCCTCTTCTTCCTCTCTGGGCTCATCGTCAATGCCATTCAGGTTTTTTCTTCTTCTTCATCTCTTTCTCTCTCTTCTCATTCCACGATCTATCTCACCACTTTCTGCTTCTTTCAATTATAGGGTTTATCTTCCTTTAATTAAATGCTGTTTCTAGGTCTCTTCTTGCAATTTGTCTTTACGTATTTGCTAAATTTCAAAATTTTCAGTACGAATCCTAATTTGGAGTTAGCTTGTAGTAAGCAGAACTGGTTTGCGGAACTTTGGAGAACTCGCCAGATTAAGATGTTAGATATTTGTACAATTCATTGGCGATATACGTTATGCTTGATTTTTTGTCGAGATGTTGCTAAATAAGGCCTTGTTTTGAAAGTAATATCTGCGTAATATGAACCAAATGGACCCTAATTGTGATGTTTTGCAATCAGGCAACTTGCTTTGTCCTGATACGGCCGCTGTCAAAGAGCACGTACAGAAGGATCAATAGAAGGGTTGCAGAACTGCTGTGGCTGGAGTTGGTGTGGCTTGTTGATTGGTGGGCTAGGGTTCAGGTGATTTTCGTATCTTCTCTTTCTGCGTACGTTATTTTGCCATTTATCTACCTGACTGATTGGTAAAGGGTAACCTTTTACCAAATGTATTTAAATTTTGCACCATCTGTTGTTGTCAGTTACCACATTGAGTAATGATTTTTTGAGTTCTGATTCTCTATTACTCTATGGTGTATCTATTTCTGAATTTGATGGAAAAGGATGAATATAAAAAATCCCTATAACAACTGCATAAAATAAGATTCTTTTTGGGTTCTTTTCTATGTATTTTTGGTTCTGCTATAACAAACACTATGTTTGGACAATATATATTGATAGTTCCTAGGATTTCGTGCTTAATCTTTTGTAAACATCATCATCAAACTCCCAGAATGAAAGTTGAGTAAATCTCTTGACTTGTGAACAAGTGAACTCGGAATTATCTGGTATATGGGGTAATGACGGGTGGTATCAAGTATGGACAGTTGTATATACGTTCTTACTATTTCTGGGGAAGTGAATGGTAGTATTTTCTTGGATGACCTAAAATAGGAATGTTGGCATTACCGTTCTGGGTTGATAGTTCAACTTTTTTTAGTCATATTGTGTGCTCCTCCTGTGCTTTGGCAGATTTCATTATTTAAGAGGATAAGGCGAGTGTTTGGTGGAGAGATAAGTCAGCTTGGGCAGAAATGTGGCTGCCTTGATAATCCGAGCTGTGTCTTTGGAGAAGTTTTATTGCATTGTTAAGTTGAAAAAAGAATATTGCCAATTTGAGGTGGAGAGAAGGAAATATGAGGCACATTTATTGGGGGAGACAAAATTGGGCAGTGTAATGATGAATCAAAATATATACAGGCAAGCAGTCTTGATCATAAACACTTTTGTTAACCTAAAGTTGGTGCTTGGTCGCTTGGGCATACAGAACTGGCAGGCGATTCTTGTAAGAGGTGCAACTTCTTAGTGAAATGTGATCTATGAGAGCTTATTGCTTTCTCTGGTAACTGTGAGATTTGATATCCATGGCGCGTATCTCCTCACTTAGCATACATAATTTCCCAAAATCATTAATGTGTGAGAATTGCTCTTTTCTGTTAGATTTCCATGATAATGTGGTCATGAAGCTCTTGAACTTTTGGCCAGCTCTGCTGCTTCTAATTTGATAAAACAAGGTTCAGCAGTGCTAATCTTGTGAAGTGTAGGGCTTGTTCGGTTGGGAGTGGATGCTACTGGAATAAGAATGTGACCGTCCCTAGGTCTGCCATTATATGTTGGCCGCCTGACTATTTTGTTTCTACTATTGGTTGGATATGTTGTCATTATCAGCTACGTGTTGACCTAGATCTGCTTGTGTTAGATGATAGCATCATGAAACACCCCAATAATTGCTCACTTGATATTAAATCCAGCTTTATATCTGACATATCCGTGAACCGGAACTAATTGGCTATTTTTCCTGCAGATCAAAGTATTCACAGATCCTGAGACGTTTCGGCAGCTTGGTATGTAAAAACCTGACTTGGTGTGTAATTTGGTGGTTAAATAATTATAGTGATATAAGTGGATCAGCGGCAAGGGGCAAGAGTTACACTAGGGGTTCTACTGGGCAAGTGGAAGTCGAGATATTCTGTACTTTCTGTTGTATTGTGTTCTGGTTTCGTATCTTGTATCTGTGTCTGACTATCTGTTCATGTTCTCACTGTTCTTGTTGCAAATTCTTTCCAGAAACGAGTTCTCATTATTGGTGTTTCTGTGTATCTGTTTGTAAAGTACATTGTACTTGTCAACATTATGAAATTCTTCAAATTTTTCAGGCCAAGAGCATGCTCTAGTGATATCAAACCATAGAAGTGACATTGACTGGCTTGTGGGATGGGTGCTTGCTCAGGCAAGTGATTTCTAAAGCCACCTTTTAGATTCATAAAGTGCATAGAGGGGCTTAACATCGCACATGAAACATTACTGTTTTTGTTCTTTACTTGTATCTCTATGTAAAATCTACGAGGCATGGGCATTTAAGTTATTGGTTCATCAGCTAATCTAGTGTGATTATGGCAGCGGGCAGGTTGCCTTGGCAGCACATTAGCTGTTATGAAGAAATCATCAAAGTTACTTCCGGTGAGCACTCAACCAAATACGTTCCTTTCTGAGATATGCTTGATTATGTTAGTCTTTTTTCTGTCATCCATGATCATCTGAGATCTCTAATTCTTTTGCTCTCTTTAATTTAAAGATTCATTTGAAGCCTCGGGATTTGATCTTGTTATTTTCATCTTTTTTCTTGTATTTCAATGATAGGATAAAATACTTTCTAGGGCTACATTTCTCAAATCATTGACCCAGTTTGCTTGTCCATTGTCATATAATCTTCTCACCAGTCAATTGTGATGTGAATTCTATCAATGCTGATTATTGTCCTTTTTCTACTTTTGTGGCTGAACACACTGATGCATCACTTCCTGAAAAAGTTTTACCCTGGCTGAGGGGTCGAATGTATGCTAATTCTGGTGAAACTGAAGTTGGATATTCTGCTGGTTGTCTAATTATCCCATAGCAAGTGATGAATGGTGATTGTGATCTTCTATAAGATAGAATCTCCGTACACACACACACACACACACACACATTCTTCCCAATTGTTTCTGCGGTTCTACCCGTCCTGGTTCATTTTGTATAAGAGCTTGGCAGTTAGTTCATTGCTTGAGCGTATTCAGATACTATAATCCTGATATATGCAGGTAATAGGTTGGTCAATGTGGTTTTCTGAGTATCTTTTTCTTGAGAGAAGCTGGGCGAAGGATGAAAGCATATTGCAGGTATCTATGCATCGAATGATTTGAACAACCATGCATGCATTCATCGATTCTTTCAAATCCATTGTTACTCATATTAACCTTGTTGTGTGTATGCAGCTAGGTTTACAACGGCTCAAGGACTACCCTCTGCCTTTCTGGTTGGCTCTCTTTGTTGAGGGCACTCGGTTTACACAGGCTAAACTCCTGGCTGCTCAAGAATATGCAACTTCAACTGGTCTGCCAGTTCCTAGAAATGTCTTGATCCCACGGACAAAGGTCTGAAGTGTTTGTTAGCTCTGCTATTGACACCTCAGTCTTAAATTTTCGTCAATGTTGGCATGAATCAGTATGATGTCTCATTTGCGGTTTCCATATGCAAATGTTTTGAGATAATTGTTCAGATGTCATATTGCCCCCGCCTATAAATGCATGCGTTTTGTAGGAAGATGGAGACGGATAGGTGACTGTTCACCGAGTGCCTGGTGGTTTTTTTGGGGGGGGGGTGCGGGTGGGGTGGTCGAATACAGCATGTCAGAAATCTTGTTCTCTTGCGATAATTATGTGTCATGTTCTAGTCTTTCATTTGTGAAACAAAGTGAGAATTCTTCATATGACTATTTGACGTGTAACTCAAGTTTTGCATTTTAAGTAAAATTCTCTGTATAGCATGCTGTGCAAATTTTTAAAGAGGGGCCTCTGGGGTCAGATCAATGCTGTAATGTTTGTAATTAGTCACATCAGGGCACCCCCCCCTCCCCAAAACAGAAAAAGCCTGCAACAACTGTGCACATTCTTTTTAATGTGTTGATGCTCTTTTACAGTTACAGTGTAGAGACTTTTAGGGGCCAACTTGGTGGATTACTTATTTTCCTGTTGCACTTGCAGGGCTTTGTTGCAGCAGTTAATCACATGCGCTCATTTGTCCCAGCTATCTATGATGTAACAGTGGCAATCCCAAAAAGTTCACCTCAGCCTACAATGCTACGACTATTCAAAGGGCAGGCATCCGTGGTAAGCCAAGAAAATCTTCAAGCCTTATTTGTGAATCTATTATATACGTGCTCTGTTGATAATGTGCTGGCTGGGTGGCCTATTGTTTGAAGCTTCCTATTTGGCATATGCATTAAAGTAAATTGCCAGTGATGTTTGCGAATTAGTTTTTGTGTGATGAGGTGAAATTGGAGGCTGAGATCCATACGTCAAAATCTTAATTAGTAATTGGCTTTCTTTTTTTGGGGGGGGGGGTGTGCCTTTGAAGCTGAGGTAAAGGGTCTGATTTGAAGTGTCTTTATGATATTGTTGTGCTGTACCTGGAGAAGGATTTGCTGTTGAAGTTATGAGCAAAGAACATAAGAGCTAAGAAAGTCATGGTCCTTGAGCAGATATTATATTAAGGATCGCAGATATCACTGTTAGAACAAGCGCCAATGCTCTGATTATCTCATTCGATGCCGTGGAGCACACGTCTTCTGGATGAGAGGACAGTTTTATATGTTGTTGGATCTGTTTATGCAGTTTGGAGGTGAAGTTTGCGTTAGATTTTTGATCAACTTCTATTAATCAATTTGTAGGTTCATGTGCATATTAAGCGGCACAAAATGAAGGATCTGCCAGAAACAGATGATGCTGTTGCACAGTGGTGTAGAGATGTTTTTATTGCAAAGGTCCGAACTGTTCTTGTGTTGTCAGTCTTCTTCATGTATGCTTGTAGCAAATGGGAAGTGCGGAACTTCTCTTTCACATAATGCACTTCTGGACAACTGATTTCGGTTGTATGCTTGTGAAGTGAAGAGTTAATTGCCTCATCTTTTGTGGTTTTGCCATGTTTCTTAAATCAGGATGCACTGTTAGACGGGCATAAAGCTGATGACACTTTTGGCGATCAATATCTTCAAGACACTGGTCGGCCATTGAAGTCTCTTGTGGTAAAGTGTTCCCTCTCTCCCGCCCCCTCCCCCTGCACCACAAAGGAGCCTGAAAGCACTTTCGAATTTTAAATGTCTTTTTTTTCTCCCTTGAAAAGTTGACGTGCCTCTGTGTTTGTGTGTGTGTGTGTTTTGGGGGCGGGGGGGTTATTGAGGCTGATGATGCATGTAAGTACAGCATGAGAAGTACGGTTGAATTTTTCTGCTATTTTGCCAACTAATAATCACAAACTACACAGCAAGGCTGCCAAGATCGGTAAGGTTGCCTTGAAAATGACATTCTTAATTCCTCTGTGGATGAACCACAGGTTGTTGCGGCTTGGGCAGTCACTGTGGTTGCAGGGATGATAAAATTCCTACAATGTTCATCGCTCCTATCATCATGGAAAGGCATTGCCTTCTCAGCTGCGACGTTAGGACTTATTACCGTTCTTATGCACATCCTAATATCATTCAGTCAGGCGGAGCGTTCAACCCCTGCTAAGGTAGCCCCGGCAAAGAGAAAAACTCCGGGAGAAACATCAGACGTAAAACAAGAAAAGCAGCATTAAAACGGTAGATTTTTCTAATTTTAGTTGATCTCAGACCTGTTCATATGATATGGTGTCATTATTGTATCTTAACATTGTTAGATATGTCATCTTTTAGACTTGTCTTCATGTTTGTTCAATTTTTATGCTTATTTACTATGAGATGAGTGCTGTAATGCATATCCAGTAGTAGTTTCTAGTGGGGATAATTATCGTTTATGGGGTGATTAGGTGTTGCTGATTTCTAATGGCACCACCCTTTTATGAATCTTGTATGACTCTCGGTGCATGGGGACAAGTATGGACCAGGTTCTTCAATTAATGTGCTTAACAGGTCTTGATTTTGTTCCTTCATTATCTCCTCTGTAAACTTATTATCTTGCTGGTGAAGTCCTAATTAAGGATGTGTTTTGCCAGTTCAGATGTGATTACAGTAGGATTTGTTTCCCTTTTTCTTTTTATTATTAAATACTATGGTAACTACCAACAGGTTTTTATTCCCTTTTGGTTAGAGAAATTAAGGCGCTGTGGATGCATGCTGCGCATGTTTGAACTTACATTATTAATTGTCATTCTCATGGACTTTATCAGTTGATATATTTTTTATGTTTTGATTGTCCTTTTTTCTTCAAACCCTCCCAAATTAATTAATTCGAAAAAGAAGAAAAGAAAATGAAAGGGCGGTAATTTGACGACTCGAATTTCATTACTAGACAAATTGGTGGTGGATCCAAACATGGCTCTTGATCGACTCCTTGTTCAGCTTGGATGATCCTTATGCAAATCCCAAAAGCAGGCTTATTTAATCATAATTTGGGTAACCGTTGCAGTGAGGGAAAAAAAAGTTTCCCTTCACTCTTCATTGAAGCCTCAAATTACTTACCCTGATAAATCTTTCCCAAATATGATTATGTGACTTTAAATACACCTGATTATCTCTAATTAATCTAAACATCCTCTCTAATCTGTCTTCTCTCTCTCTCTGCCTCCACGAGTCACCCTCCTTCAAAAAATTAAAAAAAGATTTTTTTGTTTTTTTTTTTCGGGCGCATGCTAGAAAAGTGGTAAAAAACAGAGATAGTAAATAGGGATTGTGTAAACCATTAAGGTTGATCTGATGGAGGCGAGTGTACGCAAGAGGGGTAGACCCCGAAAGATATCCTGCAACAAAGGTGTTCAACTTGTGCTGCCGTCTGTGCCAAAGAGAAAGAGATCCAACACCAGGAGACTTGGGACCAAATCCACTGAGAAACTGCAGGTGAAATTTGATCAAACTACGAAGAAAGATGAGGGATCAAGCGGAGTAGGGTCTTCCCCTACTTCCTCATCTGTACCGAAGGATTCTTCATCAAACTGTCCCGTATCTCAATTTGTGATACCTGGTCCGATCCCAGATTTCGAGTCCTTAATTAGAGACACCAGTCTCCTCCTTAATTTCTTTGATGATATACCAATCTTGTAGAAAACTTAATATTTGTGCCTTTTGTCCTCCTAATAATTGAATGCCATAGTTTACTCAATTAAGCATGTTCGGATAGCCTAACCCTATTTAGGGTGTCGTTTAGTCCAAACCCTATTTAGGGTGTTATTTTTGTTGTAGTATTGTACTCCATTGGAGTTACATTGATGTTCTCAATATTTGAGGAGATCGCTTTTATCGAGATTTTTTTTTCCATAGACCAATTTTATATGATATAATAATAGAACTATAAAATTTGAATTTGTATTAATTAGTTTTTTTTTTTTGAAGCTTTCTTTCCATATATATGCAATTGGTGAGTGACGCTTCATTGCATTGGCAAACAGGGGTCAATCTAGCAAATTCTTTTATATTTTGCTTATGTTTGTCACTTGGTTTAACCGTAAATCCATTCTTCTTTTGTTGAATACCGATTAGATTGGCACCTACTATGTTAGGCATAATCCACAAAAGATAGAAATATGGAAAGCAAAACATAAAAACAACCATTAGGAACAAGCTTCAACCAAACTGTCCAGGCGGCTTGGAAGTGTTTAAACAGTTTGGATAAAACTCTAGGATTAGGTGCCTGAAGAACTCCACTCTCAAGGCAATTACTCTTGGTAGTTGTTGAAATATAATATTGACCTTGTCTCTATTGTTAGGACTCAGGAGCTGACTGCATCTTCTACTATTCAAATCAGTAGGATACTTACGCAGAAGGATATCTCCAAGAGAAAATACACCTAATTTTGAACAATTAGGTTGATTTAAATTTTAATTGAGTTGGTTCATTGATGGTCATAGTATCCATGATTTATCCCAAAATTGCTTGGCCTACCATGCTATCACCAAAACTGCTTGGATATAACTAATCAAATTGCAGGTGATAATCTTATTGTTATTCGGGCAGTTCAACGTCTCTGTCACATTCCATGGCATATCCAACCTTTGATAGAATGGAGTGCCAAGATTCTTGTTAATAGATTACGGCCATTGCTTGAAAAGCTAATTTCACCATTACAAAGTGCTTGCATTCCAGGTAGCTCTATCTATGACAATATTCTCCTATCTCATGAGATCTTGCATAAATTCAAAAATCAAAAGTGTAAAGCTGCTTGGGTAGCTATTAAGCCAAATATGAAAAAAGCCTATGATAGAATGGAATGAGATTTCATTTTAAAATGTTTCTAGGAATTAGGCTTCCACCCTACGTGGAATAAGTGGATCAAGGAGTGCATCTCATCAATATCTTACTCTGTAATTGTCAATGACAAGCCTACTAGTTTATTCACACCGACCAGAGGCATTCGTCAGGGAGATCCACTATCGCCATATATATTCATAATATGTATGGAAGTGATGAGCCTATGGCTATCACAAGCGGCACCTAAGAACAAATTAGGAATAGGATTCAAACTTTGCCCTAGAGCCAGTATAATTCCTGGACTATTCTTTGCTGATGGCTGTCTACTGTTTTGTAAAACTAGCGTCGAAAGCTGTATGGCCTTGAAAAATCTTTTAAATGAATTTTGCGCTGTCTCCGGACAATTAATTAACTACCACAAATCTGTCCTTACTTTTTCTCATAATGCCTCCAACCAACAAAAGCAATTATTTACGAGCATCTTTAATATTCCTCATAGAACAACGCTAGGTAAATATCTTGGATGCCCTCTTTTCCAAGGCTGCCTTTCCAAATCAACCTTCACAGAGATCATGGATAAAGCTACTTCAAAACTTCAAAATTGGCAAGCACACTGTCTATCCAAAGCAGGAAGAACAGTTCTAATTCAATCGCATCTAGAACCATTACCAGCGTAAACAATGCAATGCTTCCAGCTACCAACGACAACCTATCAACAGTTGAATAAACTTAGTCGGGAATTCTTTTGGAAACATACTAACACAGAAAAAGGCCTTCCATTGATCGCATGGCATAAACTGTGCCTACTAAAAAGTAAAGGTGGCTTAGACTTACAGAAAACAGAAGCCGTTAATAAAGCAATCCAATGTAAGTTAGCCTGGAAGATGCTTACTAACACATCTAGCTTATGGGTGCAGGCCATGACCCAAAAGTACCCACAAACTACTAACTTCCTAGCCTATAAAAGGAAGCCTTCAGACTCACCAGTATGGAAGAATCTTCTCAACTGTAGACCATTACTCAAGAAAGGTATTATTTGGAAAGTCGGGAATGGAGAGTCCATCTCCTTTTGGTCTGACAATTTGATAGAAAATAAAAGCCTTATTGAAATCCTAGAATTAGATCAAGAAACTATACCCAACCCACATGCTAAAGTATCCGATTTTATTCAACAAGATAGGACCTAGAATTGTGCTAAGCTTAATTCTATTCCAAACAACCACCCAATCGTCTCTAAAATCCAAGGCATTGCTATCTCAATACATAGTAAACCAGACGCCTTCTGTTGGGGCTTAGATAGTTCGGGTAATTTTAGTACTAAAACTGTTACATGGACAACTCATGATAAGGATATAAACGATTTTTCGAACTGGCCCCTTAAATGGATTTGGCAGATAGATACCATGCCAAAAATTAAAATCTTCTTATGGCAAATATGTCACAAGGCGATTCTTGTTCAAGGCATCTTGCTCAGAAGGGGCATTAACCTAAATCCAGTTTGTCCAAATTGCCTGAATGCCATTGAAACAATGGAGCACCCATTCAACCAATGCCAGATAACCACAAAAGTTTGGGAGTTGGCTGATACTCACCGCTGGTTCCCGGGACAATTTTCCCCCATAGGATGCCAAGACACGAGTGACGCCCTACACAGGGTAAGGAGTTCACGAAACCCAAAGACACTCCAAAATTTTGCATTCCTTGCATAGGTCATTTGGAAAGAGAGAAATGCAGTAATATTTGATAAACAAATCTTCAACCCAATAAGATGTCTAATCAGGGCCAAAAAGGCATATGTCGAATGGAGAATCCGAACTTGCATGTCGGACGACCTTTCTCAAAGGGGGCCCTCTTCCTCCCCCTCTAAAAAATTCCAGTTTGTTCGTTGGCACCCACCACCACCAGGATTCATCAAAATCAATTTTGATGGATCCCTCATCAACTCAACAGCAGCAGGCGGCTACATTCTACTAAACTGGACCGGAAAAGTGATCAAAACAGGCGCAGTGAATTATGGGTACTCGTCAGTTCTTGTCGCTGAAGCAAGAACACTACAAGATGGAGTTCGAGTGGCCAGTCAAGCTGGCTTCACTAGACTCTGCATTGAAGGCAACAATTACACGGTAATCCAGGCATTACAAAGTACTATCAGTATACCTTGGAAAATCTCCACAATCCTTGAAGACGTTCGCACATGGATGCAACGAGCTACTCAAGTCCAAGTTAAACATATATTTCGATAGGCAAATATGGCTGCTGATTGGCTTTCTAAATTTGGGCACACTACCATGGATTGTTTTTCTTCAGATGAATGTTTTTCTCCAGCACTTGGTGCTATTCTGGCTGCGGATGCAGTTAGGTGTACTCTTGTGAGAAGATGCGCCTAACGTTGGTTTCTCTTTCTTCACCATTGTAAAAAAATAAATAAAAAAATCCAACCTTTGATCCATGATATATACGTTCTTTGCTCCAATGCTTTACCAGTACTACTGTGCATCATATTTTTCATGAAGCTAATATGGCAACTGATTACACTGCTAAATATGGATGTGTCATAAGGTGTTCCACAACCTTCTTACATCCTCTGTCACCGCAACTATCTATGTTACTTACTGCTAATACTTTAGGTAGAATCCCTGAGAAAATTACCATCTAATCTTCTTGTACTCACCTTTTCTCAAAAAAAAAAAAACTCATAAATTCACATGTCGTTATTTGTTGCTCAATATATCATCGACGAATACAAAAATTTCAAACATCATAAATGCACATAACATCATCAGTCGCTTCAAAAGTCATAAACTTCTTCATTTGGCGGATAATTAGAATGTCCATCCTAAAAGCATTTAAGAATGCATTTTTTCGTCCTATACAACCCCCCCCCCCCCAAAAAAAAGTATGAAACTACTCACATCTTTTGAAAAACCATATTAACTATTAGATATTCATTTCTTGAATAAGGCAACACAAAAAATACAAAGATTGTGTATATATAAAAATGGAGATCATAAAAACTTGTGCTAATTTATTGGGATTTGTAAATTGTAAGATAGGAGAAGGAGCAATGTTTGGAAATCTCAATACAAGACATGGACATGGAGACTCGAAAGGGGTGAACATGCAGCTTGCTAATGAAACACACTCGTGCCATCTTGAAAAACCCACCTACATCCCAAATTAATTAATAAATTAAAAATGTGATTAATTCTGAAAAAAGGGGGGTCGATTTGAGAGCAAAAGCATGCCTATAGTCAACTAATCACTTTATTGCGTTGCTAATTATATTGTTAACCACACTCTGATCTATGTCATCGATCCATATGATTCTCTTTAATTTACTTCTTATAACCTGTCGTTTTCATACAGCTAACTCAATCTAGAATTTTTATTCCTTTTTTTTTTTAACATATGTGCGGATTAGGACCATCTAAAATTTATTGTCTAGTGTACGTTTGGCTTAAATTTGAATCGTACAAGTCAAGAAGTGATTTAAAAAAAAAAGAAAATCTGAAAAACTAGTTAGTTGAATCAATTTTTTTAATTGGTTTTGCTTAATTATATTAGAAAAAATTTCTTATCTGATTAATTTCGTTGGAAGAGGCAATTTTGCTATTTTTTGTACAAACAAACAAAATAAAAGCCATGTGTTAAAATTAGTTTCAACCACAAACCTTATGTACGATTCCCAAACAGTACCGATCATGCTCATATCCATTTTCAAAAAATACAGTTCATGCTCACATCAATTTGAACTTTCATTAAGTATGGTTTTAAAACCAATAAGTACTAATATAGACGTACACCTCTTCTTTTTTTGTGTTTTTTTAAAGGCGTATATTGAGAAATAAATATTGACACATGTAAAACTTGAATATATTTTTTAAGTAATAGTTTTCTAAAAGGTTACCAAATACCATTAACAGATATCTGTGATGCAATTATTTTTTTAGTCGATATACCAGCTAATACCTACTGTATGTGTACAGCGGCACAATAATATATGATGTGACGGTTTCTGCAGTGCTGATAAATTGATAGGAATTACATTATTTGAAGGTAGATGGATGGATGGATGATAGAGATGGTGTACGAGATAGGAGAGGGACAAACAGAATAACATCAAAAACAATACCCACAAGTTAATTAAATGGAGTCCCTGCAGCAAATACTGCCCAAGGGGTCCAAAGCTACTCCCCCTTTAATTCCTATACTTCTACTAGCCCTGGTCTCCCTCTTATTCTTGTTCTTTCTTTTTTTGTTTTGTTTTTGGTTTATAGTAGTTTTATATGAGACCGTCTCATGATGACTTATATTATAAGACGTTTCACAAACACTCGTTAACTGCCTACTAAATTTAAAAGAAAAATATATCACCACATAGGCAGTCTCAACTCTCACGGTAACTTAATTTGAGACTGTCTCTTACAAAAATTTACATTTGATTTATTGTATGGTTTCAATATACACGGATTTGATACAAAAATTGTTAACTGGTAAAGCATTTACCAGTTACATCAAAATCCAAGAAAGAAATTCTGGGGTATTGGACTCCATTGATGATTGTTGAGAGTTTGTGGAGAGAGAAAGAATTACATCGTGTGTTTTTATTTTCTATCAGTGTAGTATTTATACACATATCTACAGCTAAGGAAGCAAAGCAAAGCAAAGCCAGAGTTGGTTACATGATTCTGCACAGTCAGCAAACAGTTATAACAAACTCCAAGTTAGTTTGTTGAGTGGGTTGTGAGGGCTGATGGCTTTGTATTTTGATGCACCAGAGTATTACTCTCTTCAAAAATTATGAAATTGCCAACAAGCTAGTAGCTTAACTAGCACTGTGAGCCTGTGAATTATGCCTCTCAAGCGGGAGGTCATGGGATCAATTTTTATAGCTAGCAAAATCCCTTGCGTGGGATGAAGTTGTACAGTAATCATGCCTTTGGACCTGATGCTCCCCAGCGGGGCCATCAAACCCTATTGTATACGCTTAAGATGGAGGCTCAATAGAGATGACCTGCATTTAGTAGTTCAACAAAAAAGTAATTGTCAAATTTAAGCATATTTTATATGTATTAATTTCGAGTCAAATTATATTAAAAACCTGTGAGATTTCAAGTTAGATTATTTTCTTCATCCCTTTAATCGTGTTTTTACCAGCATGGAGTTTCATGTTCTATACTCCCATCTTGGTTTTGGGGGCTCAAGGCTTCCGAGTTTCAAGTAGCCTATCCCCCTGTCTCTGTCTGAATTGAAGGCGCCATGGTTGAAATTACAGACTTGACACAACACTTTTCGAATCCCAAGGCTGTTAAGTGAAGAAGACATACAGCAGGACTTCTGTTGAAATTTGATTGTTTGATTGGCTTATCATCGTAAGCCAAAGGAGAAAATAGAACCTAAACTAGCTAGGAAAACAAAATAAATGTAAATTTATCATAAATTTAGTATATTATGTATAGATTAGAGGTGGACAATGGATCAGGTCGGGTTGATTTAGGGTCGACTCATGAGAAAAGTAGAACGTAGACTAGCTAGGAAATAAAATAAATGTAAATTTATTGTAAATCTAGTATAGTGTATATAGATTAGAGGTGGGTCAATGGATCAGGTCGGGTTAGATTAGGGAAGACCCATTTACAAAGTGTGGATTGGGTTGGGTGGGTCCATACTAGTCATTGCCAGCTCGTAAACGATGTGGGTCGCTATCGGGTTGAACTTGTGTAAATAAATAGGTCCAACCTAGTCAACCCATTGGCGACACGCTTTTGGTCCGTTTTAAAAATGAAACAATTGTGTATAAAAAAACTCTGAATTATTGTTACGTATAAATTAAAGTGTTGGTAGTAAGCTTAAGTGCTTAACTAATTATTATAGCGTGTCAATTAATTAGTGTGGCAACTGGCAAGTACATTGAAAAAAATTCTAGGTCGCTAAACGGACTATTAATGGGTCAACCGACTCCCCCTGTTAACATGTTTTAATGAGTCAACACACTATTGATTCAACCTGTTATTGATCCGCCCATTTATTGACTCTATTTTAAACAAACCGATCCACTTGATATGTTGGTATCAACGCGTTACCCACCCCTAAACTAGATCAGTCCACAGAAGTAATACTTGAGAGTTGGAACAATGTCTAACATTTTGAATAACGCAAATTGGTGAGACATCTCACATTAAATACAATTATTATCATACGTACGTCTATTGTGACATGTCTAATGAGCAAAGCGTTAGCTAACATGGTAAGCTATCTTGCGATAATTTTTCGTGGGAAATTCTTGCTCACGACAATCAAAATAATGGCTTGTTAATATGATATGGTGTATTTATGGACGTTCACCTAACAAAAAAGGTGCTCTTGATAAAAAAAAAAATTCAAAATGTAGTTTTGGTTATGAGTGCGTTTTCTTTCATGATATGACAAAATTGTTCTAATGCAACAATTGCGTTGCATGTCATGACAATCAGTGGACATTTAGGGTCTGTTCTTTTCAAATTGCCATAAGTAACTTATTGTTTATTACTGTTGATTAGTACTGATCAGTCTTAATGAGTGTCGATCAATGCTAATGAGTACTGATAAGGGTAATTATGAACAAGACATATGACTACATGCTGATGTGTGCTCAATGTTGATGATAAGTATTTATGATATGCTTAAAAAAAAAACCAGACCCTCAGTCTCAAAAACTATTCAAGGACTATTCATTTTAGCGTTTAGAAAGCATTTGGAACCTGCTAACTACTCCTAACCGCTTCCAAACACAAGTAACCACTAACCGCTAGCGGTAAATGTTAGTAACCATTAGTAAACGTTGACTAACCATGATTTGTTATCGCTAAATCCCAGTCGTAATAGCTATTAACTGTTAGTAACCGCTAACTACTATTCCTAACTAATAACAAACGCTGGTGACTACTAGTAAACTGCTAATAATTACTAATTTTAAATGCTAAAATAAACAGACCCTAAATCTGTTGTTTCATTAATGACCACATTTTGAATCCTGACATGCAGTTGCCAATGTCAACGTAAATAACATATTCAATTATATATCTTCAGTTAAAACAATCCATTTCTTCTTAAATGAAATAAATTTTATAAAACAAGAGCAACAAATAACTAGATAAATCAGTCAATTGCAGTGTATATACTAATTAATTAGCAGATAAAAGTAAATACTGTGCATTGGCCATGTATATGCTTCAAATATGCTAACTTTTTACCATCATAATTTTCAAACAAGAGCACTTGGAAATTGGGCATAGGGATTGGAAATGTTGACATACGTACAAGACTTGATTAAAAATGAAGTGGAATCCGACCAAAATGTGGAAACCAAAGAAAATGCTGTGGAAAAATAACAAGCAAAGCAGACAGCATTTTTGCTTGGATTTCCAGATGAGCATGCCTAATTACTTTTGTTGATTCTAATTCTATTGAGTTATGACTTATTCCGAAGGAGAGGGAGACAGATAGAGACTGTGAGATCAAAAGAGACAAACAATAAATCTAGTGCTCCAGATTGGTAGGAATTGGTCTATTCTATACTTAGGGACCATGCATGTTCCCTGTTATATGCTCTTTTGAAAAAAGATTAACGAACTAAACTCAGATTTTTGATATTAATCTTAATTACTTGATTAAGATCTCATCGGTTACAATGGTTGTTAGCTATATAGCAGTCACTGCTATTAACTTCACATTTCTCTTATATTTTATTGAATTTAGGAAGCAACTTGAAGAGAAAATGCTGCCTAATTTACAAACCCCTCTATTTCGATTTTCCTCCTAATTTTGGGAAATTGTAAGTTTGTGACATGAATTCTGAAATTCTTACATATTTTGCTTCTTATTTCCATTGAGTCCAACAGAGGCAGCCCTAAGTTACCTCTATGAATCATGACCTCTTTATTTGTCAACCAAATTTGGTTTTGAAATGTAATGATTTCCCCCCCCCCCCCCAAAGAATATTCATAAAAGTTAGTTAACATCCATTAAACTATATTCTATATAACATGAAAATGAGAACTTGTGAATTGAATTTCTAACCCCACCATTGAATTCATAGTAAATTTGTAGGTTAGGTTTGAGAAGTGGTAAGAAACCTCACGTAATTAAATCCATTATATGCTCAACGTGCAATTTCTCTTCCAAGAAAATTATTACAACCCAAATTTGAAAAGGATTTCTATCCTTCATAAGTACCTTGGTAACTAGTTGATTAATTTCCACAACTTGGGCTTGAAAATAGTTCATTTCATAAATAGAATTGACCAGCTAGAAAATTCCAACCACCACCATTTAATTATATTTTCTAGTTATAATCTCATCAATGATTAGTAATTTTGCATTCATCAGCATTAATTACTAAGCACTCAACTTTAATTAAGAGTGCTCATCAGCACTAGTCAATATTGATCAGCATTGATGATTAATATTAAAGTACTTAATATTATATCTTCATATTTGGAATTCTTTTTGAAGACCATAGTCAAGGTTGTTTCCCTAAGATAGGAAAATTTTAATAGAGAATATTTGTAGTTGAGTTGTAGTAATAGAATAATTGACTAGGCATGTGAAAAGAAAAGACTTCACCTCCATTTTCACCCATAAACCAAAAAAAAAGAAGAAAAAAACCCTTGCATTATTCCTTTACCAAGTTTCACCAAATCACACAAATGGGTGGTTTTTTTTTTTTCCCCCAGGCCAAAACCTTTGCTTCTTTTTATAAGTTGAGAACAATCACTGCCCTTCTCTCTCTCTCTCGACCGCCCACTTCCTCCATACCCCCTTCTTCCCCCATTTTATAAAAGCAGACCACAAATTCCTCCTGCTTCTTCCACTCCTTTTCTCTTTCTTTCTTTTCTGTATTTTCGACCTCTTAATTTAGTTCCACCATGACTGATCCCTACCCAAATTTCTTCATAAGATGCGCTAAACTCAACCCTGATTTCAACCCATATTCTCTCTCCTCACTCTCATCATCATCATCATCATCATCATCATCATCATCATCATCATCAATCCCTTATTATCATCAGCCCTCTTCATACTTGACTCAAAGTTACCATTTCTACAACAAAGTTATCGAACCTCCTTCTTCCCCTCCCGCTGAAAAGGAGGCTTTACCTCTTCTGAGCTTAATAAGCCCCTCTCCCAGAGAAGATGATAATAATAATAATCATAATAATAGCAGTAAAAATACCCATAATACCCCAAAAGAGGTAAGGAGTAGCAGCAGCTTGGACGAAGAAGAAGAAGAGGAGGAAGAAGAAGGGGATAATAAGGAGAGCGTAACAGTGGCTTTGAGAATAGGGTTGCCAAGCCCTAGTGCAGCTGATCTTGCTTCCATTCTCTCCTCTCAAAGAAGAGAGAGTGGAGAGAGAGAAGAGGAGGTGATGAGTGAAGAAGATGTAGATGGTGCAGATGGGGATGGG
The DNA here is from genome assembly GCA_017589665.1 of Selenicereus undatus. Taxonomy (NCBI): domain Eukaryota; kingdom Viridiplantae; phylum Streptophyta; class Magnoliopsida; order Caryophyllales; family Cactaceae; genus Selenicereus; species Selenicereus undatus. Next base: position 2,625,962 of record JACYFF010031952.1, read on the forward strand.
GTAGGGTACCCTAATTTGTTGAAGAAGCTGAACAAGGGCCAATATTGGATCCCTACCCCTACCCAGATCTTAATTGGGCCAACCCAGTTCTCTTGTCCTGTTTGTCTCAAGACCTTCAATAGATACAACAACATGCAGGTTCGTCACTCTTGTCTTCTTCGTTTGCAATTTGCAATTAGTACACATATATACATGTATTTTCAAGGGTTGGCCTGATTGACATAAGACTGCATATATCTTGATTTCTTTAAACTCCGATCTTGGCTGGATCTGAAGGTGCCAATTGAGAGATTCTCTCACTCATTCAGATTTCATGGGACACCTTGTTCACATTTTTATTTTTTTTTCCTTTTTGAGAGGTCTCCTAGATACCCTGTCAAATATGAACTACCTTAATTTCTTGACATGTAGAAGTTAGGATTACTGGGTGCCATATAAGTAATGAATGTGCAAACTGCTAGTTGACCCTCAAATTGAACACCTTCCAATTCCTTTGACTTCTTAATTAGGGACTTAGGGTAGGTAAGCCAATAGCTAGTGTGCTTAATTTGGTCTTTTGCGGAATTGCATCTCCTATACGAGGGGTTATTTGCTTTCGTTGATGGGGGAATTCAACAATAAGAAATAATAATTGAAGAAATTAAAATTGAAGGGCCTTTGTTTTTTCGACTCTTTTTATTTGTTGGGCAAAATTAAGTATTTTTTAAAATTATTTTTGCTCTTCTCATTATATATCAAATATTATTCATCGATGGGGATGCATGTTTTTATGTGATTATTTCGAAAGTCTTGTTTTTGAGACAGATTTGCATGGATTAAGGAGGGTTGTTTATTGGAAGACTGTCTAATTTTTCTATAAAGCTCCAAATCTAAACTGAGGCTAGACTGACCCTATAGATATAGATATATAGATCTTTCACTTTGTGATTGAAACTGCACAACTCACAATTGCCCCAATGTTCTTTTTGTCTATTAGAAGATTAATTCCCTGGGAGTTTGTACTGCCTGTTGATGAGGCTTCTCTCTTTCTCTCCCTCTCCCTCTCTCTCTCTATCTTCCCCACACCCCAAAAACTGCTCTGCCTGTGTCAGCTTGTTGGGTCAAAAACTGAAACATTTGCAGGAAGCAATGCCAGAATGCCTCATTAAAGTCTTTCATGGGTACCTCTAAATAACCAGTTCATAAACTGTATCCATTCAAGCACATCTCTCTCTCTATCTCTCTCTCATATTCATCAAAAAGCATGCTCTTGTCCTATCTTCATGCATGTATTCTAATGAACTAAAATGTTCTATTTTTTGAGGGGGAGGGTGTCGACAATGGGAGAACTATTTCCTAGGGAGAAAAAAAAGCAGTATCTAGCAAAAATGTTAATTACGTACCAAGACTTGCTCTCTATAGAGCCTTTAGCAACAATAAGTCATGCACCCACCCATTCGATTAGATAAAATAAGTTTCATCTGTTTTTTTGATTTCATTCTGTGAGTGATAATTGCCTCTTAATGATGCCCTACTTTCTGAGCAGCTAGCTATGCACCACTACTACAGAGGAGAAAGGAATAGGCTCCTCTAATACAATCAACTGATGACATTATTATCTCCCTTATGTTTGAACATATTTATGATGATGTGTGTGCATTCCAATGTCCTCTGATCTTGAAATGATTTCATCTACACCAAATAAAGTTTGCACATTTTTTGTTGATTCTCCACTACCTATGGTCTCTTCTTTGGATTTCTTTTGGATGTTGTTATCTTCTCAAGGTAGGGTATGGGTACGAAATAGAAGGGTCGGGATCATCTTGCTCAAGAGGAATGTAGTCTTATAGTCAATCCACTGATTAAACAGTTGAGATTATACAAGCTGTTGAAGAATTTACCATTTGTGGTATGTAGAATCATTTTAATTGGCACTGCAGGTAAAAAGGTTTGTTAAAAAAAAAAAATCTCCATCTTTGGATGGGATGACCTCAAGATTTCAGTCCTCCCTCCATCTGTAGAGGATCTTTATCATTGAGTCCCTACATTATCTTCAAGCTACGTATGTGCACATCCTCTCAATACATGAGTCTCTTCTTGGTGGTTTTCCTTTCAGTTACATATACTTGACCGTTTGTGTTTGCGCGTATGTGCTTGCATGTAAGTTTCATCGTTTTGTAAGGTGGTCGGGATACAACTGCCATAGTCTTTAAGTCACCTTGGCTTGTCTATTTTATAACCATTTTAGTTGAAGTTGTCAAAAGAAAAGGTTAGGGGTTTAGCCTAGCGAAAGCTGGAGATATAAGGCCACAAAAAACCATACGTTTCTGACTTGGTCGTGATACAATGGTAGAAAGACCACCAAAGCTCGAAATCGAATGACGCCTATAACAAATAGATGACACAATTAGAGCTCTTTCTTCGATAGTACTATCTCCTTGTAGTTGCCCTTTCGAAAATACTAGCAATGAACTGAAGATCTCTTTGAATGTATTTGGCCGGGTGCTTATTAATCTTGATATATATTTGCTTTGTATCATTCTCATTTCTTGGCATCTAAAATGTCTCTCTTGTTTTTTCCATTGAAATGAGCTCCGAAGAAGCCAAGGTAGGCTATAAGCGAAGAAGTAAAATATTGGTTCAATTCTTTGCAGATGCATATGTGGGGGCATGGATCGCAATACAGAAAAGGGCCCGAGTCACTGAGGGGAACCCAACCAACCGGCATGCTAAGGCTACCATGCTATTGTTGCTCCCCAGGGTGTCGAAACAACATAGACCACCCTAGGGCGAAACCCCTTAAGGACTTCCGGACTTTGCAAACTCATTACAAGAGAAAGCATGGGATTAAGCCATTCATGTGTAGGAAATGTGGCAAGGCATTCGCTGTTAAAGGCGATTGGAGAACCCATGAGAAGAATTGTGGCAAGTTATGGTATTGTATTTGTGGGTCTGATTTTAAGCACAAGCGATCTCTCAAGGACCATATCAAGGCCTTTGGCAATGGCCATGCCGCTAATGGGGCTGATGGGTTCGAGGAGGAGGATGAGCCTGCTTCTGAAATCGAACAAGATGAAGATCGGTCAAGGCAATAATACATACCTAGCTAGGAGGGATTAGTGTGCTAATTTTATTCCAAGTAAAAAAAAAAAAAAGAGACTGTAGGTTGTTATTTACTGATAGTTAAGCTAAGCTAAGATTGTTGATCACTCTACATAAGATCACAGTACATTATTGTATATTACTACATTCATGTTGGGTTTTGCTTTAATTTGACTTCAGCTAGCTAGCTTATGATGATATTTACATGCTTATATTTACATTTAAGCAAGGATTAGGAATGCCTAATGAATGGCATGCATTAATCAATTTGGCAAAGCTGGAGATTGAGAAAAAGGAGATACACAGAGCATAAGACAACCCCACATAGGATGGGAAAGTGAGGAGGAAAGTGATTTACACGTACAGTGGTCTGAGCCAGCCAGTACTCTGCAGATTTTATCATTACAAACGGGGAGTAACCAAAAAAAAAAAGGTCAAGAGAAAGTAGGGGCTGGATATTATGGAAACTGTTCCTAGTTGATTTGAATATTGGTTGTTTGGTCTAATAATTTTGTGCGGAAGTTAAGATATCCATGCATGCACATAAGATTTGCATATAAAACGTCATATCAAACCAATACAGTTAACCTAGCATGAATCATTTGTAGGGTTGGGGGCGATGGAGGGATAACCTGTATAAACACAATCATATTTTCATTCGTAAATAGAGATTGTTTTACCTATAAGTCGAAAATAGCAATTATCTATGATGCCAAACATACGGTAGATTCTAGTCGTAATACAAGAATAAAGATCAAGTGCCACTATATTTTATCTTATTAGTTATTTGAACAAATATTTAAAGTACTGAGTCACAATATTCAAGAAGAGATGTTAATTCGAGAAATATATAATAACATCACCACTATCTAGTGCGCTTCTGTTTATACAAGATCTGGGAAGAGAGATATATATATAAGCTGTCTTACATATTCTTACTGCTTACTGACATTGTGATAATAAGTAAAGAGACTGATCCTGAAAAATTCATTACTCAGAGGAATATATACCGACATATATTATTGAGTAAGATCAACTGGAGAAAGGTTAAAGTATACACTTCGGATTATATTGAAAGCAAATGATTGCGTTAAGCAAATTAAAGGAAGTGGGGTTGACATGTTAGAGACTGCCCCCCATGCAATTATGGCTACTTAACCAGTAGCAGGTAAGTACTGAGATTTGGAGGTAGCCAAGAGTTGAATATCATAATGGAAAATGGCATCATTCGTAATTATGCCCTTACATATTCCAGATTTATGAAAGTTAGTCGTGCCATCTTTATCATCGGCCCCCCTTGCTCCATTCCTAGCTAGCTCCGTTCTTCCAAGTGGCCCCACCCCCTATTGGGTTTTCTTTTCCCTTTTTTTAAAAAAAATGTGAAAATATATACAATCAACAAATGCCTTTGTAAATTAATAAGTCGATTTCATCTATCAATACGTTTTTTACATAAGTAAAGATGTGCCTTTACTAACTTCGTATCACAAATTCTATGAACAGAATTAGAGCGTAATTTAGAACCGTCAAATCACAACCTTCTTTATAACAACAAAGTTATAGCCAGTAAGGTTCGAACAGGAATGTTACTTCAACTGTTCATTATACGGGCTTATAACTTTATACTATTTATTCTGTTATTTTTCACTTACCAAATCTATGATATACTAGTTTTAGACAAAAAAAGGAATTCGTTTTTCATTTTTATTCAAATCCATAAAGATAAAGTTTTGAAAATAGTTACCAAAAACTTGATGAATTCGACTTCTATATATCTGCATGTTTCGTGGAAAAATATTATTTTTATGAATTCTTTTGGTCATTTTAAAATTTTAAAATTTTGTTTACGAGCAAGGAGATTAAAATCTATGATACTTAGAGCTATATATCTGCTTGTTGATCTTGAGCCAATTTTGGGTTCAAACACTGCAAATTTGCAGACAAAAAATGTGGGAGGGGACTAAGTTAATATATGTAAAATAAAAAGTACATAAAGAAGAAGGCTGAGTAGTATATAATTTCATTCAACAGCTGATGCATGCAGTAAACTCTGACAATTAAATAGATTATAGAAGTGGGATTGAAATGACATGTCAATATCCTTTCTGTGCCCTTTTTTGAGTCATCTGTTTTGACTACTGCTCAAACTCTTCGTTTCAGAGTTATTTCACCCCTTACCAGTTTGCCAGGACACTAATTTTGACATTTACTAATGACGTTTTAAATTTAAAGTAATGTAAAATAATAAATATCTTATTACGAGATGTTTTTTAAGTCTTAACTAAAGGTCTTATTTTTGCTTTAAAGATTTTATAATCATGCATTAAATTGAAAAAGAAAATGATATCATCGATTGAATAATATAAGGATATTGCTATTTTATGAATAATTGGATAAAATTAACTTTTTATTTACAATTTTTTATATTTATGAAATCATGTGTATGACACACTGTCTATGTGGGGTTGGTGCAATTAGGGTATCATTTGTGCTTGTTGGTATAAGCAGCGAATCTTAAAATTTAATAATTGATAGTTAATTATAATTATTGAAAATTCAGTGATTTTAAACCATATAACATATGAATTTATGTTAAAACAATATATTTGAGGAATATTTTATGGTGAAATATATATCATCACCTTACAGTAATACGCTAACTACATGATGTCTCTGGTGTAGTACACCCATAAGGATGTATACAACTTTGTTGTTTTCCTTGGCTATACACTAAGATAAAAATTATACATGAATAATATTAATTAGCGATGATAATAGTAATAACAACAACTATTCATTTTATAATCTTATGTTGTAAACCAACCACATTAGTTTTGAAGCATTTTTTATTAAAAAATAATAATAAATTATAGTGTACACTGTACACCTTAGAGCAACCTTACAATAACGATAAAAAATATTTTCATGTCTGTTATTGTGAAATACTATAATCTCATTAATCCACATGTCTTTATATATTTTAACGTTTGGCATGGAGAGCTTAATATAACACTACTGCTTTTTTGGGGGGGTAAATAGATGAAGTATTTTTCTAAAGTCTAAACTTAAAATTAGCGAATTGTTTCTAATGTGAAAATTTCCCCCTTTTAAACTTAGAAATGTTATGCAAGTCAGATACACACATAAAAAAGAAATACGTAAAAATTTTCATTAATGATGGATTTAAACCCCTAACCATTGTCATAGTTCACCACTTATCAAATAAATACTGACGAATAATGGATGTTGTCATTGTACACCAAATTTTATAGCGAAGCTCATCCACGTTGGTATAATTTTTGTGTAGGCGCTTTCTAAGCAGCGGATATGTTAAAAAGGACATAGACGACGACACAGATGAAGGTTAAGTGAGAAGAATAATGAATAATAGGAGAATATTGCTAGGAAGAACACAAACTAGATTTATGAAAGAAATAAATTGAGCTAACCTTAGCTGCTGGGACAATCAACCTTTTGTCTGGGTTGTTTTGAATGAGCAATGTCAGATGATAGTGATATACCCACTAACTGACTCTTTCCACTATCAAATACTTAATTTCTTTGACGTAAATTAAATAGGCTCTTTTGATTGGAAGACTTGATGATGAATTATATATGGTTAATGACTTAAAGGTACTCAAGTCAAACTGGTCCTAGTTCTAGCCAGCAGTGATATAAAATAATTGTTATTGATCTAGCTAAACAAAAATGCTAGCTAAACCTTTACTTACCAAAATCAAACTTTCAAATCTGAATCGTACGAGCTGACACAATAAGCTTAGATACAAAGTATATGTATTTACTATCCCAATAATGCTCCAACTTGACATATGTAATGCAATCTGAATACGATATAAATATGTACTGTTTCAGAACTCGAAATACCACTTAGCTTCCAAAGGTGAACCACCTATTCGACATATAATATAAGAAAACTAAGCAAAAGTTGATTTACGGACTCCATGAAATGTATATGTCCTTTAGGGATGTATTTGCATTTATTGAAGCCATGAGTAATGTCGTGAGTCGTTACCCTTTTCCCTTGAAACATTGGGCAAAATGGTGATGCATGGGTCACTAAGATTCTTAAGATCGAGGATACGTACAAAGATGTACGGCTTCCATGCATGTAGACGTATTATTGTTTGAGTCGGTGACGGTCTGTTATCAAGAAGCTATGCTGAATGGGTAAAGAAATCGTAGAAAAATGAGAATGGACTATCAAATTTGTATAATTATTTTGCTTGTTTAATTTAATTGTTGGAAACCATGGATATATACACAGCCTCAAATACATAAACATAAACACCAATTTGAAATTAATGATCTACTTACTCCATAAATTGAAGAATAATATTGGCTTAGGCGTCTAAATATCCTATGAATTACTAGTAATGGTTCACGGATGGTCTGCGTACTATACCCGTAACATCTACTATACTCACCGTTTCAATAACATAGGGGTATTATATTCTATTGACGAAGGTATTTCATCTACCGATTTCATTGGTAAAATCCTTATAAGACGGATTTCTTAAAACTTTTTTTTTTTTAATCTTTACCATTACCTCCCCCCAACAATTAGAAGAAACTAAGAGAAAGAATTGAGTTTTTTTCTACATTTACTTTTCTCTTAAGAATATCGCATCTAGTCCTAAGGCTTCAATGAGTATATTGAGTGCAAAGGACTTCATGTCGAGTTAGCACGCAACCTATATATATACACTACAAACCTCATATTTTTTCTACAAAATATATATTCTATGATTTGAATTAGAAAAATCCATTTTCTCTACATGTGTAACAAAACATTGCGTTGATTTAAGTACCCCCCCCCCCCCTACTCTTGTTGAAATCTTGTTATAATTCATTCGTAACAGAGTTAATCAATCATGCATGTCGTGGGGGCCAAAGAAGGAGAGCATAAGGAAGCCAAATAATATTATACTCGCATTAAAGTCACATTTAACCCCTTTGCCATTTGCCTTGAATTGGTAGGAAACAATATTACATGATGGACACAGAAACAAAACAAACAGGAAAAAACAGGAACCCCAAAATTCTCCTTTTGGACCTATTCAATTCCCTTAAGAGATATCTTTTTCCTCCATGATATTGATGCAATCCTAGCCTGGCCTTATACTAAATGCTACACTATATCCTAGATCCATTAATTATGCTTTGCTAGCTAGTGTTCGTGTTGGGATATCTCTCAATTTGAGGTAGAAAGTTATGTTTTTGTTAGTGGGAAACAAGCCATAATGTGTCTGCATAGATAGATGGAGGGGAGAAAGGGAATTTGTATCTTGTACGTCATTCATGTCTGGGCTTTTTCTTTCTGCCTTTGTCTTGGGATAATTAGTTGCAGTATGTGATAATTATGGCCACAAATTCACATATCAACGATCTTATACTGGAGCACACTGTTTTAATTTATATACTTACTGTTTGAGTGGAACAATAATTTCATATCTTTTGTATATTATATACATTGCTATATGACATCTTTGTATGTAATGACATATTTAAAAATTCGGCAAAAAGGTGTTCTATTTTTGAGTACATGAAATTTGACTAGTATTAATTAATTACTTATATGATTTTCCTTCAGAAAAAAAATAAATTCTACATATATTCATTTTTGAAATTTTGGGTAATGTGTGTTCGAAAATTCGTGTATGTTACATAACTTCTCTCCTGTTATATGTATATAACTATGTGATCAAAATTTTAATATTTCATTATTATTTGAAACTATATAAATACACAGTTTATACATATGTGCCAAAAATCGTAATTTTTTAAAAATCTTTTTCCATTCAAAATAATTTCAAATAATTAAGGAGTATAGATTGCACTTGTGTCAGTCAGCGCACGAGCACATATATAGCTTATGTGTTTTTGTGGCCTTTGGGTAGGACCTAGCCACCTAGGTTGCTATCTAGTGGTGTTCATTCATTGAAGTGGAATTTGGTTGATTTATTGAGGTACTATGAATTGAATTGAGATTCAGAATCACTTTCTTCAGACCACACATCTTTTATGACATCAAACACAAATTGGAGCACACTGCCAAAAAAAAAAAGTTCTGTTGAGAGTAATTCAAAATAAGGGGATTTTTTTGGGGGGGGGGGTTTACTTAAAAGGAGCTCCTACAATGATGGCAAGAACAGGTGGGGTTTGCTATTCTTTTGATGTAAGTGGGCTGAGTCATACATCATAATCCGATTAAGGTATCAAAGGCTTACTTTTACGACTAATGATGGTGGAATTTATTTTGCAAAATCACAAAATGATGTAACATTAACCGCAGATGATGTAAGTGCAAAGAGCTCGAACAGAAAATTGACAAAAAGAACAACACTTGGTTAGAAGACTCTACTTTCTATACAATGGTTGTTCTGGTCTACAAAACATGCTTTCATTCCCCTTGTGTATATACTTTTTCATGCGTGTATTTGTCATATATTAAATTCTTTAATATATATATATATATATATATATATTTGCTAATGTAACTTTTAAGCGTATAGGTTTTTTGTGAGTATGATATAGATATTGTTTTCCGTCTATATCCTAGCTACTTCCACTGTCGAGGAAAATTCTTTGTGCCCCATCCTTGCATCGATCCCATCGCCGTCGCCCCTTAAATTCTTTGTGTATTTTAAATGCCTATGTACTAGTTTTGTTGAAATAAAAATAAGTTTCATAAAGAGTTTTAAAAACTGTGGTTAATTGTCTCCCATTTTATGGATCCTGAAGCTCGATGGGGAAGGACCTTTTTTCCCTAGCAGGCAATTTATCCCCTTCCCCTATATGCCCCATTGCGATCCTTAATTCAAACTTTAGACAAGTTACGTTACACAACCACCACAACCACCTTCTTGAAATGTGAGTCCTATTTAACTAAGGATTTGGAAGATTCATTAATGGAAACAAATTTATTACCCTATAAACAGAGAGGACGATTTTATAAGGTAAAAAAAATAAAAGAAAAAAAGTTGCCAACAATATAGTGAATTTCTTTATTAAACAAAAGTGGTTCCAATAATCCAATTTGTTGCAACCAATAAGCATGCTACCTAGAGCTACATGAGTTTGATCAGCTAAAAGACCTCTCTATCCATTAGCCATAAACCTAAATTTTTCCAAAAGGAAGCTACATGATCCAACACTTTTGATGTCCAAAGTGATAATGCCATTATTAGGCAGCATAATATGCCTATAAATTCATACTCTCTATGTAGGCACAGGGAGAAAGAAAACTTGTAGACTATGGGTAATTGTCTGCTCTTTGTTGTGGGACTATATGGCATTGGCATCCCAAGCACAAATAGACTCTAGAACCTTTGGCCTTTTGGGCAGGGTGACCTTTTATGCTCATATCTAGTAAAGGAATATTAGCTGGGCTATAATTTTATGTGGTGATGTAAGAAATAGCTAATATATAGGTCTTACTATGCCAATATATATATGGAATGAGTTAAAAGGAGATGTAAGGAATTGAAAAGGAATTGCAAGGAAATATGAAAAAAGTGTTAAAGAACTGATAAAGAGGACCGAGCTTAAGTCATAAAAAGTTTAAGAAGAGCTTGCATGGAGTTAGAATAAGTTAGAAACAGAAATTACAAGGTAGTTGAAAAAATAGACCCCTATTAATTAGGCTATTTCAGGGCCTACTTGTTATAAAATGATGCGTACAACAACAAGAACAAGAACAATAAGAACAATAATAACATTAATACCCGATGTTGATCCTAATGTCGTTCGGATTGAGGAGATGTTGATGCAAGCAGCCTTACCAGTTATCCCTTTAAGTATCATCACTAATATAGAGACCCATTCATGCAAATGATTGATTATTAGATTAATGTCAATTAAATCAAACGATTGTATAAGTACATAACTACATACCTTCAACTACAAAAAATGCATGTCTTAAATTACCCCATACTTAGCCGACTCTCTATTACTTTCCCTTTGAGAGAATGGGCTAAAATTTCCACTTTTGCTTTACTTGAGGTCGTCTTTAATCTCTTTCTTAATTCAAAGTTTGCCCTTCTTTTAAGTCATTGACGCATTGAGAAATCCAACCAAATCTTTCACCTTTTTACTTACATACTATTTGAAGAAAAGGTGGGCCTAAACGTAACACAGAGATTCACAGATTGGCATTATCCCCAACATGTCATTGTCTTTTTTCTTTTGAAAAAAAATGTTCGAGCCTTTAAATTCTCGATCCCTACATTGACACATTCTCCCATCTCTAATATAAACCCAAAATCATGCTTGCTTACTGCACCTAGAATGTAGGCTATGGCAAGAGAACATGGCTGGAGGACAACAGTTATATCATAGATTCAGGCTTATAGATCTGACAATATCGCATATTTAGGACTGTAAAATCATCTTGATTAGCCAATGTTGCTTACTGCCCACGTGCGAGGGGACGTGTTGGAATGTGAAAGTGAAAGTCAAGTTTGTCTCACATTTATAAAATTGAAGGATTTGACCATTTATATAAGTTTATGAGTTACTCCATCTATCATCAATTGGCTTTCTGGTGGAGTCTCATTTGAACTTATGTGTGTGACTCTTTGTTTATAACCCAATGTACATTAAAAAAACACAAAATTTAACACAAGGACGTTAGGTTTCATGGAGTCAAATGAACCCTTAACCTTTCGCCACTTTGCTCTAGATTGGCCATGACTTATTGCATGTTGGAGGGGTAAATGGTCCACGTACACATATGAAGTCAACATGAAATTAATAATGGGTCTCTCTTCAGTTGAAGCAAAGAACCTCCAAGGCTTATTGATATTGGCAATTAATGGTCACTGGCATTACTATTACACATATCTATTTCACGAAACTTGCAATGATCGAAAAAACTAGTAACAGATCATGGTATAGTTAGGATTTCGGTCCCAAAGAGATTAGTTATATTCTTCCCCAAAAATTGTATAAATTAAGGGATCAATTATTTCGTAGGAACCATTTTTCTAGAGCTAGATATAATAATAAACTCACCTTATAACAAACATCATACGGTTGAAATATTCTTAAATTAGTTGAACATTATTAATTTTCACATGAAAGATTAGAAATTAAAATCTCTTTATTTACAGGAAATCCTTCACCCCTTTTCACTCTTGGAAGTAGGAGTTTGAAAATGTGCCATATTCTCAAACTCCGAGCTCACCTGGGACAAGATCTAATTTTCAAGAAAATTAATAATAATAATAATCTTGGACCATGACGAGAAAGGCCCAACATCTCATATATGCCGAAGGCCAGCCCAGCTTATAGTAGTTGGGCCGGCCTTCCCTAAGTTGAGAAAAACAAGATAAATAACAATGCCACAAATTAAACCAAGAAGAAAAACGGGGAAGGAATTAAGCACAAAGATTTAAGAACAAAACCCACGCTACATCAATGTCATTATTTAAAAATACTAATGCAACTCTAAAATCTTCCAAGATCAACAATAATCTTTCAGAAAAAACTCAAGTTAAACCAAGATTAACTCCCTAAGAGACCGGACTAAATTTCCCCAAAACCCTACAAATTAAAACACTTGATTAATTCCAAAGAGAGGCGATAGCCATGAGCAGAGAGAAACCACCAAAGAAGACAGCAGGCAAAGACTGGGCAGCAGCGCCGGTCATCGGGCTAGGGGCTGGGGCAGGGGCGGCGGAGGGACCATGGTGGTGGTGGCCGTGATGGTGGGACTCAGCAGGAGCAGGGGCAGGAGTTGGGGTTTCCATGTGGTGGTGGTGATGGCCGCGGTGATGATGGTGGTGGTGCCCGTGGTGGAACTCAGCCGGGGCAGGGGCAGACGCCGGAGAAAGGTGGTCTTGGGCGGAGACCGCCAGGGCCACGGCGGCGAAGAACACAAGAGACTTGACAATGTGCGCCATAGTAATAATAATAATTTGGCTAAATCAAAGAAAAAACCCAGTGATTGATGATCCTGTAGGAAGAGTGAGAAAGAGAGTGGAGAATTTGGAGGAAATAAATAGAGGAGGGTGATTGGAAGGTGGAGGGGTTTTGGAAATTCGAAGGGGTGGAAGATCCAACAATACAGATTAAGGAAAGGAGATCGTTATAATTGTAGATAGTAAGTATTTTGGGCTTTCTAGTTTCCTAGTTTTCTGTTTTAATCGCTCTTGATTTGGTCGCACCTCACCATTTATGGACTTGTTGTTACTGGGAAATCCACCTTAAATTTGTTAAAATATCCATTTTTCAGGGAAATAAACACGAAGATTATTTTTGTGATGGTCAGGGAAGATTCATTATTCAGGGAAATATTAATGCCAACATTGAGATTATATTTGTGAGGATATCTTTCCCTTTTTTTTTCTTTTTTTTGGTTAATATGATCAAATAAAGAAAAAAATACACTCCCCATCCTTTCATTATATATTCAGGGTACTTTTTATTAATGTAAATATAATTTTTTAAAATAGTTTTTCGATCATTTTAAATGTACTAATAAAATGGATATCAGATCAGCACTAACATGATTTGGTATGATTAGATGAAAAATAAAAATTATAAAAATAAAGAATTTTAATGATAAAAATTAAAATAAATTGATTATAACATGTGTGTGTTCTTTTAGTATACTTTATGCAGTATGTATATAGTTTCTCTAAATTAACATATTTATGATTTTATATTCCCAAATTTTAATAGTTAATTATCAATTATAAAACTTTGTTATTCATTAACTACACCGACATGCACAAAATTACACCCAATCAAATGACCATATTCATGAATATATATCATGCATGTAATATTGGAATTATAAAAAATTATGCATAAAAAATAATTTTACAAATTTTGAAAGTCATGACACTTTTATTTTACTATTCAATCATACTTTTAATTTATAATTCAAACCGAATACCATATGTCAAGATATTTATCATTTTGCACAAATTAATATGCACAATATATTATTGTCCACATTAGTTTCTACTTATTGCTTGTTCCCCATCTCTCTCCTCTGAGACTTAGTTACCAAGTTTCAACGGGCCTGTGGCCCGAATTCCCTGCCCAGGCCCTGATGCCTCAGAGGTCCCACATCATACCAGGCCCAGCTACTTTATTTGTGTATCCACGGCTCTACAAAAATGACAAATCCATGAAAAGGCTCTATGGTGCTCGTTTTTTTAAATCTTGACCACACGAGACTCATTCGTAAATTAACTAGGTTAGGTGTATATAAAATGTTATTGTTGAAGTTTATTTTTTCAAAAGGATAACATTGCTTTTCAGTTTAAAATTTATTTCAACAATGCAAATATACTTAGTATTTATTTTCATATATTTTTTAAAATTGACTATGAATATGAGACAGAAAGGAGTATTCTTTTTCCCTTACAAGCACAAAACATGCATCAAATAGTCTAATAAAGAAAAAAATAAAGGAGGAAAGATAGTATAGTCTGGGTAGCTACTATGATAATTATAATTCAATAAGAGTTGAGTGGAAAGCACGCACGAATCATTAACATATGATTAATCATGTAAACAACCCTTTAATTTATTAATTAATTGATCATATTATTCATGTATTCCCAGAAAGATTTAAGTATAGCAATTATTCTAAGTAGCTAGCTAACTAGTAGCTGGTTACAGCTCCTGGGCCTCTCCATTCCCTAGTATTTGTACGGTTCAAATTTCTATTACTTCTCATCAACACTAGAACGTAATAACTTCCCATCGTTCTCTGACTTTATTAGCTCATTTAGTTTAATTTGTTCAGGTTAATACATGTTCAGGTTAGTTTGGTGGTGAAGATGATCAACAACAGCAGCAAATCCTTGGTGTTCTTCACGGTGGCCGCCATCCTCATGGCAGTGGCAGTCAACGGCCGCGACCTGATAAAAGGGTCAGTGGACGTTGGGCGGGTGCATGGGGAAGGTAAGTTGGGGTCGAACCCAAGTGGGTCCCTGGATGCCGACCCAGTGTCTGCATCCGGGATCACCAACCCCATAAAAGGGTCTGCAGATGTAGGGCCGGTTCATGCATCAGGGACCACCGAGCACCCAATGCGGGGGTGCGTCAAAGCCCCTGGTGTGCATGGGTGTCTCAAATCAGGCCAACCCATGCAAGGCTTCCTCAAAACTGACTTCGCTACGGTTTCTGGCCAAGTCCACACCCCTTTGGACCCTGAACTGCCCATCAACCGCGTAGGTATACCTTAGAATAATAACGCCTGTGTCTTGATGATGAACTCATCGTTAATCACTTGAGCCCTTTGTGAGAATCATATGTTCGATTCCTTTCATTTTCCAATTTGAATGTGTGTGTGTGTGTGTTTGATTTGAGTGTACATGTACCCTGACACATCTTGTCTTAATATCCATGTATTGAGTACAATAATTATTCGTGTGAGTCTCATTTTTACGTGATTGTATCCATATATCGATTAATTCTTTAATTTACTTGTATGTGTGGCTTTGATTTGAATGCTGGAAATCTTCAATCAATGCTGATAAATTTGGCATTCGAATAAAGTTACTAATTCGTTTACAGTGTTGTCTTTAATTCTTTTGTCTATTGCTACTTCTGAAATTTCGATCAATGACTATAACAATTGTTTTTTCTTTTTGGTTTGAATTTTTTGGGTTTATTTGATTATTTGATTATGTTTCTTTAAAATTTACAAAAGATTAATATTTAATTGGATGTAGCTAAATAAATTTAAATGTCCCAATCCATATCTAAAAAGATGGGTTACTGCACAACTTACTTCCTACTCATGCAGGGGTATGCAGATAAGGGCGTGACTACTAAAGTCGAAGGGATATCAATGATACTCTAACTTTTTGGGGGAAAAATTTATATATCTGAGTAATTGGACAGCTTACTTCAAAAAAAGAATTGTATCATGATGAATGATCCAATCAAAGTACTAAACCCAATTGTAGAAGGCCAACATTGTCTATAAACCAAAATTAGCAAAAACTAGAGCATTGGCCTCCCTTCCACTCACTTGCCGATAAACACTCCACCATAAGCTCAAGACAATTTTCCAATTTTGTCCATGAAAACGTTCCACCACACAAATCTCAACCGTTAAAACAAAATTACATAATCTCCATACTAAAAATAACATCAAAATTTAGTTTAAATATCGCTCAATTTTTGTTCTAATCATCAACCAGAACAACAACCTCCAATTAGAAACAAACAAAAAAGCATTTTTATATTTTTCTTTTTCAAGGATTAACTCCTAAGTTTCCCCCCTTACTCAACCAAAACACCAAAAACCATGGACATGAAGAAGTTGTTCCTCGTCATGATCATTGCCGCCGCCTGCGCCACAGTGGCAATGGCAACCGCTGATGCCAAAGCCGCCGGGGCTGCTGCCGCCCACCCACCGGCCAAGGCTGGCGAGCATAGTGCCACCGAAGGCTCACTCGCCAGCGAAGCAGCTCCAGCCCCGGCTAACGGATCCCCAGCAACCATGCCGCCCCTAGAGACTCTTCTTGGGGCTTCTCTCTTGTCCCTCATTGCCTACCACCTGCACTAAATTCAAAATCAAACAATTTTTTCTTATGTGCACATCACCTAAAATTACAAGGAGGCATCTGGGATATGATTTGACTATTAATTATATTGTAGACTCCAAAATATTGGAGTTTTTTTTCATTTTAATTTCACCGTTTTCACGTAGGTTTTCGGGATCTCATTTTACAAAAGAGTGTGGGGGATCCTACATAACCTTGTAATAAAACAATAGAAGCTTTTGTTATAAATGAATGGCAAATATTATCATCATCTCCTTCTGTTCCCCCTTCTTGAGTTATCTCTTATGTTCATCTCCTACAATATCAGCAGCACGATCTTACAGGTCAATATACAATGGTTAATACCACTTATATACATTTCATTTTTGTTCATAATTGATAATCGTTTTTTTTTTAATCTTCATTAATTACTTTGGCTAATTTTCATTTGGTAGTCAATACAGACATACTAATTGTTAAGAAATCTTGGAAATAAACACACCAGAACAGATATCGATATTCCCCAAGTACAAGCAGCAACAATTTCTCTTCACATTTCACTTCAATCAAACAGTTCAGAGCTCATCATCGAGATTGTTCATTATTTTCCTCCTTACCCAACCCCCAAACAAAAAATCCCGAGAAAGAAAAAAGAAAAAATTCTCAATACCAAACAAATACTCGGAGGTAAGAAAGAAGAATGCGAACATTGAGATCTCTTAAGAATCAAACTTGGTTACCTTTAGCAGATTTGTGTGCTGCCATGAGACTTTTTGTCAACCAGATAGCTGTCTCCCGGGATGAGACAGCTTCTTCTCCAAAAGGCCTCAGCACACCAGCAAGCTCATCGAGCTTGTCCTCTCTAAGTAACCGCGCACACAACTCAAGTAGAGACTCCAAAGCGTCTGCCCTTTGAGGCTCCGCAACTTCAACTCCACCCTTGGTTTGATCACAAGCTAGTTCAGTTAGCCTCCTCAGCAATGAAAGAGCAGCAGGTGTTGGGTTTACCCCTTCGTTTTCGCCATTCCCTTGCTTTCGGGAGCTACCATCGTTGTGGGTTTCCTGTTCAACTTCAGATTTGTTATTGGACACGACCTCTTCAATCCCATTTAACTTCAAGTAGCTATCTGGATCAACCCTCTTGGTTTCGAGGTTCTCGTCTGAGGCTGCAGAGGCTGCTGATTTATCGCAGTTCTGCTGAGTAGTGGGTATCTCATCACTCGTCCTATCACAATGGTCAAAAGTTCCAATCAGCTTAACAGCTCTCGGATCTTTTTCTGTTCCATCTTTTCCTCTGATTGGTTTACCAGGTGAAAGTCTCGTGGGTGTTTTCTCCTTCGAGTTTGGAGACCTTACGGGAAGATAGGCAGGGGATGCTGCTCGGCACCTCACCACATACGGCTGCAAATGGGGATGTCTCAATAGTTCTGCAGCCTATCAAATGATGCAATAAGTGTGCAAGTGTGAAGCAATCTAGAGTCAAAATTTAATAATAAAAGTCATTGAAACTCACAGTTGGCCTGTGCTCCGGGGCTTTCCTTAACATGTTCTTTATAATTTGCCTCCTGGAAAAAGTATCAAATTTACACGAATATAGCTGAAAAAATTGTTCGGCTAATGGCACAGTGCCCACTTCAAGCCAAATGCTTTTTAGCATTTGGGAAGCTTTTTCATGCCATAAACGAGTAACATGAAGGTGGGTTTTATTTTTGGTTTTTGTTGGGGGGGCGCGCCCCAACATTGTTGAAGAAAACATCAAACTTGCTATCCTACTAATGTTCTATCCATATACTAATTCTCACATCTTCACCAATAGCATATTTCAATTGTCAGAACTTAACCTAAAGTTAGTGATCTTGTTAAAAAAAAAAAAAAGCATATGCAAATGAAACAATGGCGTCTTGCAAAAATGATGGCAAACATTGAAGCATCAAGTTCCCCTCAGATTTAGTAACTTACAATGTGGATGAATACACAATCGGAAGTGCAGATATTATAGATCTGTTGATCTTGTTGATCAATGCAGTGACATCCTGTTCAATTTCACCCGATGAACCAAAATTAGCAAAGAATATATTCAAGACTCAAAATAAAATCCTGCTTTTGCATGATTTATTGGACAGTAAAGTTTTAGCAAGAGACATACAGAAGCTTTGAATGCTGGTTGATGCACAACAATCTCAAACATGCAACAACCTGAACCAACAACAAACTCAGCATCGAACACAGTAAACCAGAGTTTAAGTATCATCCAACGACATTGCTTACCAAGTGACCAAATATCCGATTTGTAACCATGAGGCATATTTGCAAGGACCTCAGGACACATAAAATTGGGAGTAGCAGCAACCTGTGCACAGAAAGCCAACAACAATGCCTTAAGCAAGAAAGAAATATCGTTTCAAAGCTTATCATGAATAGCTGAGTTACCGAGGATGAAAACTCTATACCAAGGAAGCAATGCCATCTGGACTGAGCAGTTTTGCAAGTCCAAAATCACCTGAATGCACAATGAATATTCTTCATATATATGGATGGACCAGACAATTCCTACAAGGTAGCTTCATATCTAGAATGACACCAGAAGTGTTCAAAATCAAGAAGTGTTCTGGTTCTCTTACCAAGCTGAATGCCATTTTCCTTTGACAAGAGTATGTTGGAACACTGCCACAAAGCATCGTCATATTAGAAGTTATAAATAGCCGAGAGAACCCAAAAAAATGAAAACAAATAGAATCAGGAGTACAAAATATACATTCACACACTGAAACCTTAAGATTCCTGTGAAGAACACGGTTTGAGTGCAGGTAGTCCAGAGCTAGCAACATCTGAACCATCCATTTGCAGACTCTCTGGAAGCATAACAGAAAGTCGACCAATACTTTCTCAGTTTTCCTCACCATTAACATAGCTGGGTTTTATGAAATAAACTTGTACCATACCTCCTCAGTGAAAAAAGCTCCTCTGGCCTTCCTAATGCTTCCTGCCCTGATCGTCCAGAATGTTATTCCTTGATTCAGTCAGTAAAATGCAACCAACAATCATTATACTACTGCTACTTTGCCGAAAGATTTTCCCAGAAATAGGAAGTTTCAAGAATCTCCAACAAGTCACTGGATACATGCAAGAGCCCCTTGCAGCTTCATGACATATCATATAATCAAACGAATAAAAAAATGGACCTAGAGAGCAGCGCATTGAGACAGTCGTAAAGGATAAATGATTTTTTTTTTTGGGTGGTTTTTGGCTTTGGGATCAGTCCGGGAGTGGAGGGGGAGAGCCGGAGAGGATAGTATCTAGGAAGCATCCAAGCGGCTGCACATTTTGGCAACAAGTGGCTCTCTAAAATGCTCAAATTCTGACGATAAAGAAGTAGATATATCAGAGACTTGTAAATGTGAAAAGCAAAGGATTGCAGTTGCGTACATATCACCTCCTTCACAATAGCTGGTGACCAAGCACGCATAGTATTCCTGCAAAATGCAAAAGAAAGAGAAAAATATATATTTTTGATATATGGTGCTTTTAAGAAACTCACAATTATAGATGCTACTTTCCGCTACATTTAGGAAGATATTTGAACTTCATCAGAAATTCAAACCGTCACCCCCAGATGTTAATTCAAATCTACATTGTCTGAGATTAAGATGCATAGCAAAAAAGACAAAACAAGGTTCCTGAATAACATCACTGACACCAATAAAGACATCCAAGGTTTACCTCGTCCACCCAAGAATCTTTATATTCAACGATGTACGGATGCTTCAGCTTGGAAATCAAAGACATCTGCATAACAAAGTCAGAATCTTGGCTGACACAACAAGGCAGTGATCATATTCAATTATGATGGAAAAACAAGCTGAACGTAATGTTGCATTGTGATGTAGAAACAAGTCGAAAATGAAGTTGCATTCAGTCAAAAAGATACACATAATGAAAGAATCCAGCAATGTGAATAGGCCAGAACTACATTGGACGAGAAGTCAATGAACATGCCGACAAAAACAATAGATGACAAGTAATCAATAATATCACTCTATAAAGATAAACATCAACATTTTGATAAGAAAAAAGCAATAGAAATTCCCATCAGATGTGAATGGTTAAGACATCAAAGTATTGGATGATGACTAACCTCCTGACATGCTGTTTGCTTGAACTTCTCCGTTTGCTTAGCTAAGCGTATCTTCTTCAAGACATACCTAAAATAATTCAAAATATCAATCACAAGGAAATGTACAAAACGTTAACAGCTTATTTGGCAACAATAAAAATTTGCACTAGCAACCGACAGTCTTCTGAAAAATACAGTTGTATGATTTCTCAGAATCTTTAAAATCATCAAAGAGTTTAACTGCTTAACCTAACCAAATCAAACCAGCGGCCCATACTCCACCTAGCAACAGGGTTTCGGGTAGTCAAATACAATCAACCTTATCCCTACAACTTAGGGTTTCAATTCCCAAATCATCAAAATAACCCTAGATGCTACTCAACTGGAACTAGAACCTTGGAAGTTAGAACCTGTTAGTCGGACCCAATTGAGCCCTTCATTCTACCAAACTAGCTATCACTTTAACTACTTAAGGAAGCTTATTAAAAACCCTAAACAAAAGAAAACTCACTTCTTTTGCTCAGCTTTGTGGAGTATAAGGAAAGTAGACCCAAATGCCCCTTTGCCAATTTGCTCTATCACTTCATAATCCTCCATCTTTGACTTCAACATATCCCCATTCTCTGCCTCCATTTGGGAATCAACCCTCAAAAACCCAGAAATTCCACACCTTATTTCAGACTGATTTCTTGTTGGGTAAATTTAACGAACACCTGTAAGGCACAAGTGACAAATTTTAAGCAGAAGCATCAAAGCTGGGCTTAAAAGGGGGGAAATCAAGCAATTTATCCTACCTTGAGCAAGTTGCTTCGAAGAATAGCTCTTGGGACACGAAATTTGCCCAGCAATCGATTGTAGAGGGAGAAAGATGAGAAAGAGACAGGGGCAAACTAACCCCAGAATGCTAATTGTATATGGAAAAGATGAGTAGTGTTGCAGTCAATGCTACTATGAAGGGGAAGCCCAGAGAGAGAGAAAAAGAGGAACTTTGTGATGTATATTTTTGCACCCAAACGACCAAGCAAGGCTAAGTTTGTGTTTTTTTGTAATTTCAAAACAAGAAAAGGATAGGATAGTTCTAGGACTCGACAAGAGATAATCCAAATGGAGCCACTCAAGCCAAGGACTTGGGCAATCCCTTAACCCAATCTAGGATACAGAATTTAATCACCACCTAGATGAAAATAAGGGACCTAGAACACCACTTGAGATTGCCAACGCTCAAGATATAGAACTAGGTTTTGAACACACAAATGAGAATCCACTCAAATGCTGAATTTATATTGCTTAATCCAAAAGTTGATTGATCGTGAAATGATTCTAACTATGGCCCTTATATAGTAAAGGCCTTACACACGAAAAGGCATGAAATACACGAAAAGGGATGAGGGAAAAAAACAAAGAAACAAAGCTGAAAAATACATTGGATGCACCAAGGGTGAAAAGGTGTGTCTCTTAATGTCTCCTGGTGTGAAAAGGATGTAGCAGCAAAAAGGGATCCATGCACCTCTTAATTCACACATTCAAGCCTTGCTAGGGAAGTAGGAATTCAGCTTTGTAGGAGGAACAATGCACCAATGCCGAAATGAGGGAGGAAGAATCATGTTCACACGTTTGGCAATAAGTGTGTTCACACTTGCAGCAAGCCCAACTTCAAACAGGCATAAATATCTGGTTTGGATTCAAATTCAATGATTCTTGATTCATTGGAAAGCTTAGGATGTCTAGTTTTCAGGGAATGTGGTTTCATCGCATTTGGACCATCCGTTCAAAAGTTATGGGCCAAAGAGTGGAGACTGTCCAAAACTGGTCTGCATTTTGATATCCGAATTTGTGGGCTGAACTTGACCTAGCAAATGAACTCCAATTTAAGTGTGGTTATTCTTGTTAGAAAGCTCTCTTCCTAAACTTAAATTTAGGCTAGAGAAACCTTGGCTAAATCATGTGGAGTTTAGATAAAAGTTGCCTCAAAGTTGGACTAGCTGATTGTTCCAAACTGCCGAGTTGTTGAACTTGCATATTCTGCCCATACTTAGTTCTCCTTATGCATTTATCCTCAAAATGATTCAAGAGACCTTTATAGGACACCTTGGGCCTCCCAAAAGATGGAATAAAAGCTCCTAAAATGCATTGGATACACCTTTAATTTATTGTTCAAAATCACCCTCGAATCTGATGCTTGAGATCAACCCATATATACATTACTTTGAGAGCTGGGATTTGAACATTTTCAAATAAAAGTATGAGCAGAGTGAATACGTTACAAGTGTCACGTCCTTAATTGGGGAGTGATCATATATCATCCTTTTACATACTCTCATATATAGATATATATATAATAAAAAAAATTATTTAATAAATAAGTGTAAGAAAAAAAAGTATTATGTGACTTATGAAAGTAAATAATTCTCGACAATATGATATAAATTATTGTAATTAATGCATTCATTGGAACAAAAAAAGTCATACAATAAAATAAGATCATGTTTATATTTTGATCTTTCATACTTCTTTTGGGGTCAGTCAAGTTCAATTTTAAATTTTGTTAGTGTTCATAAATATGTAAATGGATAAGACTTTATTTTTGCTTAAGCGCTAGCTTCCCCTTCCCCGACAAACTTCTTGTTCTTATTTAGTTCATGAGCCTAGTCCATGAAAGAAAATCAACGTCATAAAAGGTCTAAGAGAGGCAGGATAGAGGAGGAAGAGAGATTTATCGACTTAAACTCTTAGTTGTCTAATTTGTTGCGAAAACAAGTTGAGGATGCTATTTTAAAGTCAAACTTACATCAAATTAGGTTAGTACGCTTCTCACATAAAAACAATATCAAACATAACCTTAAGCTATCCGCAAAAAAATATAACTCAAACTACTGTAAATGCTACCCAAAATAAAAATTAAATCATGCAATTATCACAAAATGTGAAGCAGTTGATCTAAAAAAACCTGGGAACTAGGGAGTAATTATTAGAATGGTGGAAAACCAATTCATTGCTTGAATTTACAAAATTTTAGGTGGGAAGTTAACCTGACTCACCTGAGGGAACTCCCCAGCAAATGGTTGAAGGGTCACAATCATCAACGTGATATGCCAACCCTTTGAGGGGAATTGGCTGATAATGAGCATTCAAATTGGAAATGCAGGAATTGGCTGATGGCTTATGACTATAGTCTAGAGCTACCCCAAAATCAAATGAGGTATATTATATCTTATCCATTTCAGTTTGCTTATAGGATAGGCCAAAATTAAGATAAAGAAACTTAAAATAAAAGGTTGGCAAATGGCAATGCCATTGCCAGCTAAGTGCTGCTATCTAGGGGAAATTTGCGTTTGGCCCCTCAGGTGTGATAATTTTGAATGTTACAAAGCATTGCTGGCTAATAACGAGCAGGCATATATGTTTAGGTTGGCTACACCGTAACATTGGTAAACCCAACTCTACTGATAAATTACTAATATCAGATGATTGAAGTGATTTGACATTTGTATTAATTAAACAAGATCTCGAGTTTAAATTTTATATTTACTAGAGCCGAGCATTTATGTCTCTACACCCAATTCAATACAATCACAAGCCATGCCAGTATGCTACTCTGTTCACTGGACGAGATCAGTCCATGAATAGAGTCCGTACTGACATTATACCAACGCATTTAATCCCAAAACACACAAACAAGTGTCATGCCTAGATATGAGATATCCGATGATGCAACACCAAAAGCAATTGCTGCAGATGATGGAAAACGAGACCCGGGATTTCATTTTTCAGTGCATTTATGAGACAATATTTTTAAAACCTGGAACTCCATCAGACTAGAATACAGCATGAAGGGCCTGGCGGTTACATCAGGAGAAGATTTGGAAACAAAATTTTTACAGGAACGGAACAGTTCTCATAGTTCAGAGATAGAGCAGCTACTTCTGCCTGGATTTTTTAGAAGCCCTTTTGCTGTCCATTCTTTGTTGTGCAGCTGCAAACTCTTCATCGGTGGGTTCTGAAGCATCTTGACCCCCATACTTAGCTACCAGAGAAGAAAACATGGAATCAAACCGGTCCTTCCTCTGTTCTCGCCTCTGAGCTATTACTGCATACAAATCAGAGTCTGACTGCTTTTTTGACCTGCCAAAGGTGGCGCAAAATGAAACAAACGGTAAGGTTCGTGCATTCAAGAATGTGTCTACAACGGTAGATTTAAAACGTGATCATAAAAGGTCCTGGTAAAAGGATTTACTTCCTCCGCCTCAAAGGGCTTGTCGGCGGCTTCATTGCAGACACCTCTTTAGCCCATTTCTTGTATGCTTTGAATTCCTTCAGCTCTCCTGCATAACAGTCAAGCATCGCACAGCCAACGTTAGGGTGAATTACATTGCAATGGCACCAATGCAATAACCTGGATTACTTCCTGCCCCTGGATTACCTCATTGGTGTATCAAAACCAGTGATGCAATTTTTTTTTAAAAAAAAGCAAACTATTTCTTGATTCACTTAGTCTAGAAATCATCTATGAAACAATAATCGTAAAAAGCCCAGAAAAACGGGTCAAGATTCAAGAACAAAGCTTGAAGATCTCAAGTTACATCTTTCCAGTAACTTTCAAAATTGTAAGTTACCATAGCCACTTACCAGAAGCTATTGCTTCATCAACAATATCCTTGAACCGGTGTGAGTCCAAGGTAGGATCAGAACACAGCATTGAACAGAAGAGCCTACACGAAAACAAGCACCCGGTCATGCTCATGGGTGACCAAAGAAGGGAACGTGGAGAAGGGGGAAGGACATTTACCTCTTCATATTACCCTTGTACTCCTTATAGAGGTTTATCAAGTCCTTTTTCTCTGTATCCGAACCCCTGTAGTTTGCTTCAAACTCTTCAATATCCTCCACAGTGACCTGGAAGCATGAAAGGTTCAGCGTACCAAAAATACAAAAAGTGACCAAAGTTTTGTATTTGACATGAACTTCCTAGATTGTAACAACTGATTTACACCTTTTTGTACATTGTTCTGAAGAAATTCTGCAAATTCTGAACTGCTTCCCCTGCAAGATCCTACATCAGACAACAGAAAGGGTGAGGATAGGAATCCTACTAACTTTGCAGGGAATTTACAACTCCTTGTTCTCCACCTAGAAGAACACAACACTATACACCTTTCACAAGTGCTACAGAACAGACAAAATCAACATTCTCTTCATCACCTAAACGCAAATTACAGAGTGCAATCATTGCTCTTCCCTGTCCAAGTAGGTTAAATCCTATACTTTACATATCATTTGATTCACAACTATAAGCTTATCGCCTTCTGAAACCCAGGTGTTACTTTTCAATTTACTTAGGGAACCAGGTGCATGAAGAACTCACATCATCATCAACCACTCCAGTCTGATCATAAAGGGCTCTTTTCTCCTCATCACCAAGAATTGACATCACCTTCTGCAGCTGTTGAAATTTCTCATTTGCTTCCTGTAATGAAAATTAAGAGAGCTGATCAAAACTTAAAAACCCATCAAAATTTTCAATGCATGGAAAATGTAATCGAAGATGAAGTGAGGCCAGTACCTTGTCATTTGGATTCTTATCAGGATGGAGTCGCAATGCCAACTTGTGATATGCCTTTCTAATCTCCTGTTGAGTTGCTGTCCTCTCCACACCAAGAACCTGCAAATTCATGGTTGTTGGCCGTCATTATACATTACTTAAACCCATTATAAAAGACCAAAACTGACATGCCCATTATGACACTAGACACTACAATGGTGTCAAACAGAATATACTAAAATTCTGCACAGCAGCTTCATCTGCATAACGAATATACAAATGCCTGAGGGCCCGGACTGATGTTGCCAAAAATTTGCAGGTTAAAACCTATATCTATTGAAAACATACTTAAGTACGCCTACCCAATTTCTGAACATTTATGCATCGTTTTAGCAACAACTCTAGCAAAACACATGTCGGGTAATACAGACTAATTTCCCGTTAAGAATATGGTCTTTATAAATTTCAATTGCATGATGAATTTGCCACATCAAAGTCCCAATACAAAACTTTGGTACCTTTGATCCGAAACTTGTTCCGCCAGGAATAAAAATTAGGGGAAAGAGCCAGATTGGGGCTTTGATGACAAAACCTAAAACCCCTAATCAATCAGTAAGATAAAAACAACGCCGAAGAGCTGAAACCTATAGTCCAGATCTAGGGTTTACTTAGGGTTGCAAATAACAACAAAATTTATCGAAATAGGCCAAATTGGGGAGATGGGGAAGATGAGAAATGAAAGATAGTACCTCGTAAAGGCTCTTCTCCTGGCTAGAACCTCCATCGTCACCCATCTCAGTGTCTGATTGATGATTTTCCGATTCGGTTTCGTCGACTTTGGATGATTCGGAAACCCTAGATTTCTTCTTCTTCGCCATTTTAGGGGATTTCTTCAATAGGTGAAGTGAGAGAAGCGTGTGGTACTCGATAAAAGGAATGAATTGATTAGGGTTCAAGCTAATTTGAAATTGAAGTTACAGAGGGTTCGCATTTATAGACCAGTGAAATTCTTCCCGCCATTTCACTCTCAAGTTTTGTCTATCCCGCCGTCACCCAATTCTAGACTATCTAGTTCCAATCTTGCACCTTCCCCCCCCCCCCCCCCTTTGTGTGTGTGTTAAAATGAAGAACAATTACCTGTGGATGTCTTTCTCAAACTATATCGTGAAACAATAGGGGTGTAAAGACGATCGATCAATCTGTATTTTGATATATCTTGTAAATATTATATAACCAATTATCTAATAATTAATTTACTTTTTGTAGCAAAAAACATACAATAAGAGATAGATTTTCTTTTTCTTAATGTTTTTCACAGTGCAAATCCTGAAATTAATGTAATCAATGCGTTTGTGAAATTGTCACATAAAATAGTAATGATATATTATATTTTTTTTGGTGTCGATCACACATCAAAATTATTATAGATGAAATTCAAACATAAATATCTCATCAAACCTTCTACATATTTTATTATTTGAACTAAATAATACACTCTGAATAGAGTGTATGGTAAAAATTGGATTCATAGGGTGACTCCGTGAATAAGAGGAGATTACTTTTTTTTCGATTATTAGTTGGGCATAGCTCATACAAAAGAAAAATGAAACATAAAACAGCCAGTCAACCATTAGAAAACTAATAAAAAGACAGTTGTTGCATCCTAGACAGAAAGGCTCAAACAGCCACTAACCATAATCACAAACAACATAATGGGGTAACTATTTCACTGATATTTGGTGACACAAAAGGTCAGAAAAAAATATTTCTTTTGGGCTGACGAAAGTCCAATGTGGGCTTGTCTTTGGGAGTGGGCTTGGGCTTGGGATGGAATCTCAAATTGCATGCTTCAGAAAAAGCTCCAATGGCAAAAACAGTAGCAAAGCGGTTACGTAGAGAGCAAGGTAGATGGCGCCACCGCCTCGCCGTCTCAGTTGAGCTGACTCGGCCAAACCCAGCAGCATATAAAAACAAGGGGAAGGATTGTAAGTGTTCTCTCTCTCCTCCCTTTGAAAAAAGGAAAAAGAAAATCTACGTTTCTCTCTCCTCACTTTGACTGGACCGCGTTTTTATTTTTATTTTTTAAACAAGTTGAGGATTTGTTTAGATGAGATTAAATTAATTAGTAGCCATCATCGTCATCATCATCAGCAGCAGCAATCGCCCTCGTCATCCACCTACTTGCTAATTTCCCATTCAAATTAAATAATTTCACCAACGACTATCCTGATTCTTATCATCAGCCCCAAAACCCCCAATTTGATTTTTCAAATTGTTCATTTTCAAATTTTAAATAAATTTCATCATCTCGATTGTACAAAAATCGAGCCAGCAATTTCTCCCTCACCGATTCCAGATATTCTTCAACTTTAATCAGGTGAACCATCCCCTTTTCTTTTTCCCTTGATTTTATGCATATTTGCTCGTTCAATGCTCTTGTTCTGTGGGTTTATGCATATGGGAGGGTGAAAGATAGGACCTTTACTGTCGTCTTAATTCAATTTATGTAATTTTAATTCGTAATTTTGTTGGAGAATGATGAGGGTTTTTAAAATTTGGGATCTTTTTGTTTCCTGAGGTTTGTCTTTTAGTTGAAGCAGGGTTTAAGTTTTCCGATTCTTCTGATTTGATGCTTGAGACCTTGCTCAGTTTTCTGGGTCAAAGTTTTACTGGGGTTTACATGATGGATTCGTTCAGAATTATTTGTTTTCATTATGATGTATTTTCCATCATGTTGGAATTGTTGGAAGTTGATTACTGAACCTGTACTAACTGACTGATTTCATATGCCCTGTTATGAACTAGCAATTACTTGAATCTTATGCCTTTATCCCGATTATCAATATATACTCTACCGTGTTGAGACTATTGGAAGTGAATTATTGAAGCCCTGTTTGCTGATCATCTTTCATGTGGTAAACTAGTAATAATTAGAATTATGAAAGCTTGATTGAGATGTGTTAGCTAATGGTTAAAGCTATTAGGTTGCTGGAGAATGTCTGATGAGTTTGACTCTCTGTGTTTACAAGTAATTTGAGATTTAGGGGAATTTGCAACCTAATTCAGCTCAAGTATATTGGGATGTAACGTTGGTTACCGGGGATGCCTCTCAGAACGTGCTGGCTATGTTACTTAGACTCGGTCATACCCATGTTGGAGTGTCGAGTGTCCGACAAATGTGTTGGTCGGGTCAGAGTCAGTAATTTTAAATTTTGTGCATTTTTTGGTCAACAGTTAAGGATAAAGTGTATGCGCCCCTGTCCTAGACACACAAGTACTTGAGGCAAAATGGGGAGTCCATGTAACATAGCATGTAGGATGGAACATGGATTGCTATTTATCAAGCAAACGTACCTTAGTTTTGGGTTCATATTGCTGGCTCTGGGATGTGGACTGCAGAAGCAATGATCTTACCGCTTAACTATGGGTGTAAAGTGTAAGGATTAACATGGATGGATGTGCGGAATCGCTTTCGCTATTGAAGCCACATGGGAGTCTGACGATGTTTTGTAACTGACTGATGTTGAATAATCTTTATTGTGCAGAAAATCAGAACAATGGACCACAATGAGACTGGATGCCAGGCACCAGACCTTCCTATCCTCTGCATCAACAACTGTGGCTTCTTTGGCAGTGCAACAACCAGAAATATGTGCTCCAAGTGCCATAAAGAAGCTGTTCTCAAAGAGCAACACGCAAATATAGCAGCATCTTCTATCGAGAACATTGTGAATGGGAGCTCTAGCAAGAGCAAAGAGACTCTCATTACTGGTGCCATTGATGTAAATCCAGGACCAACAGAAGCGGAAGTTGTCCTATCTTGCAATTCAACTGCTGGACAGACTTCAGAAACCAAGAAGCGTGAGCCAAGTAGATGTACAACATGCAGTAAGCGTGTTGGCGTGACTGGTTTCAGCTGCAGGTGCGGAAACATGTTTTGTGCCGCTCATCGATACTCTGACAAGCACGATTGTCCGTTTGATTACCGAGCTGCTGCTCAGACCGCTATAGCTAAAGCCAACCCAATCATCAAGGCAGAGAAGCTTGACAAGATCTAAACGCTCTATAAGACGTATACTCTTTGTCTTGGTTCTTGCTTGCCTTTAGAACTGGTTTCTTCCCTTGTTTATAAGTCTCCTTATGTTTATAAATATCAAGGGTCTCATGGCAAGAGAGACAAACACAGCCTAGTGCATTTGCTGTCCTTCATGTATGCACCTCTGCCTGCATCAGTATGAAAGTACTTGGTGAATGCAATTTCCTCGTTAAGCATTTCCTGAGGTACTTGCTCTGCTTTGGGCAATTTGCTGTCACATATGGATGCGGGCGATGAAGAATGGTTTGCTATACTACTGGTCTCTTCAAATTGGCAACTCTTAAAACTCGCAGTCTTGTTTCTGTAGTGGGTGATAATTTTTTTTCTTCTTTTGTCTTTGGGCCTTTATGTAGGTCAACTTACTATTGGCCCAAAAAGGATAGAATTCTCTCATCATAGAGTTTGTCCAACTCAAATCCGAGCCCGTGTATAAGAGAATAAGTGTCAAACTCGAGATAATTTGTCACTTGGAGCAAAAACTTGGACAAATCATGAAAATTCACAAGTCCATGGTGTTCATGCCTTTGTCAGTATGTGAAAATTTCACATATTGTATGAAAAATTGATAGAATTTAGACAATAGAGTTATCAGTAAAACACTTAATGATATTATTACTAAAATTTCCTGAGCTATTAAAAAAAAATTAAAAATGTATTGAAAGTTATGAACTGTATCTTCTAGTCTTCTAAGATTACATAATTGTATAAAAAAAACTTACGGATCCAACGAAAGCTTAAAGGCTCTAAACATACAATGAAATCCCGCATCGTCATCACTTTCACTTGGATAAAATGGTGGTTTTTAACTTTTGCTCATAAGTAATTTATTATCCAAGAAAATTGTCTCCTATTCCCTTGTCTTAAATTTTACTCAAATAGAATATCATAATTTTACTCAATAAATTGGAAGATGAACACCTCGAATGATGAATTGTTAAGCGTTCCCTCATAGAAATTAGCCTAATGGAATCGCTTCCAAGGGACTTTGCTCTTCTTTCCAATTTGTTCTGTTTCCCCTCCCCGATTATTTAGATAGGCAAGACCCTTACAAATAAGAAAAAATATAGTCACTACACAACTTCAAAAGACAACTAGTATATCCCAAAGGCTATTAATCACAAACAAATACACTTACGCAACTCAGTAGTCGAATACAAACATCAGCTGAAACGTCTCCTTATTAATCCGAATGTATCCTAAGGACATAAACCTCTTGTCCAATTTACTTAATTATAAGCTTACTTCTAATAAACATTATATTCCAAACTTGGATAATGTATGTTCTCTGTTCCAAGATCTGACTTCTAGCCACGTACATACATACTTGACCTTCTCGACATGGTCAGTATACTGTTCCCATCCCACATTATTATTAATTTATGTTTTCTGATTCATTTTCTTATCTTGTCCTTTACGTCAAGGTTAACATTGTGCATTCCAACGTAGTTTCGGGGAAGGTCTCGTTCGGTATGTCTCCCGAGGGTTTGACTGATGGTTGGAGTCTAAAACAACATACTTTATAATTGTTGAATCTATCAAAAACAAATGCTTTACGCCTTGATTTTACTACCGTAACATATAGGAGTCTACATCAAAAAATTTAAACCAATATATAATACTCAAAAAATTTTGAATGACGTGAGTTCACGTGAACCTGGTGAGAAGCCAGCAAATACGATACAAAACATTTTACCCTAGTAGAGTCTATCGTAGTTAAATGTAGGGGTTGAGGGTGGTACAAGGGATGGTAGATTTGGGTCCCCTTCATCAATGGGGAATAAAGTGATATGACATATGTAACAATATCATCTATGAATCATTAATCGTCTAGTCTAGAGCGAGGCCATGCATGCAAACTCTATTTATTGCTCAGCATCCACAATAATTGTAAGTCTATTTCATTTTTATTTGTTCAACATCATCGAATTCAACGGCTAAAAAATCTTACTCTAATTGATAGTTAAAAAGATACTTAACTTCAAAATAATACAACGGTTTTTGCAACTACACTTTACCCCACAATACTGAAAAAATCACTATTATTATTTATACTTACGAGTTGTAATCAGTATGTGATTTCAAATAGATCAACGTGCTTCAATCAATAAATATCCGATCCATCCATTGTCTACCTCTACTTCCCAGTCTATGCCTTTTCCTTCCACCCAACCTTAGAAGGGTCATTAATATTTCCTTTTTCTATCTTAATTTAACAGTTGGAGAACCATTGAGAAGGTAGATGCAGTACACATGCCCAATCTAGTCAACTGGGCCTTCTCCTGTGTTGAATTCTCTGCAAGTTTTATTATTTTTTTTGTTTGTCATTCTCGCACTGTGGTTGTCAGTTAGGCAGATGCAGAAGAATCACCTAGCTAGCCCTTGGGCCTTGTAGCATGAATCCATGCAAAACCACCGTTGTCTTCTTCCTCTTTCTCTCAACCAACCCCCCCGGGGGTAAAAAAAACATTTATGAACGAATTATTTATGATAATACATTACTACTATACCTAGAAGAGCTAGGACAATAAGTCAACACGTTGCTCAGAATATATCCTATCTCGAGGACACTCAATTAAATAGTGAAAATTGCTTTCACGAAAAGATGTTGCATCTTGCTCTATTTCTCGCTTGCATGACATTTTTGAAGTGAGGATCTTTACGAATTATTTCAATTAAAAATTTAAGTTGATAATTAAAATAAATTTTAAATATAGTCTTTAAGTCTTTTTAAGTGAGAAATTTTAAATTTGAATCTCAGTAGTCTCATATCAGATTATTAGATAAGATATGAAAATCTTTACAGTATCAACGTTTCAAGCTCAAAAGGCATTTATGTGAATGGATATATTCGAGTATAAACATATTCCTAATCTTTCAATCATCAATATAAGCTTTTAGTTGTAATGATTCATGAACATAGTATTAGAGTCTTTCTAAAAAATATGTTTGAAATTTGAATATCAGCAGTTCTCATATTGACTTATTACATTAGAAAAGAAAAAAATTTTACAACAGTCATACTTCAAGTCCAAAGAAAATTTGCGTAAGTAGTCCAAATGAAGTATTTCAAGTAAAAAGGACTAATTATATATAGAAAATTTGAGTGTACAGAGTGCACGTACAAATACACCATTGTTTTTGGAGCAGTGTTACCTGAGAAGCGATGTTAAAGATGATTAGATGATATACTTATAGCTACGTGTTGACCATTTAGCCTTGGTCCCGTAGCTAGCTCCTAGCTCATAGCTCACCGAAGCTGGAAGTACGGACAACATATGTCCGGCGCCAAAAGCGGGTGATCTTCTCTTATAAACAAATTTCAATTTTCACAATTTTCATCTAATTTAAAGAAAAAAAATGGATGATGCCTATTTACTCCGCTAACATTGATGTATGGATAGGCTTTGCCATATATTGATAACAAAATCATTGATTAACATATATTGGTTTAAATAGTTGATTTTATTCTTTTAAGGGTGTGTTTGGTAAGGAGAAAAATTATTTTTTCAAAAAATTATTTTTCATGAAAAATATTTTCTCAGGAAAAATAATTTTTCACTTATATTTTCAGCTGTTTGGTAGAATAAAAAATTATTTTCTTTCAACTTCATTTTTTGCTATTTAATAGAATGAACCCTCCGCCCTCACTTCATTTCTTTTTACCATTAACCCTCTCCCCTGCTCACTACTCTTACCCGATCTAACCAACAAATTCTATTTCTCTCTCCTCTTCAAAATCAAACCCAAAACATCAATAAGAAATGTACCCGGTTATAAACCTAGAAAAAGAGAGAATCAACATTAATGAGTCTCGATTTGTTCACTATTTCCAATGATTGCCCAATTGACTCTGAGTAATATTAAACCCAGATTAAAGAAAATGACGAACGGAGGAAATGATCAGATTGCGAAGTTCTTCAAAAAGTCAACAGTAACAAGGTCAGAGAATTCAAGAAATAATTGCAGAGATTGACGATGGAAATCATCGATGAAGATGATGAATATGAAGAAGAGGAGAAGAATGAGAGACAAAATGAGAGTAAAAATAGAGTGATTCTTGACACAGTTAAAAGAAAATAGAACGAGAGATAAAATTAGGCAATGAAAATCGAGCCTGAAAAATCATTTTCCCAACTTTTTCAATGGAAAACAATTTCCTTCAAATGGGGTAAAATGATTTTTCCCTTCCTATTTTACCAAACAACGTAAAATGGGGAAATCATTTTCTACAAAAATGATTTTCCCCCTACCAAACACACCTTAAATAAAGATTTAGATTCGAAAATTGTTGGTATATGGAGAAACTCTATAAGATGAGAGCTCCATTTTTTATATGCTAACTCTGTAATTTTGAAGTGAAATCTCATTTAGATTTATTTACACTAATGAATTAACTAAGGCTTAAGTACTCTAGACTTTAGCATATGATACATCATATTTTAATTAGGAATACTTTCTGGTTCCTTATTCTGAATATTTATTAGACCCTTTTTTTCCAACTTTTTTTTGTCATCAGTGTTGAGTCTGAAAATGTTCCCTTTTGTCATCATTCATCATCCTCATTTTGAGCTGCTCACGGGATGCCTTTGAAGTGATGGAATCTCTTGGTTGCTTAATTTCGATTTCCCTTTTTTTTTTGGTTATTACTTTTACAGTTTACTATAGATGGTGGGTACGAGTAGTTAATTATTTACCCTGCTGTTAGCCTGTCATGCATTGTTCAATGTTAGGTTAGCTTTTTCATGAATAGTGATGTATAATTTCATCACGTATATAGTAGTGTTACTTATTCTATTTATATCTACTTCAATAGTGTACATCCAGCACAATTTTCTTTAAAAAAAAAAATAAAAGGCTTTACTGTTAAATTTAGCTAGTTAAGTGTTATTCTGAAGTGAGATTCATACTGTCTTATTTGATATTTAGCCATGCATCTAGATGTAGTGATAAACAATATGCAAGTTACAACATATAATCACATATATATGTTTAAGGTGGGAATTAGTCTGTGTGTATTTAGAAACTGTGTGATTATTGAGTTAATTACAATTACTATGTATACACCTGTCATCATATATATGTTCTACGAAGTTAACTAGTTGAACTCTCTTGAAGATATATAGTTTATTTGCCTCCGTTCTAGAGATTACGATGTTGCTTTTATTCATTGCATGTTATTGTTGTGTATTCTTTGACAGTTTCCTCTTTTGATTTATTACCTATTTTGTCTATGTGTTTTTTCTTAATATTATCTACTATCATGGCTTGTCCTGTATCGATCAATATCGCTATTTTGTGTCTATACTTCAACTTTAATTAAGACTTCCATGTTACACCAAAATCTTTTTTAATATCTTCTTCGATAGCTATTTCTAAAAGTAAAGACCGTATATATTTGTGTAAATTTACCTAAATCTTAGCTCATTGTTGTTCTAAATTTTGTTATATAGTTATAGTATCTACCTAGGAAGTTTACCGTTTGAATTGGATGTTGTTGAATATAAAACCCTTGAATTGAAAATCCAAAATTCCAAATTGTTAAGTATGGTAATTGCACATGTTGAAATAAATGTGATTGCAGTGTAAATTTGATTACATTGCTTAATTGTAACCAAATATATTAATGAAATTATTATTACATTGTTAATTGCATTACCATTTTAATTAGATCAAATCAAACAAGGCATTAGTGTCAAACACTACTCATTATTCTTAGGATTCTTTTGCTTTGCTTAGATCATATGCAATTTCAAGGTGATCTTTTTTTCCCCTTATTCTCAACTACTTAATGATGTCATGCATGAATTGAGAAACCTCATAATTAGTGCATCCAATGATGATAAACCCAACCAACTCAATCTAAAGTCAAACCCAGCGAAAAGAAAAATATATAATCTGAAAGGAATATCAAAAAGTAGGTTTGGTGAAAAAAAAAATAAAAATACCCTGAGCAAAAGTCAAGGCCAATTTCATTTTGCCTACACTTGAAATGATGTTTTGCCCCCCTCAATTTTTCCTGAGAAATTTTGTCATTTTCTATGCATGTTTTTTCTGGAAATTATGTTACCAACTGACCATATATTATGCATGGATTATAATTTTAAAAAGTTCCTAAAATATTATATTAAATTTTAAAAAAGACAAATTTTACAATTCATTTACCAGAAGTTATGTTAATCGGACTTGGTCATATTCATGCTAACGTGTCGAATGCTTGTGTTGAACTCGGTAAAATTTTGAAAAATTTTGTATTTTTTCATCTATAAAATTGAAGGGTCAAGTGTCTGTGCCCAAATATCTAATCTTCAACACGATGATTTTTTAATAAAATAAGCAGTTCAAATAACATAGACCAAAACTATATACGAGTAATTAAAGCAGTATTTTGTCAGGCAATAAGTAATGCTGAGTGATAAACAGAAGGGCAACTGCGTGTCAAACTCTACATGCAGGGAAAGTGTGGCAAAGGAGAAATGTGAAGACAAATTTAGGGCAGACCAAATGACCAAAGACCAATAGCAAGGAAGAGGAGGTGTAACAGGAACAAAACAGCAGAGAAGTTAGAGACCCATCAACATCCATTCATCTTATAACAAATACCCTCTGACTTCTGTGTTTCTTTTTTTTTTTTTTGGGTGAAGTTTACACATCAAATTTCAACGTTGTCATCTGGGTGTGTTTGTGTTTGTGTATATAGGAGTCAATTAAGTCCAAACACTCACTGCTATCCTCACTTCTTCACTCACTACCCTCCAATGGCTACCTTCTCCTGCAAATCCAACTACTACTGCCCCTACCCCATAATCATTCTCTCTCTTCTGTCTCTCTCTTCATTGCTTCCTATCACCTTATCATCATCATCATCTGAATCTGACATTCTTCTCTCATTCAAATCCACCATTGATGACCCTTCTCATTCCCTATCTTCCTGGTCCAATACATCAGCTACCCACTACTGCAACTGGACTGGAGTGACCTGTTCTTCATCACCTTCTCTCTCTATCACTACCCTTGACCTCCAAAGTCTCAATCTTTCTGGTGAACTAAACCCTTCAATCTGTCAACTTCCCCATCTATCTTCTCTTAATCTTGCCGATAATCGCCTCAATCAGTCAATCCCACTTCACTTCTCTGAATGTGAGTCTCTGTTGAGCCTCAATCTTAGCAATAATTTCCTATGGGGCACAATCCCAGATCAAATTTCCCAGTTTGGGTCCCTGGAAAAGATTGATTTTAGCAGGAATCACATTGAGGGAAGAATCCCAGAAAGCATAGGGTTGTTGCAGGACTTGCAAGTTCTCAACTTGGGAAGCAACTTGCTCTCAGGTAATGTCCCAGGGGTTTTTGGGAATTTCACACAGCTTATTGTTCTTGATTTGTCTGAGAATCCATTCTTAGTGGGTGAGATTCCAAATGACATTGGCAAGCTTGACAAGCTTGAGCAGCTTTTGCTGCATGGTTCTGGGTTTTTGGGTGGGATTCCTGACTCATTTCTGGGTTTGAGTAGTTTAAAAGTGCTTGACCTTTCCCAGAACAATCTTACTGGTGAATTTCCCAAGAAACTTGGGTTGGCTTTTGAAAAGTTGGAGTCTTTTGATGTTTCAGCCAATAAACTAAGTGGGTCATTCCCAAATGGGATATGCAGGGGGAAAACCCTAACTAGCCTTAGTCTCCATACAAACTACTTCACTGGTTCATTGCCTGAAAGCATTAGCCAGTGCTTGAATCTAGAGAGATTCCAAGTGCAGAACAATGGGTTTTCTGGGGATTTCCCAGATGGGTTATGGTCATTACCTAAAATCCGGCTCATTAGAGCTGAAAATAACAGGTTTTCTGGTGAAATACCTGATTCGGTATCCATAGCTGCCCAGTTGGAGCAAGTTCAGATTGATAATAACATCTTTACTGGTGTCATTCCTAAAGGTCTTGGCTCTGTAAATACCTTATACAGATTCTCTGCTTCAAATAACCATTTATCTGGTGAACTACCTCCAAATTTTTGTGATTCTCCTGTTATGAGCATCATAAATTTTTCTCATAATTCACTGTCAGGCAAAATTCCAGAGGTGAGAAAGTGTAGGAAGCTAGTCTCACTGTCTCTGGCTGATAACGGCTTTGTTGGAGAAATCCCAGATTCACTTGGGGAACTGCCTGTCTTAACTTACCTTGATCTTTCTGATAACAATCTTACTGGTTCAATCCCACTTGAACTTCAAAACTTGAAGCTTGCCCTGTTTAATGTATCCTTCAATCACCTATCCGGTAAGGTGCCGCCTTCGTTGATCTCGGGCCTTCCAGCTTCTTATTTGCAAGGAAACCCGGGTCTTTGTGGCCCAGGATTGCCAAACTCCTGTTTGGATGAAGGACCAATGCACAAAAGAGTTAGTCTGACAAAACTGGCTTGTGCTCTCATTTCCATAGCTGTAGCTGCCACTTTGGCCATGGTTGTTTTCGGGTTTGTCATAATTCATCGGCGTTCCAAGGAGAAATCTGAGGTGGGTGTTTGGAGATCGGTTTTCTTTTACCCTTTGAGGATATCTGAGCAGGATTTGGTTATGGCTATCAATGATAAAACTGCAGTGGGCCGTGGTGGAACCTTTGGAGGAGTTCACATTGTAAGTTTACCAAGTGGTGAGCTTGTTGCAGTGAAAAAGTTGGTGAATTCTGGGAGCCAAGCATCAAAGTCGTTAAAAGGCGAAATTAAGACATTAGCCAAGATCAGGCACAAGAATATTGTGAAAATCCTGGGTTTCTGCTGCACCGATGAATTGGTGCTTCTGATCTATGAATACTTGCCGAAGGGGAGCTTAGGAGATATAATTGGTAGGCCAAATTTCCAGATGCCATGGAGTGTTAGGTTGAGGATTGCAATCGGCGTTGCGCAAGCATTGGCATATCTTCACAATGATTATTCCCCTCATCTTCTGCACAGAAGTGTGAAGTTAACTAATGTTCTTCTGGATGCTGATTTCGAGCCCAAGCTTACAGACTTTGCTCTTGACAGGATTTTGGGTGATTCTTTATTTCAGTCCATTTTGGCCTTTGAATCTCCATCTTCTTGCTATCTTGCACCAGGTAAATATGTTCTCATGACCTAGGCACCTTTTTCTTATGATGAGTGTATAAACTTTGCATGTTTGGTGGCCAACATGAACGACCCAAAACCGACCCTTGTTTTTTTAACCTGAAGTATGCGATGTGATTTCAACCTAAAACACAAATGTCTTGATAAAAAGGTAGCTTGGCCTGATAATGACCTATACCTAAAGTCACCCAATCTAAACCAATTAGACTCATTTTTTAGTTATTATTTCAATAATTTTTCAAACAAACGTCAATGATCTGATTCAACCAGTGCTGGACTAGATGTCGACCTGAATCTGATTCAAGACGCATCAGAACAGAAACATTTCAGGCAAATATTACCCAAACTCGAAAGACCCAAATGCCTGGTAGCTATCATTTTATTTCATCTTTCTAAGGCTTACTGCTCTCCCTTCTGCATGCTTATATCCATACCTTGGTTCGTGTAAGTCCTGAAAACTATATAATCTAGCTGTAGTTCAATCTAAGGATTAGTTGTCTTCACAAGCATGCATGTTTCAGAACTGCACAGTATCCCAAAATCTTACTTGGCATTTAATTTGATCACAGAATGTAAATACAGCAAGAAGGCAACAGAACAGATGGATGTGTACAGTTTTGGGGTAGTGTTATTAGAACTGGTCACCGGAAGAAAAGCGGAAGCAGCAGATTCAGAAGGGGAGTCAATTGAAATCGTGACATGGGTCCGAAGGAAGATCAACATAACTAATGGTGCTGACCATGTTCTGGACCCTAGGATCTCGAGTTCTTCCAAAGAAGAGATGCTAGGTGCCCTGGAGATTGGTCTCCACTGTACTTCTGTGATGCCTGAGAAACGGCCTTCAATGACTCACATTGTCAGAGCCCTTCAATCACTCGGGTCAAGATCCAGCTCTCGGTATCTAGAGTTTATTCTGCCCTCTGTTGGCGATGATTCACTTCCAGTTTGAGAAACAGCTATGTGATTCTACTACCAAGATGTGAGCAAGCTTTTCCTGCTTGGCCGCGGCATGTCTTTTATGGATATTTATGAATATGAAACATAATGATGTTAGGCATAGATGCTATGTGGGTGAATCTCCTGTATATTGTTGCTTGATCGCCTTGAACCCCTCTCTCCTCTGGGGGGCTGAGGGGAACCACCCCTTTATGTTGAATTGCTGTCGAAATATCCAGTGCCTACTTGCAAAGGGCTACTGTGCTGGTAGTATTGGCATGCTGACCATATATACAAATTTACGTACTATTTTCAGTCATTCATATCATACTTGTATTGGGTGAGGATCAGGTCAGTATCAATTTATGCTTAAGGTAATATTTGGGTCCACAAATATTACCTTCTCTCTAGGGTATCTGTTAATTCTACGTCAACCCCAGTCCATAATGAGGGAGGCAATTGACCTCTGTGTGGATAAATTATTATACCAAAATAGATTGGAACAACTACAATGTAACATGGATTGGATCATTCTGATTATGGTTCACCATCAACCAAACTAACTTCAAGTTGTTGAGTAGGACTGTAGGATTGTCCCGGTTTGAGGTAGGAATTGGTTTTATTTTCTGTGCATAGGTTATGATTTTTGAAGATGTCATGTTGATCAAATTCTGTATTGGGTGACTTCGGTTGCTTTGCCCTCTATCTGTGACTTGATTCTTAAAGGGACACGCAATTTTTGTAATATTACAATTTTTCCCCCTGCACATACTAGGTATTCAATCCTGACTGAGTTGAATCCTTAGCTGTGATAGGAAGATGGCTTATTCAATAGTTGGTGCACAAGAGTGAAAAGCATGACATGAGTTGTATGGATTTGCAAATTATTGCAATTGATTGCTTGCCAAAGTAGTCTTAATTTACACAGTATACTATCAATGCTGTGCTGCAAAAGGGCACTGACATGAAACTGGCATCAAACACATCAATGACTGCAACTATCTTCTTATTATCAATTTACAAACTAGAAGGTTTCCTTAATTTATACACTATAGTCGCCATTGCTATGTAATATATTACTGAGCAGCACTAGCTGAAGAGAGAGAACAGCACAAAGCAACTGTTTCTGCTCGTATCCTGGACGCACACAACTTAGCTGCAAAACCCACTTTCAGAATCTACATAGACCAAACCGTGCGGAGAAGCTCATACCTTGCATTTCCAAAGCCTGTTTCATCTTTAAATTTTAGATCAAGTTCTCCATTTAGTGGTGCAATTGAAGATGAGCGTTCAACAAAGGATGTTAGGGGGAAATCGAGATCATCTAATTCCTCATCACTGGTATACAACTGCTCCATTGACACACTCCTTTCATGCCGAGGTCTCCCTCTCGCCTCTGCAACTTTCTCTAAAACACGTTCAGGTGATGGAGGGAAGTATACAACTGCTGCAGCTGCGTAAGGGAAGCTTACAACAGGATCTGCAACTAATTTCTCCACAAAACTCTGGAATTGCAGATAGTCAACAGTGAAATTTCCATTCACAGATGGTTCTTGTACCCACAACCATATAAAAGCTGTCAGAGAGAATCGTACCTCAGCATTCAGGGCTTCGAGGACCTCCCCAGGGACTCCATCTGGGCAAAATTCATCTGGAGAGAAATTGCATAGAACCCTTTTGATCACAGATAAATTAATTGATGGGCAAACCTACAAACATACAACAGGGTCAATTTTGCTATGCAACAATACAAAATTGAGGAGGTTAGTTCTTATGACAGCATTTCAAGCATTGATCCTGTTGAAGTAGGATCACAAAAGCCATAATGTAAGACGTGGAGCAGCCATACACCTTACTAGCATATATCCTATTTCTAAAACACCCACAAAATGTTTTACGAGTTCTTCAAAGTTATTGAAAGAAATGATGATCGAGATGCACAAGTTAGAACATGTTGTGTACCCCCTTGGTTTGTACATGTTTGTCACTTTGTCCTAGTTGGTTTGCCCTGTTCCTCATGAAGAGCCAAGATGCATGGATAGTAATGGGTTTAAGTGGACTGGAGCATCAAAGCCATACCACCACCGCCATCCTCACTACCTCCTAGCATGGATCCCACTTTTAACAGGGTCTAAGGAGATATCGATATAAGCAGCCTGACCCTTGCATGATGAGATGCTGTTTTAACAAAGTCTGTTGCTAGGCATAGGGAGCAGTAAGATTTGTCATACCTCTTTCCTAACAGAGCGGTCCACAAGCATATATTTTGGGAGCATCAACAGCTCACTCAGTTCATTGAGAAGGCGGAAACATTTCATATTAGTATGTTTAATGGTAGGCTGGTGATGATCATCCTCAGTACTGGAGTGATTATCTTTCAATAGGTTGCCAGTATCCATGTCAAGTGAATTGGACAACCACCTTGACCAATCGCCAACCTGAACAAAGTACAATACTTTATTTACTTATCATCAAAATATCATGGAACAATTTGCCCCAGGTAGGATGGGTGGGAAGCCCTTCTAGCTAGAAAGCCTGGAATGTGGTACATGCCAACAATCATGACAGCAGCAATACGACTATTCTGACTCTATCATTTACATACCAGAGAATGGGCGGAGAGCAGGGTGGGGAGAGGGACAGGAGATACTTGGATCATTAAAATCAATTCACACTTCAAGAGTCACTCATATAATGCATACCGCATTTTTAAGTCGTGCACCAGAGCCAAAGCTCAATTCCCCAGCTGGAATTGGTAAGACCCACGAATCTACTATAGGATCAGAAACAGGATTGGTTGGAATCTGATGCTCAGATTCTCGTAGTATAGCATTGAACATAGCCACATCTAACCTTGCAACACATTGTTCCATCACCTATTCATCAACCAAAATATGGTCTCTGACTTAGTAAGTCAAGATAAAAACTGCAATCAGTATAGTGAAGCGAATAGCAGACAGGGAACAGAGACCAAGCAAAAAGGACGGAGATCACATACCATCCTTGCTAATACAGGCAGGCAACCACATTTGTGCCCTGCAGCGCGCACAGGACAAAGCCGCTGGAAAGCACCCTGAAATGCATTTTCCCACAGTTCAACGGAAACAGTCCCTTGCTGGTGATCACCCAAGGTTGGGCTCAACAAACTTTCCATGCTCTTTTGGTCAATCAAGTCCTCAACTGGTGACACCATATTTGGCGTCAATGCCTGAAGTTAAAATAGCATTGCGTATGAGGGAATTTATAAACTATCACTTGAGGTTCAAAGAGAATGATGAAATTTAATCTGCAGGGAGAAAATATTTGATTTTTAAGAAATTTAGAAAAACTTTTCTTCAAAATTAGAGCTAAGTCTCCGCTTTTCCTACCTGCCACCACACAGACTCAACAACGCGAGAGAAAATCCAAGATTCGATTTTTAATAAAGCAGCAGTGAGGGTACTTGTCTCCTGCCAATCTTCAAATATCACCTGCCTGTAGCCAGAATTTCCTTTTGATTCCACTGTCGAAACATCTGTCTCGCTTGCATTTCCACTAGCATTTGTCTCTAATATACTTGCTGTGCTTGGCTGACGCAAGATGCCTAATGCTTGGGAGACGATTTCCCTCAGAATGATAGTGTTAGACAGCCAAAAGGTTAACCTTGATTATCAGCAAGAAGATTGAGTTAAGATGCGACTATTGTAATATTTCAAAAGCATCTAACAAGGCATATGGGCAAACCAAGGAATGCACCTTGCAACATCATTTCCACAAGTTCTGGCAACCAAAATGAGCCCTGAAACCATGCTTCTTGCAATCGTTGCCCTCTTGCTTGGAGTACAATGCTTGCAAGCATGTACGTAGAGTCTAGAAAGACGGCGAGCAGGCGTGTGTACCTTATGAGCGGAGCTCCCATGATCTGATATCACTGAATAAAGGGAGATTTCGAGAGCAGCCACTTCTCTGAGCTCTTCCTCCAGTTTCTCAACCCTCTTTTCCAAGCTCTTAACCTCCTCTTTCAAGGCTGTTCTTGTGTCAACTGCTCCAGTTTCAACATTCCCATCATCATTTTCAGTACTTTTGGCACCATCTGTCGCCTCATGAAACATTTCGTGGTTTGCTTCCTCAGCTGGTTTGCTGTCAATGCCACCGAAGGATTGTAACAAAGGATGTACTGTTGTGCCTATGTGCTTATAGTTTTCAGAAGCTTCATGTGTGAGTCCTCTAGGAATATTAGCTTTCAATGGTTTCTTCAGTAGAGAATGGGACTGTGTTACATTGGACTTGTTCCTTTCATGGTCACGTCTAGCTTTTAGTTTATGCAACGGAAGTTCAGATGAACCCCTCTTAGAGACCTTTTTCGGGATGCTTGAAGATTTTTCTGCTTTGTCATCAATCTGTCGATCCCCATGGGGTGATGAAGTATCTTCTAAAGATTCA
This sequence comes from Selenicereus undatus, assembly GCA_017589665.1. Taxonomy (NCBI): domain Eukaryota; kingdom Viridiplantae; phylum Streptophyta; class Magnoliopsida; order Caryophyllales; family Cactaceae; genus Selenicereus; species Selenicereus undatus. The sequence continues at coordinate 2,670,767 of JACYFF010031952.1, forward strand.
ACATCTAAGTCGTCTCCATTAACCTGTTGGTTATCTTTGCTGAAGTCCCTAGGGTGATCCTCGAAATCATCATCCTTGTCTCCATCAGTCGTTCTGTGGCCTTTGGGACTCTGAAGTGCATCCTCCCATCTGTGTACATCATCCAGATGATGTCTAACCATATTTTCTTCAACTTGAGAGGGCCGTGTGCCTACATTCATATCACTTACTCCACTAGAATCTTGCTGATCATGTGACACTTTAGATTGAGTTTCCTTAGCATTCAACAATTTCCGGCCATTCTCTTCAAGCACTTTATACCCTCTGCTTGGTGCTCTCACAGACTGTTTTATTTCATTGTCAGTTTGAATTTTCTTCTTCTCAAAAGCCCTCATGGCAATCTACTTCATTCCCTTTCCCACTTCTAAGTACAGGCAATCAAACTTGCCTTACAAGATCCTTGAAAAACGAAAGGACAGTTGTCAACTCAGTACCTTTTTGCCTATAAAATAGGCAGGACTATGTCACAGAGTATCTGCAACGAAACATCGCCAAAAAAAAAAGGAAAAAAAAAGGAGCATGTTCAGAAAGATGTTAAAATAACACCACGCACGCGAAACACTGCTTCAACAAAGCGTAATTGAGCAAGCTGTTTCATGTGATTAGTTTAGCAACCTGCAAATGTTGTATATACCGCGGATGAATCTGACAGTGAAATGGCATATCACGCAGAAGGGCAATCATCAACCGAAAGAAACATAAAGACATACGAAAGATAACCACAAAGGTTTTCATAGTGCTTACAACCACGACGATCTATATCCCATTCACATTAGTGTCAATTAGCTTGCATGACACATTTGCATTGAAACGTCAAATCCCATAAGCTAATCTGACATTACACTATGTTACAAAGAACCGTGTGACACCGATACAGGAAGTTTTCTAGGCCAAAGAATAGCAATATGTGCTAAAGAAAAAGATCTCCAACCCCCCCCCCCCCCGCCAAACACCAAAAAAAATCCCTAAAAATGCAGGGAACATGGAACGTTTAGGAGAAACTTTCTCTGATTTACGCTTCAGGGAAGGAGTTAAGAGGGGGGGGGGGGGGGTTGTTACTGGTTTCTTGCCTTGGGCTGCAGATAGAGTTGCCCACTCCACATACAATATGTCAAACAGGCATTTTATGTAGCACTTGGTATTCGAAATCCGAGCATGAACATAAAACAATGGGAAACACAATGAAATAAAACGTGATAGAAATTACCAGAATTCAGAAACAGAAGTGCAATCACAGAAACACAGGGGAAAGAAAAGCAAATCGTAATCCTTATTACATTTTTTTTATTGAAATTCATCTGAAAGAATCAAAACCCATACAAAAGGCAGAAATGGGTATTCATTGCATCAAATTACTACAAAAAATACGCTACTCAAAAAAAGGGGGTTGGGGGGAGGAATCAAGATAAAGAGGACAAAACACAGCACACGGATCAAATACAATGAAGGATTTAGAAAGAAAGGGAGAGAGAAGGAGAGAAAAAGAGAGACTTGCCCAGATAACGTGAATAAGAGATCATATTTTGGGAATTGAAGGTGAAGCAGGGAAGAGAGAATCAATATCATGAGGATTGGCAGCCATTGTTAATTTCTCTTAGCACGGAGGATTGCTTTGCTCCTTCAACTGTTTGAAATGAGCGGTTAATTTTCTCTCCCTTCTCTCCCGCCCTATAAGCAGACAAAGGTTCCCTTTCTTTCTTTCTTTTTTTTTTTTTCTCCTTTTAAGATTTATCCACTTAATTAAATCTTAATCTTAACCATTTCATCAGTTTTCTTTTTTGTTTTTTCAGGTGCAAATGAGACATAAATTTTGGCATAAGCGAGATTCGAACTTAATTCTTCAATAACGCTGTTATAAAGTTCAATATATTACATTCGCTTTCTATAATTATATCTTTCGTTTGACACTAGATATGACGCACCATATTTTAATTGGTTTTTCTATTCACGTTAGCTTGTCCAAATTGGTAAACAATATACAGCCTTCAAAGTGCATATAAATAAACCTCACTTGACATTCATATGTACTACATAAATAAATACCTACTTAAAACATACTTTAAACTTAAAGTTTGAAAATATTATCATATGGGAGACCCCCCGACCCCATGCTTTGGAGTAAAGAAAAACAGTTTCTTTTCAATAATCGGAGAATACATTTTGCCACCATATCTTAAAAACGAATAGTTTATACACATGTTTAACTCTCTATCTGATATGAGACTATTACATAAAACACATAATAATTTACAAGATCTATTTGGTAACAACTTTTTTTTGGAGGGGGGCGTCCCTAATTCAAATAAGCAGAAAACTTAGAGTTAGGGCATGTTCTTTTCATTGGTAAATTAGGGTTGGTAAAAGGGTGAAATTTGTTGAGGACTTGAGGTAGGTTGAAGTTTGCATTTTTTGTTGAAGTGAGTTAAAATTAGTATATTTTTTTAAGTTGGTTAAAATAGCGAGAATAAAATTTTGAAAAAAGTGGATTGAAGTTGGTTAGAGTTGGTTGAAATGGATTGAAGTAGGTTGAAATTGATAAATAGAAAAAAAAACCAACGAAAAAAACAGACCCTTAATTCAGAATATCAAAATTTTCAAGACATTAACTTCAGTCGGAATTGATAGGGACAAACACAAAATACATTGCTTTGTACTTTTCTCCAACAGACAGAATTTGGAGAAATAATTTTTGGGCAGATAAGGAGGGCAAGGACCAAGGAACTTGACAGCAAGTGTGACATTTTCTCTGCCATCTTATCATGAGCTGGTGTCAACTATTCTTTGGCTTGCATGCATTGTTATCTTCAGACGATGGATGCCTATGCTTTTGTCTTGAGAGCCGGGGAGATCTAAACAGACAACATTGGGAACACAGCATATGAACTGCCTGTTTTTATAGGATTAGGCATCTTCATATCTATGGGACTTGCTCTATTTTAAAATCCTGTTGATCATGAAATGGTCGCATCCAATATCTAAAAAGTTTAAGAGGACACAAGGGAAGCCGTTCAACAATAAATTACATGACAACAGCATACATAAAAGGCTTACAATATCAGATCACACATCCCTCTGAAAGGTAGTCTAGTAACAGAACGACTGATTTTCAAAAGGAAGATCAGAGTTCAATTCTCCATGGAATGTGTGCATGCATAAAACTTACCCATCATATGACAAAGCATGATATAACACTTAAAATATCAGATTATGCAGATTCCCTAATTAAACAGGAGCATGCAAAATTTGCAGATGGCTCCTACAATAATTTTGGTTTCAACCTCCGAGTCCCAATGTAATCACCAAAGGGTACAAAGATTTTACGAGTTCACGCCCAATGACAACTCGAGAAAATGCAGTTGACAAGTAGGGGATTCTACATTAAAATTGTTGTTTCCAGAAATCTGCACATGAAAATTGAGTAGGAAGGAGAAAAAGTGCAGTGGAAGATCCTGCAGATCAGATTCAGAGGGTACCTCAGGGGAAGAAGTGGAGACATAACCTTTACCTTTAAGTTAGACTACACCACTTGCCCCACTTGCCACCCTCTTCCCATTTCCCAGCAACTTCATTCAAACATACATCATATCCTTTAAATTAAAGCAGCTTATATACATTGAAAAGAAACATCTAAACATCCCAAAGGTTCAGGTCTTGCCCACATCTGAATTTGGGGTTGCTGCACAGGGCGCAATGCATAAAAACACAGAATGCTACACTAAAAACTTGTTCAGAAATTCATACACACTGCTGTAGTTCCCGAAGCTTAAGGCAAAATACAATAGTATAGAAGTCTCGACAGACTATATTTGTGTAACTAAGCAGGAAACTGCATTATTGATTGTCCTGCCAATCCACAATCATAGCACCCGTGACTATGCTTCAATTACAAAACCTATGTAGGAATCGACATAGTAGATGATGACCAACACCTGACAAACTCGAAGTCAAGACTAAACAGGACTACATTGGAACCTTCACTGGAATGGAAAGCCAAGACATTGACCTTGTATTTAAAAATTGCACAAGAATGGACATTTAAAATCCAAAGCATAACTTATAGATCACTAACTAGGAAGAAGGTATCGCGCACACTTCCCCAGAGCATCCATGAAGCCCTGAGTTCCCGAAAAAGTAAGGATTGGATTGGACCAACCACCAAACATGGACATTTATAACGTGCCCCTTTTGCTTTTGTTATGAGTTGCAGCAAATTCATCTTTAAGCAGTCCGCTAAGTCCAGTGCTTTTTTGAGGACATTGCCAGCCACAGTTCTTCTCTCTATTCTAAAGCTGCTCAGATTTCATCAGTTACAAAATTGAAAAGGATGAGCAACAATAATCAGTTGGACACCAATCCAACTATTTTCCATCACATGTCAATAGCAAGAAGATATCATATAAGTCGTGAGAATGGAGGGGCTTCTCTGGGAGCTACACCTGCCTCCAACCTTGAGTTAGAAATTTGAATCTCATGTCGCACAACCATCAGATTATGTTTCCGTGGTTATAATACCCTCCAAGAATAGCCAGTAGCACATCTACAATATGCAGAGCCCTGATCCTCAAGACATATCTCCATCCAACAAACCAAGTTCCACCATAAAAGCAAGTCAGCTAATGGACTCAACTTAATTTCGCAGTAACAATGAAGTCCTGGGCTGTATCCTAAAGCCTAAATCATCAAGTGCCACTCAGAATAAACCAGGCATGTTCAACAGAAGTCAGTCCAAGTAGCTAAGTCCCATCGAGAAGAAAGTATAGGGGCCAGCAACATGAAGTCCTAGAACCGTTTATCTGTAAGTCATTCATGGGTCCGCACTGAAATGGGTTTTCGTCTTACTACTACACAGAACAAGAATCACAAATAACATAAATATCTGTATGAAAATTTGATGATGAACAAGAAAGGGGATGAAAGACGGCAAACTACCTAACTTTGATTTTCGGGACCTTCATGGTATCTTCAGCCAATGCCATCCCATTGAGGCCTGAATTTGGTCCTCTTTCATGAAGTTATAATCAACGCTACAGCAGTGATTTGAGCTAATCCCAATCTCAATGTATAAATCCACTTTTCTCTTGTAATCACCATTTTGTCCCTAATCTTGCGGGTTCAGAAGAATAGAAAATCTTCCTTATCCACAAAGGAGAGAAGCTCATGAACCAGGACAGCTGTCCAACTGGGTATAACTTGGGACCGAATTTGATTTGAGGAAGACCAATCTCACTACAATGAACCAATGAAAGAGCAACTACCAGAACTACATTCATTAGACAACCTCTAGATATCTAAACCACTCTGAAATTCCTTCTCTTCCACTCTAAACTTTTATCTCACAAATCGTAATCTAGACGTAGATATCATGAAGTTCAACTTTTAATGCAGTAGTGCTCACTAAATATGTTGGAAAAATTGTCCTGTACAGCTGTAACCAGTTCGATGGGCAAAATTTAATCAACTAGCATCCTTATTCTCATCAAGACAACAAGATCTACTGATGCTAGGCAAAGCAAGAGATAGGATTTGGTTACACATTAGGGAGTAGGGACCCCAGACAGCTATAAGTTATTGTTCATCTTCATCCGTTGGAAGAGTTAAAACTCTACCACCCCTGACCCCCCTAATAGATGAGAGGCATAGCAAAAAATGAAAATAGATATATATACATGGGTTAAACTCTGACCAGACAAGGTTCACAGGTGCGTTCAAAAATTCTCGAGCATCCAGCCAACAGGTATATATTCCTATTTCATTCTCCCCACTCAGCTCTGGAATAAATGTACTTTGTATCGACAATTGTAATACATTCAATAGGTATACATTCCTATGCCCAAGGCTGAATACAAATTCCAAAAAGTAAGCGGAAGGGTCAACATAAATGAGCAACTCTAAGCCAAATATGCACTGCATTGTGAGTCCATCCACAAGATGCATCTTTAGGCTGATTTGAAAGATCAACCCCCCCCCCACCCCCGGGGGCGGGGGGGGGGGGTACACATCCACATGCACGACACACTTCCACGCCTATAATGGATGGTGCAACAACAACAAACGAACAGCCAATGTGGATCCCAATTCCCACCTGTCTAAGCAAGGTCGGAGTGGGGGGGGGGGACTTCGCCCCTCCAAGGAAAGAGGTTAATCCCGAGAGATGCCTACGATGATGCACACAATGTGACATTACGAAAGATTTTTTGCTTTTTTACCATTTAAAGGTTGGCACTTGGCACTAGTCTGATAATATGGAAGGCAATCATCTCAGGTTATTAGTATGTCCAGTAGCAGCATCCAAACCATCCACCAATACAACTAACCCATTAACAAGCATCGCTAAAACTGGAATTCATCCCATGTAAATCATTAATCATTGCTCTAAATTCTGATCATCTAATAAGAATGTGCAAGCTACCAATTCAAGAAACTCAAATTAAAAACTTAACAGAAACCAACACAAGTCACAAACCACCGAATTGAAAGAAGGCAAAGCTGAAACTTTCAGGGAGAAACTCACTGGACCAAAACACGAGATCATCCTTAGACAAAAATTAGGATTAATTGTTTTTCCAAAACCCTTATTTTCCATCATCAGCCACTACAAACAAACCCTCCAAACCCAAACCCAGATCATATCAACAATCAAAATCAAAAATTAGTAAGGCGAATTACTCAGATGAGTCAGAAGATGAAGAGGGCGCAAGCTGCTTAGCCCGGAGCTGTTCTAGGGCTTTCTGATGAGCCCACGTTTCGAGGGTCAAGTCGGGCTTGGCATTGAGGCCTACGCCAAGGATGACGATGGTGAGGAAGCTGGCGATGTAGCAGGGCAGCTCCCAGTCCTCCCACTTCCGAGACTGCCCAGGTGGTGGTGGAGTGCGGTTGAAGAGGTAGCCGTTAGGCCGATCCTGGTGGCCTGGACTCGTCCACCTGTCTCCTCCGCCGCCACCGCGGGTCCTTAAGGTTTGGGTTACCCGTCCTCGCAGCATTCCCGCCGCCGTCGCTATGGGTTTCGCCGACGCCATTGACAGAGAGAGGGCGAGAGTGAGCGCTGTTCGTACTGAGATGTGATGGGGAGTTTTCTCTTTAAACGGATTGTCTATTCTAACCCCTTTTTTAGTTGAAGTCTACCTCTATCGTGCATCATGCATCAAGCTCGTTTTGAGTGAAATTGTGCTATGGATAGGTAACTAGTTGTACACATGAATGTCGAGATCAGGCTGCACAAGTGACCGAGCCCAGGCTACAGAGGTCATCATAGGGTCGAAGACTCATCCAACTCAACCAAGTATTTGACGGTTTGGACACTTAAGTCTCGTCTCTTACTAAACCAACGCTTTCTAGCAGGAGTCGAGATTAGATAAAAATCTGACCATTGAAGGAAGAATCTAATATCATGAAATTTTGCAAAAGAAACCTAGGGCGTTTGATATAGGGCATTCCAACCTCACTTGCCTAATCCTTAGTTTTTTTTTTTTTTTTAAACAGTACGGTAATTTGGAGATGCTATTTTGGATCATTATTGTATCGATTCAAGTGTCGTAATTGTTGCATCAATTATTATACTTACTCTTCTAGTTGCGAGATTATTGCATCATTGGTTACTTTATCTCTAAAAACTTGTAATAGAGCTTCTCTCATTAGTTAGCCCTCTATGACAAGTACGTTGGGTCCTCAACATCACAACTCGCAAGGACTAGTTTGTATATAAATATCACTTTGTAGACAAACAAGGCTGTACAAGGATCAAATTTGACAAATGACATTGGATCAATACAATGCAGCACAACCAGCAAAATTGATCAGAATCAATCACGCACTAAAAACAATGAACAACGAAGCAACACAGCACAGCACAATAAATTGGTACAAGGCTGTGGTTTTGAATAACCCTGAAAGTTGGAAGGCATTACAAAGTGGCTTATTCATGATAATAAATATCCACTAGGAACACAAGTCCGAATGCAATTGTCATCATATCATATTCTCCCATGAGTCACATCAAACGGAACAACCTTCCTCGTTAGTATTATATACGTAGTAGTGTAGGCTATGGCGAATAGGCAGAATGGCAAACAAGAGAACTACTCCAAAGGGTTTCCAGTCAGTCATAATGTAATTTATATGGAAAGACATGGAAACCCCAAACCTCAATTTCAGCCGCCCTAAACTCCCTCTCCTATGGCTAAAACTGAACTGCTAATATATTATATATATTTTGCTCGTATATACAGAGACTACCACGATAAAATGCTTCAGTGTCGCCTTCAAAGTTCCATTTTCAGCTGACTTGAGTGCAGGGATGCTGCATCACACAGAAATTTTCACGTCAGGTGGCCAGAGCTTTTCCTACATTATATAGACTTCCAAAATGGCCTTCACAGATCCATTGTCCAGCCCCGCATGTTATTGGAAGTATACGCAACAAGGGTTCAAAAGGATAAAACAATGGGGGCTTTTCTTTTTTGGTGTATCTTATATGTTGCTTTTCTTTGGGGGGGGGGGGGGGACGGAGGAAAAGAAAGACCCCTAAACGGCAAGCTTAGAACAATCTATCTCAATTCTTAACAGAGCTGGAAACCATACATGGAGATTGAAGACGAAGATAATACAGTAACAAGTTAATGAATCTCTTTTGTTTTGTTTTTATAGATCATCCGTAAAAATTTTGCTCACAGCCATTTCAATGCTGACAAAACAACCTAGCCTATATATTGATTTTCCTCTATATTTTGCAGAAGTAGGATTTCCACTAAGAAAGGTAATAACAAGGATAATAATTAAGATTTCATTAGATAGACCATTCAGAGGAACATGTAGTTTGTGATGACGACTTATGGTGGAAGTAAATTTGCATACATCTAGAAGACAACCGCATAGTTTTACCTTTTAAGTGGATGAAACTTCACTGTAGTGACTTGACATGTCATGTGAAACAACAGAACGGAGTGCAAAGGATCTAAGTGCACTGAAACAAATACCTGAATTTGCAGATGAGTCATAGGTTAACAGCGAGTTCTCGGAGGTTACTAAATTATGCTGGTCCTCTTCCTTAGCCCAAACTAGCTGGTTTAAGGATTCAAAATGCCACTGTTGTTGAAATTGTTGCCTATCTCCATTCATCTGGATTTCAGGCCACATAACTGGCATAGCCATGTTTGGAAAACTGCAGTCCATCGCTGATTCAGTCTGCGGATATTCAAGGGCACATAAAATATTATAAACAAGTCTAAGCTTAGACAGCATGCATATGTGCCATACCCTTAAAATCTCATAATATAAGTCTAACCAGAAAAGAAGAATCTTTGCAGTCCATTCAGTTCTCAGGCCAAAACTATACCATTATAGTCCAAATAAGACAAAAGTTTAACAGTGGAATTTGAAGTTGTCAATGACTTAAGAGGGTTAAAATAATTCAGAACCATCTGATTGAGATAGACATCAAAGTCTAATTAGCATCTACAACTTTCCCAGGTGATTTGTGTTACTGCTGGAGCTGGTTCAACTAACTTCACATCATCATATGCCTGTGGCAAACTCACTTATGAGACTTTGGCCCTTGATTCCGTCCTCTAAATGCTAAATAACATGCTCATTAATCATCCTTACACGGTTCAAGCAACTTCAACTTTCAAAACTGATCCTTGGAACTGATGCTAGATACTCCCCAGTCCCCACATCATGTGCAAGCATTGCAGCCTCATTTTCTTATTTCATTATGCATCAGACCAGAATAGTCATTCACTTTATAGTTCTACTACTTTAGACAATACTGCTCACACTGCCTTCTTTTAGGGCCTTGAATTTCACGCTATATAAAAGTGATATGGCCACATTTCAAGTGGTCTAAAAGAAGGGAAGCTATGGGGTACTCTTCTACAAACCTTCGATCTCAGTCAATCGAATCTTTTGTTTGCTTTTTAACACTGAGTAATTATAAAATCGAACATACACAAGAAGCTTAAAGTAAAAGTGAACTATACTCACCCCTGAAAATAGGTTGTCAAGATTGAAATCAATTCTTGGATTAACAGCTGCAAGCCTCATTGACAGATACTGCAACAGTATTTTAAACTTAAGACATTATGAAAGCTAGGTAAATAAGCACCAAGAAATGTGATTAACCAAATAACAACCGACAAACATTCAAATCTATTTAAGAGTTACAGCTACCCTTCACCCTCAAAAAAGGGATATGAAATAAGAAATAAGAACAAATCATTAATGACCAGTGTCTGTTGAGCTGAATACATTACTCAAATGATCCATAAAAAATTCTTTCCAAACCATATTGTCCGAGGCAAAATTAAGAATCCTGATTCAATGAGCACTACGGATCCCAAAGGGACCACAAAAATCTGATCCCTCTAAGAATAGTCCCCTTGGAAGATAAGGATGTGAGAGGAAACCTTCTGCAGGGTTGGCAGAGCAGCGACGGAAATGGAAAAGGAGTCAATATGGAATTTTCAAGCCAAAGATAATCACCTCTACTTGCCGCTGCAATGATTGTACATGGTTGATTATTTCATCCAAGACTAATGCTGTGCCTGAAATCTGGATTTCATTTAAAATTTTCAGTCACTTCCAAGATTAATAATAATAACAACAACAACAACAACAACAACAACAACAACAACAACCACCACAGAAATGTCAGATATGCATTAGCATAGAGCAAATATATATAGGACGAATATCACAGCAATATATTGACTCTACTAATCATTCCTTCATTAGTGAAACATCTCTGTCATGACCAGTATATTTCCTTTTCTTCCAAAAAAAATAAAATAAAGGGGAGCAACATGCTAATTAATCACACATGAAACAAAAAAACTCTACCCAATTGAATCTATGATAACCAATCCTTAAATTTTTTAATTGCTAGAGCTGCTTTAAAGTTCAAGAAATAAGAATTTCAATGTACATATGCACATCACAGATGGAGATGGTCCCAAAAAGTAGAATAGCTCCACAGTCTCTTTCTGACAGACTGGAGGGACAAAGTTCAGTACGTTGAACCCACTGGTTACCCCAATTTAATGACCTTTGCCAAAGGACAAACCCCACCAGCATGGATATGAACCATTCAAGCTAGGTGGCAAGCAGAAAACCATCACCATAACAATATCCTCTTTTCCTTCTTTTTTGTTTTAAAAAAAAAGGTCAATATCTTCTTCTCCATCTTCCATTTCCTTCTCCCAGCCATGATTATCACCTAACCCTCTTTCTCCCTCCTTTTCCCCTCCCCCCTCCCCCTGACAAGGACGTATAACCATCACAGATTTTCTTTTAGCAGCAAAAGTAAATAAATTCCTAAAGGGTAAGAAGTTTGGTACAACGTAGGCAACACATGACCACTTAATCTTTCACACCATTATAAGGACAGCTTTAAAATGACACTCTCTCTAGCTTCACAATGCCTAGGAAATGTATTGAATCTATTGATACCAAGTTACCTACATTACAATATTTCTTTAGAAGGATAGAAGTACCTTAATCCCAAGCTAAAAGTAAGAGTTACCTAGAGCACCTATATGAATGCTAGACATCAAAGCATGACTTACCAAAAATAGATAGGAGAGCAGATAATATGAGAAGAGGTAAAAAGCAGAGAAATAAATACCAGCGTGCTAAAATGTAATTGACAACCTTGTCCATGAAAAATACAATTTTAAAAACAAGGCATTGGCAGGTAACCCAAGACCATGAAAAAATCTTGTAATCCTCACATTTCTCAAAATAATTTTTACGCTGTATAAAATAATTTTGAACCTCAAATTACTGACTTGGTCACTAATAATCCATCCATGTAATTATACCACATCTATAATGATATGAGGTTTAAAATTATTTCATATAAAAATGAGACGCAAAAAGTTCTTTCAGTCTGCAACAATTATTTTACAATACACCAGCAGCATATGTCAAGACCTCTTTAACAAAGACCACCCTCTGATAAACCGGCAAAAAGTAAGAGAGAGGAGGAAGATCACAAGGACACAGATGAAAGGACCCTTTCCTTGACGAAAGAGCAAATGCTTTATGTGAAAAAGGTGACAACGACCAGAACCGTTATCAAAGCACGGCTAATCACACTTTTTAGGGAGACAATCTTGGCAGTTATCTCCATTCTCCATCCGCCATTCTCTTACTCAAGTCATTATCATCAGCACTAATCACATACTAATCATCATTAAAACATATTTAAAAGTGATAAAATTTTCATTAAAAGAATGATTTTCACATGATAATCACCTTGTTGCATCCAGGGACGAGCTCCTGCAGCAACTTCATCCTTGCATTGATTTTCTCTCTCCTGGCCTGAGGGTATCCTCACAATACAATCATGAAACTAATCAATATCCATTACTACTGATTAAAATCTAATCAGAGATTAATCGCATGATTAGAGATTTAATCAGGAGAGAGAGAGAGAGAGAGTGGATACTCGCTCTGCTAAGCTGTGGCTGTCAGTGGCTTGACCCCGGCGAGCTCGGACATGGACGTAGGGGAGCTTCTCGCGATCTTCCGAGTTCTGATTCGTCGAAGTCTTGCTCTTCTTGCTTGATCCTTTAGCCTAATTTGATTGACGAACGATTAACATTCGAAAAACCCTAGAAATCGGCGTAGTTGTTTTCTGATAACGATGATGAGATCGATGCGGTTAATTACCTTCTTTTCTCTCTCCTTCCGTTTCAACGGCTTCTCCTTCTCGCTCTCACTCCCGGCCGTTGGATCAGACGAATTAGGGTTCGAACCACCGCTATCCAACGGCTCAGCCTTCACCTTCATCGAATTCGACGGCGACGGCGACTCGTCGGTGGCTAAGACGGAATACCTGGCGGCGCGTTCGATCAACTCGCGGTTGCAAGGGAATGCTTGGAGAGATGAATTACTATAGGGGCTGATACGGTGTCGTTTCAATTCGTCAGTTTCGCAGTGTAGAAGCTCCACAGCCTGGTTGGGAGGGAGCTCCAGAAGGGCAGTGAAGGAATTTCCAGCATCAGGCGCCATTACCAGCCTCTGAAACTCATCAACTAACTGGTAATCATCGCCATAGCTCACAGATCGAAGCTCAGTACCCCCAATTGGCTCCATATCAAGCTGAAATAAGCTCGAATTCAGCTATTTCTTCGTGGAATCAACCGCTGGCTAGCTCCGTTTCTCCTTCTAGAGAAATGGAGAAGGTGCATCAATGGCCGTCAATGGCTTTCTCTCTCCCCTGTATGGCAACTGGCAATAGGGGGGTGGGGGGAGGAGGTATAGAGGAAAGAGCGAAAGCGACGTATAGGAAACAGAGTGGGTCCGGGTCGGGCCGTGGATACGGACCAATGACCAATCGGAGGACACTACTTGATGATAGTAAGGGGATTACGACCCATCATTTTCTCTGCATTTATGTGGCTGAAGTAGACAGGGATTATCAATATTTTTACCAATCATTTTGTTTTAAAAAAAATAAGTACAGTAGTATTTATGAAATTAATCATGCAGAGGTACTCTCCGTCATTTGTATTTTCAGAATTCTTGCTTTCTAGGAGTCGTACGGTAGTCTGTGACCTTTTGGTTCTTGAGTCTCTATTAGTAATGATGTCAAGAATTTGGTCTGTTAGCCATATGAATGATAATTGTTTTATTATAAGATAGGTTTTAAATGTTTTGTTTGCACTGAAAAATTATATTATTGTATATTAAATTTTTTAAAAATGATATGTTTGAATTATATAAGAGTATCACGATTTATAAAATTGTGTAAAATTATTTTTTATTCAAATTTGTTCATAGTGAGAAAATTATGTGTATGATATATTTGCGCTAATTTTGTTGATTCAATTAGGGTGTATCTGTCATCATAGCCAATAAATTATATGGCTTTGCAATTCATAACTAAGGCACTATTCTATTTCGCATTTTTGATGATTTAGTTAAAAACTTATATCTTCTTACAGCTTCTTATATCTCCTTACAATCTCTTATATCCCTAACATAATCCTTACATCTTCTTACATCTCCTTAGAATTCCTTACATCCTTAACATAATCCTTACATCTTCTAATATTTTCTTACATCTTCTTACATTTCTTACATCTCCTTACGGCCTTGTTCTTTTCGTTGGTCAATTCTAAAATACCAACCTCAACCTACTTTGACCTACTTCAACCCACTCTCACTATTTTAACCAATTTCAATTTATCACTTAAACAAAATTCAACTCACTTCAACCTACTTCAACTTACTTCACCCTTGTACCAACCCAAATATACATAAGAAAAGAACAGGGTTTACATCTCCTTACATCTTTTTACATCTCATATAAATTTTCTATGACATTTATTTATTTTAGTTACAGAAATATGTATATTTTTTTAATTATGCTACCAATATACAAAATTTGTAAATATCTTATAAACACAACATTTACATAAACATAAAAACATAATATAACGACGTAAATTATATTTGAGTATCGACATGAATAATATATGTTATTACAAATGCAATAAGTGACCATACTTTTAAAACTATAATACAGATCTTTTGTTCATGTTTACGTTTGAAACATATATGAAAACTGTCAGACTGTATGTGACGAAGGCATTACAGCTGATATAAAGGTGGGCAGGTTTCTTTAGAAAAAGTAGAAACTAATTAGGCAAAAGTAGTGCTGGACATTAATCGGTGAATGCTCTAACAACCCACGTTATTTTTCCATTGTCTACTTTTTGGCACGGCCTTCCGAAGGCTCAATATTAATTTACTTACTTTTTTTTCTCTCCTCCTAATCTACTTTTACTTGTTTTTTTTTGTTTCTTTTTTTTTTCCGGGCATAGAGAAAGAGAAGGGAATGGAAAACTAGTCTATTTTGCCAAATTCTCACACTTGCTTCCAAGTTCTTCCTCAGAAATAATTACAGGGGAATTGGAAATTTTTGTAAATCGGGTACTGTTTGGTGCTTGCTTACTAACATATGTTAATTTGTTTTGCTAGTTCTTGCAGTTCAATTTTCGACCCCAAATGTTATGTCACACTACCTGAGTGTAATTTTGGGTTGTCTCCTCTCATTCCTTTTTTTTGTTGGCGGGGTCTACACTAGACCAAGTGGCGCTATAAGCAACAATCTATAGGTAAGAGGCGAAATTATTAGAAAAGTTAGACCATTAATTATTATTAGTATGCATTTAGTTATTTTTAAAGTTTTTTTATGAATTAAAATCATATTAAGAAATATGGAATATAAATATTTACTTTTTTGGGGGGGGGGTGAAATTAGATTGTCGAGATGAAATGCTTTTAAGAGGAAATTTTATCTTTTTGGCTCATTTACGTTTATATCCTTCATTCTAAGGTTGAGTTTGATAATTATTGAAATGTGTCCCATATAGCTCCAAATAGGGGACCATTCTTATGCTACACAGTTACAAATATATGCAACTACAACGTGAATCCATTGTGCATCATACACAATTGTACATTTGTGATTAGAACTAAAGGCATGTTGTCTTGCTCGAGATGTCATATCTTGATTAGCAAGTCCCTGCATGCATCAAACATGATTTATTTCCCATAATGTTGGATGCTTTAGGCTTTGACACCGGTAATCAAAGCTCGATTCGGGTTTAGTTTGACCAAAGCTCTCGAGCTTGGCTCACATACTTAGCGAGCCAAGCCCAAGTCTAGGGTTGTTAGGCTCAGTCTGACACTCTGACTCGTGAGCCTGTTCATTTATTTTGAAAGCAAATTCCATCATACGCATAGCTGTAATTAGAATTCAAATATTGATGATTCAACTTCAACGTATGTTATTGATTTGTCATTGTTTAAAATCGGGTGTCATAATTCTTTAAAGTTGTTCGAATGTATTTTAAATGATCAAGTGGAGATTTGAATCATATAAGAAAAAAGTTATAGTATGTCCGACTAAACTCGGGCTCAGCTCGATCACACATGGCTCGGTCAAAGCTTTGCTCATACTCAATTTGACCAATATTGGCTCGTGTTCAGGCTCAACTTTGTTACTTAATGAGTCAGGCCAGAGCCTAGCCAAACTTGAGCTCTGATCGACTTGAATACACCCCTAAGTCAACAACTTAAATGCTTACACATTTATTTATTTTTTGGGTGCAAATGCATTTAAACGATGTTGTGTTTATGATATCATGATCACGTCTAAAAATATTCTTAGATTTTTGAAATCATGTTATAGTTAATGATTCACTAATGTGTCTTTTCACAAACTTTATCTTAGGGTGGAAACTAAGGCGACAGAAAAGACGCGTTGAAACCCAAAAAACTGATTGGGTGAGTACTGAGTGCAAATTGTGGGGGAAGTTGGGGTCTCCTGTTCGTACTATAACGAGCATACACAGTTATACAAACTATGAAACTATTGAGACACCTTTTCAGTAATTTCAGATTTAATTGATTAGTCGTCTTCAACTTTGGTACTATCCTTCCTCATTCATCATGTCTCAACTCTCATGGCTCCATCAAATTTTGACAACTAATTAATGTTGACAACTGTGTGTCTACATAGAAAATGTGGCCTCCCTGGAGTCGTGCAATGGACGCGTGTTCTATATATTATAGTGTTTTTTTTTCCCCTACCGTAGTATATCTTTTCTATTCTACAGTGTACCTTTTTCTTCCTGCAGTGTACCTTTGTTTCTTACAGTGTATCTTTTCTTGTTTACAGTTTACCTTTTATTCCCTACAATGTACCGTATTTCCTATAGTATATCTTTTCCTGTCGGGAGAATTAGGAAAATCATTGTTGGGCTTGGGAAATGAAGTAAGGGTTTAGCTCAATTATATGATGTCTCTTATATAGATATGTACCTAAGCATGGTACATAGGTATATACCATGGAATTACCGGAGTGTATTGTTCGGCCTTTAATTGTTTGCTTTAATTTGCAATTGAATTTGCTATAAGATAGCATCAAAGCTTTTATTATGTATCGAGTTGTAACGAAGTTCAACGACATTTGTGTACGCAAATGTTTCAAAGTGTAAAACTATTTTTGAATTTTAATTGTTATCTTAAGCTTTTTGTTCAGTTGACTATTAAATAAGTTGAGTTCACTAACAAAGTTTCTAAACAGTTGTTATATATAATTATGTCTTCATTGGACCATTGCTTAATTGTGTGTTTTTCTTCTCCTAACCTGCAATCACCTGACCTTGAATTAACGCAGTGTAAGTTGGACCTAAGTAGCGAACACTACTTACCCTTCATTAAGGGTGTGTTTGGTAGGGGGGAAAATCGTTTTTCCGAAAAATAATTTTCCCATTTTACGCCGTTTGGTAAAACAAGGAGGGGAAAATTATTTTCATGGGAAAATCATTTTACCCCATTTGAAAGAAATTGTTTTCCCTTGAAAAAGTAGGGAAAACGATTTTCCAAGCCCAATTTTCGTTACCCAATTTTGTCCATCGTTCTATTTTCTTTTAATTATGCCTAGAATCACTCTATTTTCATTCTCATTTTGTCTCTCATTCTTTCGTTCTTCTTCATATTCATCATGTTCATTGATGATTTCCATCGTTAATCTTTGTAATTATTTCTTGAATTCTCTGATCTTGATACAGTTGCTTTTTTGAAGAACTTCGCAATCTGAGATACCCATCGTCTTTCCGTTCGTCATTTTCTTTAATTTGGATTTAATGTCACTCAAAGTCAACTGGATAATCCTTGGGAATAGTAAAAAAATTGAGATTCATTAATGTTGACTCTCTCTTTTGTTGGGTTTGTTACTGGGTATATTTTTTACTGATGTTTTGGGTTTGATTTTGAAAAGGAGAGAGAAACAAAATTCGTTGGTTGGGTTGGGTCAGAGTAGTGAGTAGGGAAGAGAGTTGATGGTAAAAGGAAATGAAGTAAGGACGAGGGGTTCATTCTATCAAATAGCAAAAAATGAAGTAGAAAGAAAATGATTTTTCATTCTACCAAACAGCTGAAAATGTAAGTGGAAAATCATTTTTCTTGGGAAAATATTTTTCATGAAAAATTATTTTCCGGAAAAATGATTTTCCCCCCTACTAAACACACCCTAAAAGAAAATTTTTAAATAGAATAACTTGTTTGTGATTCATAAGATGTTTTTCTTTTTAAATTTTTGAATGAGGTCATGATATTGTCATCAATTTGGATTTACATAGATTTACATACACACAACTATTATCGTTTAATCAAAAAGTTTGCAATTAACGTAAAACCTGAAATAACATCATCCACCAAATTTTTCGAGCATTATCTTCCTTCTCTCTGCATATATAAATAGCTGGGTTGGCCCACCGGAACAAATCTGTGACCAAGGACAGTGGTCCTTATAGTTGTAGGGTACTGTTCGATTGTGAAAAATATCCAAGGAGCAAAATTATTTGTGGGTCTCAAATTAGTTAAAAACACTAATAGCTTGCAATTTTGAGAAACAACATACTAAAAAATACAATGAGTACATGAGTAATGAATTAATTTCCACCGAGTTTTTCAGATTTCAATTCGCATAATATAGTTAGGTATACGTTGCTTTCTAGTTCTAAATTCCATATATTATTGGAGGGCGCATAATCTTCGCTTTTTATCTCAATTGGTCAGGAAAAAACAATGCACTTCATTGGCTCTTTCGATAGTTTAGTGGTAGAATGACTAATTTTTAAAATAAATATCAAATTTTAATTAATTTTTCCTAAATTGTGTACAAGCATAAAATTTATCCATGCTAAAAAAAATATGCATATCATTGCTTGTCACAAGGTATATCATCTAAGCTACCTAACACATAGGAAACACTAACTAATTATTAATTTTAGGATCCGATGAGGTCTTAGCACGTAGTTAGGGCCGACATCTTGTGTACATTATGTCCTATGTTTGTTTTAGAAAGTTCTCTTATTTGCCAATCAGTTGTGTAATATTACGGAATTACAGTTCATCATTCTATGTTTGTGTGATAAGTGTGGAGGTAGGTTAATTCAGCTAGTAACATCTTGTTAAAAGATATGAGATTTCAAATCACACTTACATCTACCACCACGCCTTTGATCTTTTGAACCTAGAAATTACACGTCTCTTTTCCAAATCATAGTTTTGTCGATCTCACATTTCAAGTGATTTCTCAAGTGAAGTGATTGAATTGGCGTGTTAAGAATGACCTATACCTTGTAGACAAATCCCTAGCATGGATGAATAGATGCAAGAAGGGCAATTTTTGTTACCCCATCAATCTTGTCAAATTGGCAAATGTTGTGATCAAGGCTCACTCTATTTCATCTCTATCCCCCCGATCGACCCCGTGAAGGTGAAACACTTTGTCCCACCGATTATATGTAAACAGCTGTGTCCAACTAGCCTAATCCCACTCCACTCGTCTCTTCTTTTGCGTTCTTGGTTCTAATTTATTGTCTACGCTAATAATAGACCTACAAGATCCAAACCTTTAACCAAACAAGTCCCACTTTAAAGTCATTTACTCCAACTTTGAAATCTAAAGTTAATTAGAGTGCAATGATAATGCAAACTTTTTTTGCTTATGCTTGAAGAAGATAGTCGATCAATTGCCGCTACCGGCTGGTGATCAAATACTATTTTTGATATGTCTAAGAGTTGAAATTTGCGAGTTACAAGGGTCACTTTAATTGGCAGGAAGCCAGTTATAAGCTTATTTTGCTATCATATAAATACGATCTTGTTTGATATTTAGTTATCTCAAACCTTTTTCACAAAACTATTTTGTGGGTCTTTTGGAATCAACCTCTCTATGGGTAGGAATATCGGTAGAGGTAAGGTTGCCTACAGCTGGATCTCCCCAGACCCCGCGAAAGCAGAACCCACATTGGGAGTTTGTTGTTGTTGTTGTTGTTTGATATTTAGTTATCAAGCGTATTAGTGGGTTACATTTCCACATCCTAAGAAGTAAACGAACACAAAAGGAACTAATTAGCTAGATCCCCCCATTTCAATGATTAAGCTTTGGGGATTACCCAATATGCTTTTTAATTAGCTGCAATCACTTTAAGTGATAGTGGTACATTAAGAGGCCTAATCGAGAAAGTTAGTCGATTGTGACTCTTTATTATATTATACATCTACACCTATTGTGTTCGATCTGATCATTATCATCAGTTCATCACAAAACATGATTTCCACCAGAGAATGTGCGTTTGTTCCCCCATCACTTTTCTAGTCATCGATCACTATACAAAAGATTGGTTGTACCAAAAATCCTCTCACCTCAACTATATCGTATTTAGTTGACTGAATCCATTAATTGAGATACTTCATTTACATTCATTAGTCTCTTTTCACTTATTAAAGAGAATTTTTTGATTTTTTTTTTTATAAAAAAAAACCTGTAGGCATCTGCTTGACTCAAACATGGGAACAAACGCCAAACCACTTAAACCGATCTGTGTTAGTATTCTTTTGCATGTGTTCTTTGTTTTTAATTCTTTAGTAGTAGGATTTGTCCTATATTATAAGAGCATTGCCAAGGAAGGCCGTAGTTTGTCTTATCTATAATTATTTAGTTTACCAATGATCACAATTCAATGTATGAAATACAACCTAAATGCATAAAGACGAGAGCCTATAAACATAGATCGCACAATTGCAAGTTGACTCTATTCTGAACTGAACATATATAAACTTATTCTTCAAAAAATTAGTCGAAGAGAACATGGTGCCAGTAAGGTAGCCAGCGAGCAACATTTTGTGCTGTGAACTACTCAGATTGATTACCTTAGGTTGCCACAGCTTAAATGTTTAAGATAGACTAATGCATTAGGAGGAATCTGACACCAAGTGGCTTCAGAGTCCAAACCACCTCAAGTTTGGTGGATGTGGATGAAGCTTGCAAATTCAGAGCTCGACTCAGGACATGTAGATATCGACTGTGGTGGTCCAAAATTCACACTTATAAGGAAAGGATGATGTGCATATTTGAGAAAAGGGCGACACTTCTAAATTATCATGATGAATTGGGCCATACTTAGACATAGAAACCTCATCATCACTCCTACTGGATGATTTTGTGACAGCTTTCAAGACTTCCATAGATATGATATTTCAATCGTTAGTAATGTCCTCAAAAATAATTCCATAAGATAATGAACATAAACATAGTTGCGTGGTTGTAAAAATTAAGACCCTCCATCTGTGCTTATAGTTTATTTTTTTAATATATTTATGTGTTTCTCGCCTATAAACATATACCACAATAAAGCAACCTATTATATCCTATATTAATATGTCCTTTCATCTATTTTTTTTTGGGGGGGGGGGGTTGGCGCATCTATGAACAGTCTTGGAAAATATGAACGTAGAGTAATTAATCTCTTTGTGTGATTGAACTTCTAAGATTATGTATTGTGTGTAAGTTGATGTGGAAGTTATCCCACTATGACGTACATTAGGATACCATCATACCGTAATTCAATTGGCGAACACGTTGTGACATCATATTACGATGCTCATGTCCGTGATTTTTCATGGTGTAATATATAAGATAACTTTTGCCTCTATGAACCAATTTTGTCGCATCCTTCAAATTTGAAAAGTTCAGCCCTTCAAGAGCTGTTAACGGGTCTCTCAGCCCAGAGCCTACTCCCATATGCAGCTCAATTAAACCCACCTAGGCATCAAATAAGGGCCCAGGTGGAGGTGCCCTTACCGTATGATAATTTTTTTTTTTAAAGGGGTACGTACAGGTTGATGTATATAGGATTCGAGTTTAAGTTTTTGACAATAAATTTTAAAGATTTTATTAATTGAGCTAATTGATATTAACGTTTATCAGAAAACATTTCCTTATTTGTAATTCAAATTTAGCATCCACCAAAAAACAACGGGAAAAGGGGGTGAAAAGAACGGAATTTTGGAACTGGTTTATTAGACAAAAGAAAAGGAAAAATAAAAAGGACATGATAGGAGTCTGACGGACGGAGCCATACCACTAAAGAACATGTTGGGTCACCTTCGGGCCCACGCCATACTGACTTGTCCCTTTGTTGGCATCATGGAGCCCACTTGACCTAACGTCTGTTACTCAGATTTGGGCTTCAAGCTTACTGGGTCCAATCCTGTACACACATGGGCCCGTTTCTTCAAAGCAACTCTTAACTAGTTATACTGCAGACCAGCTAACATGGAGCAGTTTAGTGGAGGGAAGCTAATCTTTTTGTAAAAGAGTCCGCGAAATGAATTAGGAAGTGGGTTTTAAAAACTAACAGAGCAAATGACAACGGCTCTCTAAAAGAAACTCTGCCCTCGTCACCCAAAATTAAGACTTACCGATCAGCTCAGGGGTGGATAATCGACCAGATCTCTATTGAGTTAAATGAATCAATCCGGTTAAATTTGGGTTAACAAATGATCGAGTTAATAGTAGAGCGGGTCAAAAGCAAATCTATCCATTAAAGCATATTAATGGATTAGTTAATTAATAACCCGCTTAGTGATCCGTTATTTTTTAATATAATTATTGTACTAATTTATATGTTACAATTAATTAAATTCATTATAAACGCTTTCTAAATAACAATAAATACTACATAGAGTTTTTTTTTTAAAAAACTTTGTTCCATTTAAAAATATGCTGTAAGCAGGCTATCCATGACCCATTTTGTGCCATTTTATTATCCTGCCTAATCTATTTATTTGCATAAAAGTTCGACTGAACCCAAATTATTAACCAGCAAGCTATGACCTAACCCGACCCACTTTATAAATGGGACGAACCTAACTCAACCCGA
This sequence comes from Selenicereus undatus, assembly GCA_017589665.1. Lineage (NCBI taxonomy): Eukaryota > Viridiplantae > Streptophyta > Magnoliopsida > Caryophyllales > Cactaceae > Selenicereus > Selenicereus undatus. The sequence continues at coordinate 2,693,551 of JACYFF010031952.1, forward strand.
CTTGGTCCATTGTCCACCCCTGCCTCAAACACAATGATTCAAGATATTTTTAAAATAAAGTTTTAAAGTTGTGTTATACATGAGCATTTATTAGAATAGATAATTAAATTTTTTTTAGCAGGATTAAAAGTTCTTTATGTTTTATTTGGCTAGTATTTTTCTTGTGACCTTGTTGGTCTTGACAGGTGTATAGTGTACTGTTAACAGCAATAATTTAAGTGGTTGCTCTTTTTATTTTTATTTGCTTAATTTTTTTATGCTACTCGTGATTAAAAAAAGAAGAAAAAAATCAAGGCATATATGTTCAAATAGTTTTAACATTTCTTTTCAAAATTTTGAAATCAAATCTAATAAACAGGAAACTTTATTAGCCGATTCCAAGAAGCGGTTAGAACTGTCGCAATGAACAGCTCTCTATCTATTCAGATTTCACACCCGCAAGCGCAGTCTCTTGCTCAACAATCCGCCATTGATGCTCCTATTAAGCACGTAATTCAATTCTCCTTTCCCACCAGTCTAAGGTATTCTTTGCCTCCTATCTCTCTTTCCCCATACTTATGTCAAACAAAGTACCCCATGATCCGAGAGAGGCGCAGCTTATAGTTTTTGTGGAGACGGTAATTCCTCATTGAGTAGTTCCATTCAATCCGAATCCATGTTAGGTTAAAGAGGTGAACTTTCTTCGATGTGATTTTCGTAATCAAGATACCCAAAGAATTTGATACTCATTCCTCTTCCCCTACAATGCTTCATATCTGGGTATCAGTTTTGCTCTTTCTCCTTTTGTAGTGGTTCGATTGAGCTTTGCAGTAGTAATTTTATTTATCTTATATTATGTTGTGAATCCCTTTGATAATAAGAACAACCCATTTGAATGATTGAATCACTTTGCTAGCTGATTTGGTAGTTGCAATGAAGCAAACTTTTGTTCTTCACGTATCTCTCCTTTCCTTAACCATAGCTTAATGGGATTTCATACTTGCCCTCCAATTTAAGGATTTTCTGCACCTTTGTGAAGTACCATCATTAAACATTACTTTCTCTAACATACAATGGGTGCCATCAAATTTTGGATGACTTTTGAGAGCGCATAAATGTTCTTGTTACGAGTGCATGATGGACATATTCTGAATGGAAGTAGATTTTCTACTTTGAGTGAAATAATTCATGTTGAATCTTTCTGTATCTACTCAGGTTTTGACGGTGATGAGTATTTTCTCAACTGTTAGTAGTATTTATTTTTTTGGTTGTGTTGTTTTGGGGGGGGGGGGGTGTTGTTACTCATTGTTAATTTTGGTATCTCGCAAGATTGTTTTTGATAGTATATTACTATTTGTTTTGGATGATAACGGTGGTTCTCATTGCCATTATCTTTCCCAAAACTGTAAATGTATTGAGAACGGTAGACTTATGTAAAATGGTTTTATTACCATTATCTTTCCCGAAACTTAGGTCAAAAAAACTTGCCTTTCTAATATGTTACAATTGTGTCTACATTCTTTGTGAAAGCGATATCCAAATCTTGTAAGGTGCCTTGCTGACCATAACAGTCTTAGAGGGTGCATTCAGTGTATTACCGACTCTTTCAACTCCTGGTGTCCAATTCTTCAGCTTATACAATAACTTCAATAAGAAAGTAACAACCTTGAATTGAGCTGTTCATCCCAATTAACTGTTGCATATTTAGCTGAGCTGCTTTGTTGTGGTTCTTATACATCTTCTGCCCTTAGTATGTTATTTTTATCCTGCTACTCTTCCCCACTGATTGGGTGGGGCATTTTTGGCTGAAATTATGTCCATATCTTGTCAGGCAAGTTATTTTGTTAAGCATACTGGTGTTCATCTTGCATCTTAATTGAGATGCCTGGATGCCTCGAAAGGATTAGGTGTAAATCTTTAGAGTGGGCCATTTGCGGCTGTGGCTGTTACTGAACTGGGTGTCACTCATTTAATGGGTGTTCAGCATTTATTCAAAGGGTGGATGGCAAAAAGGATGGACTGTTTTTTCTTTTTCCCCCAAAATAATGATTGTATTCGTCTCATGGGCTTCGTAACGATAATGATCAGGTGGCATATTCATGGAAGATTTCAGGCACAAAGCCATTCTATGAAACAAGTAACTTCAAGAGTTCTGGCTAAGGTTAGGTAGAGATGGTGGTGTGCTCTTATTTCAATACTTGTGCAAAAACAGTGCTTCATCTGGGCGGGCATTTCCAAAAGCAGATGAGAAGCTATATATGTGAAATTACATCTCCTGCTTCATCTAGTTCGTGCAGTTTTATTTTCAAACAGGGGAACTTTAGATCTAGATTTTCTCGTATTTCGGTGCCCAGAACTTCCTTATGTTTCTCTAATTGTGGCTTCCGAGGATTTCGACGAATTCAATACAGTGTTAAGACGGGATGGTGTCCTTCAGTGAGTGTCAGAAGTTCAGTCAGTCCAAGGGGATCTCGAGAGACATCAATTGATTTCTCATCTGGGTATCTAAGTGCAAGTGTGGATTTTTTGGTGCCAAAAAGAGTTCTGGTGTCTGACTTCAAATGTAATTTCCGGTCATTTTCTCAGCCAAAAGGAAGTATTACTGCTGGGTTAATTTCAGGGCTATTAGTTTGTTGCACGACTTCTGATTCAGTGCATGGTGAGGTGCGAGAGGAGAAAGGAGACAAGGAGGACTATGCTGATCTCTCATCTGTTGAGTTTTCCCGCAGAAAGAGAGTGCACAAGGACTATTCAGTCATAGGTAAGGAGTAAACATGGTGAATTTGCTACTGTGTTAGTTATTCTTCAAAGGTTCATACATACCTTGTGTGTGTCTTCGTGGTATCAGTAGGAGAATCTACTGTCTTCTCTTATTTTCTGGGCTTTTGAGAACGACTGATATTTTTTCTATGATTATCATCAACAAAGGCTTGGGTCTGTATTTCATATGCTTTAGTATGGCCATGATGGTTGAACAGCTCCCTGGAATGCAGGGATACCAGGTGATGGAAGGTGTCTATTCCGTTCAGTTGCACATGGGGCTTGTTTGAGGTCAGGAAAACCTGCTCCAAGTGAAAGGCTTCAGAAAGAATTAGCTGATGAGTGGCGGGCTAGGGTATGCATCTGAACTAATAAAGATATCTGTGATCGCCTGTGTGATGCTTGGTCTCTTCATTGAATTATTGATGAGGAGGAACCAAAAAATCTCAGTAAGAACCTGGAAAAACTTTATATGGCGAAACTCTAGGTGGAATCTTTACCAATCTTTGGGTTATTATGGGGCAGAGGGATAATTGCGTGATACAAATTTGCTATGTGGTGCCAGGAGCTTCGCTTATTAATTTCATGCATCTCCACTGGTTCCATTTTGAATTTACTATGAAGGTCTATACATTGATCCTAGAAGGCCTATAGACGATTCAGTAAAGGTCTTCTTGGCAATCCCCTTTCTGTTGATTCAGAACAACCTGTGGTGGCGGGGGGCAGAGGGGTTGGATTCATGCAGCCTAACCATGCAATCAAATTATGGAGAGGTTGTTCAAGTCTAGATTTGGAAGGCATAACTCTCTTCTTTGGAAGACGACACAAGGACAATTTAATATACACATTAGTTGTTTGAATATAAAAATGCTTCTTGTTAAAAGACACGGAAATATTGCCAGCACTTGCTAAGTAGTAAGAGAGTCAAGCAGCAAGAGATCAGTGTACACAGTTTGATTCGAATTGTTCTCATCTTTGCTTGCCCCCAAGTGATTTCAGGTGGCAGATGAATTTGTCAAAAGACGTGAAGAAACTGAATGGTAAGCTTAATTGATCATTTGTAGACAGTACTGTCACACTGTCTTGCTCTCCTGGTGAGTAGATTACTGAAATCAATTTCATTTGAACATATGGAGTACGAGGGATGAAGGATTGAGGGCATTTCTGGTCCTACTGCTGGTTATTGTGGATATGCGTACGTGCTTTTTACTCATTGCCGCAGCTAAACCAAAGATCCATGGAAAACTGCAATAAACATGCACAATTCAAGAAAATGTATTCACAGGGACCTCGGTGGTGGGGGGGGGGGGGGGCATCAGTCATCTTGTTGATCCTTTTTGACATGTTTAACTCATTGTTGATAACATGAGTTTGCACCAGGTTTATTGAAGGTGATTTTGACACCTATGTTTCTCAAATGAGGAAGCCGCATGTATGGGGAGGAGAACCTGAGCTATTGATGCTATCTCATGTTTTAAGGTGAGCTTTTCGTCTTGATTCTTGAAGCAATTAGATTATCTGTTACTCTCCGAGATGCACTTCAGGATGCTGACTTGTACGCACATGGTAAAATGCAGGGTGCCAATTACAGTTTACATGCATGATAACAAGTATGGAGGATTGATATCCATTGCCGAGTATGGACAGGAGTATGGCACAGATAACCCAATACGAGTTCTTTATCATGGTTACGGTCACTATGATGCTTTACTAATTCCTGGGAACAAAGGTGCCAAATCAAGGCTGTAGCTTTTTTCTTTTTTTTTTTGACTCCGGCATCTGGGATTCCGGCATAGCTTCACTACTTTAGCTGTGCTCATTTTCAAGCCATGTACGTGGACCAGCAGCAAATTACTGTCGAGTTGTCATATTGTGGAGAATACAGTGTAGATAAACTGAAATGCTAAGGCTAGTTAGAATGTTAGATGCCCTTCATGTTGAAGAACTGAAGCACAGTTTCTTATGTTGGCTTTTATCCGTAAGACTGATCCTATACATTAAAACTTCTATTTTACTTCCAACATTATGCAGTTTTGTTTCAGTATGTAGGCTTCTGAGTTGCATGTTTTTATCCATAAGCCAAAAATTAACTCTAATATAACACTTACCCCCCCCCTACCCCGACCCCTCCAATGTGGGTCCTGCTTTAATGGATTTGCGGAGATCCAAATATAACTAGTCTTACTCCTACAAACATTTACGGTGCTTCCATTTTGAATGGAAAAATACAATTATAAATAATTTCAATTTAGCGATTTTGTTTGTCAAAGGGCCCCCATGGACTTGCCAAAGAGGCTCCTCATGCTCAGTGGAACCTGAAAAAGTGAGGGGTTCACGATCAGAGTATCACATGTATGGCCCTGCATTATCATTTCTATCACTGACTAAGCACAGTCGGCTTTTTGCTCCAAAACAACCGTATTTGGCGCTTCTTCTGCACAGCAGTTCTCTACCTGAATTGTCAATTTTAGGCCCTTGCTTTTATTTCATACTTTCACCATCTTTTGGGGTTTTTGTTTTTTTTTTTTCATCGTTTTGTATGTAGTAATATTTTGCTTTTTCAAAAATTTGTTTGTATATTGGATAACTATGAAGCATTTGTCTTTCTGAATGGAGTTGTATAAACTACAGCCTATTTATTCCTTCTCCAAGTAAATCTGGATGAATATTTCCAATATTGTCTTCGACTTTGGCCCTAATCCATAATGAGTAATTAATTGTCTAGTCGGCTCCCCCCTACACAAAGACATAAGAGTTGTTTGACAAAAAACTTTTTGGAGAGTTTTTTTTTTGTTGCAAAAAACAGCTTTTTGAATCAAAATTAATTGTTTGACTTTAGTTAAAAAGTTAATTTGGGTGTTTAGTAAAATAATTTTTAGGAATGGCTTTTTAGCTCCAAACAGCTCATTTGAAAAAGTTAATTCTATTAGCTTCTTGGAAGAGTTTTTTTTTTTTTTTGGGTGAGAATTAGCTTTTTGTCTTACAACTTTATTAGAAACAGTTAATCTTATTAAGCAATTTTTCTACAAACAGCTAATACGAACAATTAATTCAAACAGTTAGTACAAATAATTAGTAGTTGTTTGATAAACAGGGCTATGACGAATCTCTATTCTCGAGTGATTATATTTTTGTCACAAGGCATTCTTTTGCATTGGCAAGTGAACCATGGCTTAGCCTAGTTTTAGCTTCACTGGCACAAATTTAAAAAATTCGGGTATGAGGACAAACCAAGCAAAAGGCTCCATACACATCTAGAGTGAACATGGAACGCACTGTATAAAGGTAAACCAACGTATGCAAATGTATCATCTGTATCCTTGTTCTTTGTTTTTTTGTTTAAAAAAAAAAATTCATGCACAATTTGAATTGTTGATTAAAAGTCCTCTGTGAATAATTACTCCCTGAATAATTATGTGCTTTCATTGATTAAGGTTCTGTTTGACAAATAGATGTTAGCTATTAGCTGTTTGTATTATCTGTTAGCTGTTTGTTGAAAAACTATTTGGTAAAATTAGTTATTTCTGATAAAGTTGTAAGACAAAAAAACTAATTCTTCAAAAAGTTCTTCCAAAAAGCTCATAAAATTAGTTTTTTCAAATTAGCTTTTTGGACCCAAAAAGTTCTTTTAAAAACCTCTTTCACTAAACACCCAAATTAGCTTTTTTACTTGGTCAATAAACTAATTTTGATCAAAAAAATTCTTTTTGATAAAAAAACACTGCAAAAAACTGTTTGCCAAACGGTGCCTAAGATCAGTAAGAGCCATGAAGACACAAATTTCAAGATTTGTTTTTTAACTAATCCAACTAATCCAAGTATCCAACTGAGACTAATGACTGACAAATGGGGGGGCATTTTAGTCCATTCACTTACATTTGAACTTGAGAAGGCAGGCCTGCCTCAATCACCAAAAAGTGACAAAGAGACCTCGAAACCAACACAAACAATACAATTTCAAACCGAACATCAAAGACTTCAAAGTGCTTCCCTTTCGTCCTCTTCTTCGTCTTCTCCCTTCATCACTTCTATCTTTCTGCAACTCCTCGTTGCAGTGCAAGTTACATCCTACAAACTCCCCTCAATTGATCCTCATTCTGTGTATTAATCTCACCATGAACACTTACACACTCACATTTTACTTCACATTACTCCTTCCTCTCTGTTCTTCTCCCTCATCAGGGCTCAACTCCGACGGCCTCTCTCTCCTCGCCCTCAAATCCGCCGTCACCGCCGACCCAACTCGCTCCCTCGCCACCTGGTCCGAGTCCGACTCGTCCCCGTGCCACTGGGTCGGCGTCCGATGCACTTTAGGCCGAGTCACCGACCTTTCTCTCTCTGACAAAGGCTTAACCGGTTACATCCCGTCGGAGCTCGGCGCCCTTCTCTCTCTTCGCCGTCTTTCTCTCTCGAACAACAACTTCTCCAAGCCCATCCCACTCAACCTCTTCAATGCGACTTCCCTTATCTTGCTTGACCTATCCCACAATTCTCTATCCGGCCAAATTCCGGCGGAAATTTCCCATCTCAGGAACCTTGTTTTCTTGGACCTTTCGTCTAATTCGCTTAATGGGTCGCTCCCTGATGAGCTTACTGAGCTGACCCAGCTCGCAGGGACTGTGAATTTGTCATATAATTTGTTTTCCGGCGAGGTTCCGTCGAGTTATGGGAGTTTTCCGGTGATGGTCAGCTTGGATCTCCGGCATAATAACCTCACAGGAAAGATTCCTCAGGTGGGTTCGTTGTTGAATCAGGGACCCACAGCCTTCGCCGGAAATCCGAACCTTTGTGGATTCCCATTGAGCACGCCCTGCCCGGAAGCTCAAAACCCTGATGTTCTTCCCTCAAACCCTGAAAACCCTAAAAACCCTAGAAACTCTGATTTTGTTGGTGTGGAGAGGGAAAGAGGGAGGAGAAGGACGGTTTTGTCTGTGGTGTTCATATCAGGGCTGTTTGCGGTTTTGGGTGGGGCCCTTTTTGTATCCTTGTGGTTGGGGAGGAGAAAATTGGGGGCTAGGGAGGGCAAAACGAAGAAGGAGGAGAAATTGGGGGAGGAGGTGGTGAGTCACGTGAGGGTGTGGGAGGATCAAGATGAGGGGCAAGATGGTAAATTTGTGGTGGTGGATGAAGAGGGGTTTGGGTTGGACTTGGAAGATTTGTTGAGGGCATCAGCCTATGTGGTGGGGAAGAGCAGGAGTGGGATTGTGTATAAGGTGGTGGTGGGGGGTGGGAAGGGATCAGGTGTGGCGGCACCTACAGTGGTGGCCGTGAGGCGCCTGAGTGAGGGCGATGATGCCAAGTGGCGGCTCAGGGAGTTCGAGTCCGAGGTGGAGGCCATTGGTAGGGTCCACCATCCAAATGTAGTGAGGTTGAGGGCTTATTATTATGCCAATGATGAGAAACTCCTGGTTTCTGATTTCATCCGCAATGGGAGCTTATACACTGCTTTGCATGGTAACACATCTCTATGCCTTATTCAATGGTTAAAATTGGTACTTTGCTTGATGAATTTAGTGCATTTCTTTATTTAATTGCTTTGGTAATCATTGTTAAGTTGAAAGCAAAAGGGTGTTAATTTGTCCAAAATGGCTTGTACCTAACCTATGTCAATGGCAATCAAATTCATGGTTTCTGGCTTTTTGCTGCCTCAATTCAAGTGTAGGTTCCCTTGAAGGCTGCAAAGTCCGTTATCAATTTAAAAAACATAATCCCTGTCTAATATACCATGTGATAGCTCGAAGACGACAATTTGTGTGGCCCATTGAAAAATTTAGGTGACACCAACCTAATTCAGTTGGTAAGGTATAAGGTGTAGACTGTAGACCTTCTACTACCAAGACCGACGTTTGGCTCCTGTTGGTCAGTTCTTCCTTCCAGGTGTCCCTTTGGGCCGTAGAGCTAAACCAACTCCAGATAACTAGGGGTCACATGGAGTCCGTTTAGCCTTAAATAAATGAGATTATGGTAATGGCCGCTTTTGACAGCTAAAGTTACTGATTATTTGATTAAGTGCTAATGAAGTAGAACAGGAGTTTGAGCAAGTTAACAGCTTGATGTGAGAACTGGTCAAGGGAATGCTTAAATTCGGTTTTGTTGTTCAAACTCTGCGTATAATTTGGAGGGGATTTCTGCGGTGCCTTTTGACCTCTCGCGCTAAATACCCATTGTTGCAAATTAAAATGTTTCTTTTCTTTTACTTCTGCCTGTTATGCTTCCCTTAGTCCAATAAATAACTTTGTCAACTTTGATTGGGTGATGATCGGTAGCTCACAGTCTCCACTGCCTGCTATGTTAAAGGTGGAGGGCCAATGTGGTACATAACATCTCTGGTAGCCATTGACTAATTCACTTAGCGCTGAACTGTTCTTGAGGTGTAGTGTCTGTGGAGAATAATAGAATTACACTTGCGAATTTTGATTTCTGTTGAATACTTAAATTCAATCACAAACCTAAAAACAGAATGAAGATTCCAATGTGATATTTAAGATGGTCTTGCAGCTCTAGATTAGGAGCATGTCTTTGAAAAATACCAAGTATATTGTACTCTGCAATGCGGCATATCAAACTATGGTGTGTAAAGAAATATTCCGAGGCATGTTTCACTAGGGAAGATTTGGGGGCAAACCTTGGCACAATATGGGAATTGGCATCAAGCTGGGGATGTGAATCCAATACAATGCTGTACGAGCAAGTAGTGGAACCTCACCACTGCATGTGGTTCATTAGCTTGAGTTAGTTGTCTTTAATTGGACGACCATAAAGTTGGAAGTGACGTTCAGCAATATTGAAGTTGATCCTAATGGAAAGATTCTGTGCAATTGTGCCCAGATATATAGACTTTGCATTTGAGCTCCAACCCCCCCCCCCCCCCCAACAAAAACCGGTTGGGGGTCGGAATGGTTACAAATGTATTTTGTTTGGGAGCTGGAGTTCGGGCTGGACTAGCCAGTGTTGAGGTTAGTTTAAGTGGCTTTCTGTCTATTTGGGACTAGCTCCCTTGGTTACATTAGTTGGTGGCAGACTAGCAGTGCCCCACTTAGCTGCATAGAGAGCATATTAAGCCACCTCTCACCCACTCCAACGCATTTAGTCATTTGTTCAAGGGCACTTACATTGTTAATCTTTTTATGATCTTAGTAAATTGTCCATTTTCTGTGGTTTTCTTTCATGCCATCCAGAGTATATGTTATGCTACACTGTTTCTGGGCTGCTGTATTTCTGAATGTTTGTGCTGATTGACGTGAACTTACCACTTTTGAAAATGCTTAAAATTTGATCATGTATGCTTCATTTTTCATCCTAGGCGGACCCTCAAATGAGTTGCCACCGTTGTCATGGGCCTCGAGATTAAAGATTGCTGAAGGAGCTGCAAGGGGTCTGACACACATTCACGAGTGCAGCCCGAGAAAATATGTTCATGGGAACATCAAATCATCCAAAATCCTACTCGATGAGGACCTCAATCCTTACATATCCGGATTTGGTCTCCACCGCCTTGTGTGTGGGGCATCAAAATCAGCAAACCCCACATCAAGACGGCCAAGCTTGACCCATTCAGTCTTGCCAGGCTCAATGCTCGTCTCCCCTCCCTCAGCTGCCTACTTAGCACCAGAGGTTCGATCTGGTGGGTGCAAGCTCACCCAGAAATGCGATGTCTACTCCTTCGGGATTGTTCTGATGGAGATGCTGACTGGCCGGGTCCTGGAAGATGACGGTAAAGGTCTGGACTGCCTGGTCAGAAAGATCTTCAGGGAGGAAAAGCCATTGTCAGAGATCATAGACCCGGCATTGCTGCATGAGGTGTATGCCAAGAAGCAAGTACTGGCCACGTTTCATATCGCCCTAAACTGCACAGAGCTTGATCCTGAGCTGAGGCCAAGGATGCGAAGCGTTTCTGAGGGCCTTGATCGCCTTAAATTTCAGTGATATGGAGCTAGTAAATCATGTCTAGATGTCTGTTTGGGGCAGTTTGCTGATCGTGACCCCTTCATGTAGAATCTGTACTAGTGTTTTGTAGAATCGATTCAGTAGAAAGATGCCTGTTCTATGTAATGGCAACTGACAGTCAAGTGTAATGGAAGTAGAAAGGGTGATTTGTGGAGGGATGTATATATGGTTGATGGTTTATCCTGGTGCCTTCTAGCGTTGCGGCTGCCTGTTGCGATATATATAGGGGCATTCCTGGCTTTATTTTTAGCATATCTTTAAGATAATTTCACAGTTCATTCTACTAGTCTACACAAAGGGAGCTTTTTCAGAATTTTGATCAAAAGTCAATTATACTATCTTTATAAATGAAAATGTTTAAAAAGTTGCTTCACATTGAAGCAATGAAAAACTTTTAGTAAAGATTTATTTTGACCAGACATGAGAACAATTCTAAAGATAAGATAGTGAATTTTAGGACAAGTTCTTTTCAGCTTATTATAAATAATGGCAAAATCCTATTTTTTAAACTTTTTATAATTAAAATTGACTGTACTTATTTTTTAATTACATAACACTTCCGGACATTTATTTTGGGATGTAATTTTACTTTTGTATAAGAAATTAGTCACATACCCGCTTGATAAATATTTGTTAAGTTTTATATATTAATTGGATTTTCAACAAATAAGTCATGTATGCAAGCTCAAATGAGGTTCCAACTCAAAACCAATTGGTAATGAGTAGAGAGTGTAGAGTAACTCACAAATTTATATACATGTTCAAGCGCTTCAATTTTATCAATATGAGATAATATCCACTTTCATACTCCAACAATACTGGATGCAAGTTAGATGAAGGTAACCTTTGCTTAAATACGTACATGATTTTTAAATAATTAATTATTCGAGTACCTAGTTGAAATTTGAGTTTCTAAATTATTTCAAACAAGTTATTTGAAAGATCTTATTTCTAATCCCAAGAAATTTCGATTTACAAATAGAGCTTGTAAACATTAGATAAGCAAGAAATGCCTATGTTCGGTTATGATTACTATTGTTATTGTTATTATTATTAATAAATAGTCGATAAACTAAACTGATCAGTGTCTATCATTTTTAAAAAATAATGGTGGTAGTTAAAGACAACCAAAACGACACTTCCACTTGTGAAAAGACATGCTCCGTAGCAAACCTACCATTTTTAAATTACTCAAAATTCCATCCTCATTCCTCCCTACGGATCCTGCCCTCATCTTTCCATAATAATAATAAAACGAGTGGTAATATATATCTTACTATAAAATACTCTTAAGTAGAGTATTTTATCTCATTTTAAATTAGTATATTTTATAATTTAAAATCACCAAATTTTAAATGATTATACTTAATTCTAAGTATCTAAGTTTAAATATGTATTAATTATGCTGATAAAGTATTAAATGACATCTTTAATCAGATCAACCTTATCTATGAGGACATATGATGCTCGTATTTTAGAAATATAGTAAATTATAGATAAAAAGATGATTCTACATCATTCATAGGTTGTAATATACTTCTAATATTTGATCACATCATTTTTTTCAATTTAAAGATATTATAATATAATTTTTAAGTTAAAATAAGATACTTAAGAAATATTTTACAGTAAAATACTTATTATTTTGTTAATAGTAGTAATAATAATAATAATAATAATAATAATAATAATAATAATAATAATAATAATAATAATAAT
>JACYFF010031952.1:2705965-2749521 GCA_017589665.1 Selenicereus undatus
ATAATAATAATAATAATAATAATAATAATAATAATAATAATAATAATTTATATTGTCATTATGCGGTTGTCTCTGTCTCAGCCATCAGAGCATCCGTATTGATAATTCAAAAGTTTGGATCACAAGTTGGGATCCACAACATTTACATCGTCTCACAAGCCAACTTTTTTTTTTTCTATTCTACATCCTATGGATCACCAACTTAGATCATCAAATAAAATAATATTTTATAGACCCCACTACTACCATATTATTGGTTTTAGATTTTTAAATGCTTAGTTGGCAAAAAAAAAAAAGAGAGAGAATGTGTGGGGGGGGCAGATTATGGCCATGAGTTGAACCGTAAAACGAGCGAAGCGGATCGTCGATATATGATATTGCTTAGACTGTGAGCCAAATTTTTGACTCACGAACCTTACATTACAGATGCTCTCAGACTTATCAACCTCTCAACCCCCAGCCACCCCTCTCGCCACTCTGTCTCTCTCTCTGTCTCTCCTCCCCTGCCTTTGGTGCCCTGCAATAATAAAAACAAAACAAACATCTCACTCGTTCTGAGCTTTCTCTTTCATACTCAATTCAATTTTTCCTCTCATTATCTTCTTTCTCCTCCAAATCTCTCATTAGATTCGCTGCATTCCTCTCATTCTCCCAAACACTTGCAAAAACAACATTAAATAATCCAAATTATCACCTCATAAGCCGCCTTCTTTGAGCTCGTTGACCCTCGACAACTTAACTTTGATCTCATTCTTTTTACTTTCCTGGTTTTGCCCAATTTCGTAAACATCTCAAGATCACTTTTTTACATCCATTAACCTTCTGGGCAACGCAAAAATCACGACTTTATTCACTTCAATGGATTCGTATGTGGAACCCCAGTTTCATGATCATCATCATCATCAGAATCACAATCAACATCAGCAGCATAATTCCGGGTTGCTCCGTTTCCGCCCAGCTTCGAGCTCCCTGTTTAACGAGTTCACCCAGAGTCCCACCCGATCTGGGGATGACTTCTCGGATTCCTCCTATGAAAGCAAGCCTCATCCTCAGAGCTTGAATAATTCTCAAAATGGGTATTCGGGGTCGGGTCAGTTGCCGCCTCAGTACCCGAAACATTATATGGGTTCGGGTTTGGGTTTGGGTCCAGATTCGAGCTCGATCCAACGGTCGAATTCGCTGGAAATTGATCGGCATGGTGGTTTGAATCTTAATCGGCAGAGTAGCTCCCCTGCTGGATTGTTCAGTTATCTCATGAATCCCCAAAATGGTAATTATTCTTTGGGTTTTATGTGTTTTATTAATTATTGTTACCCATTTAAAGAAAGAAATTTGGCATAGTGGAAGTGCGATTCAGGGGAATTAAAAATATTTTACTATTAGGTGAAAATTGCCTATTTTTAGTAAGAAAAATCCATTTATTTTGAACCCCAATTGATTTGAACTGATGTTGGTTGTACACTTGTACTTGTCAGTTGTCCCCTTTTGTATATACTATAGCCTCCCACTTTATATCTTAGGTCAATTAAATTAGACTGATTAGATTTTTGCAATGAAGTTGGTCGATCAATGCATGTTTGGGCCAGCCTAATCAAGTTTTGAAGGACAATATCTACTTCATTAAGTTTGCCAATTACAAATTAGTCCTATTGACCCAAGGATTCATTGGAATGTATAGCATGTATAGACTAATCTGGTTGGTCCTTAGATTTGGACAGGCGTTGTGCAAGATCTAGTCACTTGGGGTAAGTTGATAGAGGAATGAAAAATCAATGTCAGGGTGACGACAATACCTACTTTAGTGTATAGGTTTAATAATCACTTTGTCGGTTGGTGTGAGCTCTCTTTATTTGAACTTATTGACACGTTTATAAGCTTGACTACGCCAATACAGTTAGCGTTGTACTACTAAAACACGAGACAATTACATTAAAACAAATGGGCTCTTAGAGAAAATACGTTTTTGTCATAGTAACTAGTTTACGAATATTGTTGGGCAACCTTGACTAATATCTAATATTGTCAATAGAATTGAATTATGTAGCCTAACATGAACATCCATGATCATATCCATGCATGTATAGTTACTTTCTTTTGTACATTCACAAGATTGGTGCTTGAATGTTCACAACAGGGTTTTTGAATATTGAAAATTTTTTCCCCCAGGGTACACCATCATGAGAGGTCTAGGAAACTTCAGAGTAGGGAATGGTACCAATGGCGAATCAAGTCGGCATTTGAATAGGCTTAAAATGAGTCATTTGCCACAGATTCCAGAGATTGCAAATGAAAATATCAAGGAAACAAGACTTGATGATGAAGTGATCAAGTTCAGAAACCAGGAGGATGAGGCTGGATTCGAAAGTCCAGCCAGGTTCCCATTCGCTTCTTGGAATGACTCAGGTTTAGATTCGCGCCTGTCTGAGGTGCACATCTTTACGACTTTACCTGCATATTTTCTGTCACACTGGTTTCCTATTTCCTCTTGATTTTGTTTGGCGCTCAAATGATTGAGAAATTTTTGGCCTGTGATCAGAATGGTGGGCTAGCGAGTCACCCCAATTTATTGATGCATCATTTGAGCTCACCAAAGACTTCAGCTGAGATGGCTGCTGTTGAGAAGTTGTTTCATTTCCAAGACACAGTTCCTTGTAAAGTCAGAGCGAAAAGGGGTTGCGCGACACACCCTAGAAGTATTGCTGAGAGGGTAACTTCTTAATCCCTTTTGCATATGTTGTTTTTATTATGTCGGATACTTGACAGCTCAACTGTCACGAATACATTATACTTTCTTCTAGATCTTAACGTTCTGAGATGTGAACATGTACCCATGTTGTACACTTGTACTTGAGCCCGTGTAACAGTCTCGTAGTTCATTAATGGGCCTCATTGGATCCTGGGAACATGAATACCTGATCAATGTGGAGCATGGAAGTTGATAACTTGTGTTAGTACATGAGCTCAAAAGGATTTACGTATGTTTGATTATTTCAGGTGAGAAGGAATCGGATCACTGAACGAATGAGGAAGTTGCAAGAGCTTGTTCCGAACATGGACAAGGTTAGATCACATAATGTGCATATGATCTGTTCTTCAAACAAGAACATTTCTGCTTTCTGAGACTAATAATTTTCTCTTTTCTTGCAGCAAACGAACACGGCAGACATGCTCGATTTAGCTGTTGAATACATCAAAAACCTTCAAAATCAGCACAAGGTACATCTCTCAGTTCATTAGAAGATCAACTGTCAAAATTATCTGAGGGATAATGTGGTCGACATTTACAAAACTTAATCTCCTTTCCTACTACAGGTTCTAAGCGACAATCGAGCAAAGTGCAACTGTGTAAATCTGGAACATTCACTGGCAAGTTAAACCAAGCAGTCAAGGTTTAGCTCGTGCGAGTTTCTTAGCACTCACTTTGGTTGTTCTTGAGGTTAATTTTGCTCCTCGTCCGAAGGACATGGGGGATCTTGAATAAATTGTTAGCTTTTGTAGTATCCTTTGTTGAGTTCCATTGATCCTATCAGAACAAGGGCAAATCAGTGACAGTAAGGCAATGTGTATAGCAGACTAGAAATATTCCCACTTTGAATTGTCACATGATAACATCTAATACTTTCAAGTTTTGATGCTATATAGTGAGCAAAAAGAGTAGACTTAATAAAGATGTACTCATTCATAGCTGTGCTCATTATAAATTGGTTTTGCGACTTAATTTTGCTAGATCCCTAGGCGTAGTTCATGAAACAAGTATCAAAGAATGAGGTTGGGTTTCAACATAGTTGCAATCGAAACCAGAATCTTGATTTTTATAGCCTCCAATCTCTTGCAATTTTTGTAATGTTTAGTATGCTTTATGGTTCATAGGAATTGCAAAAGAACGTTGCATATGTCTACCTAGGAGGGGGCCGAAGGAATACCTCACGTGTGATTTAAAATTTGTATGTCCTTGTTAGAAGACAAGATACTTGTTTATAGACCACCTATGTAAATTGTCATAAGTAGGGAAGGTAATAGATCAGAACCAAGTTATAACCGACAGTTGATTACATTTTATTTTTAATGACTTGATACTCTTTACATTTTATTCCATCAAACCTATCTAAAGCATGTTTGGGGATTACCCATTAACAACTTATTTTTAATGACTTGATATTATTTACATTTTATTACACTAATTTACATTATGCACCAGCTTAGATTTATAACTAACAGTTTATAACTAATAATGACAATTATATAGAGATTTTTATACAAATTTGTTTCATTTCTATAACAGGCTAATTGTAGGCAGCTCAATCCTATGAGGTTTTGGCTGACCCATTATTTACATGAAAAATCTAAATCGACTCATCTCGGTTAATAGACCGATCAATAATCAAATCAGACCCACTTTTTTAATCAACTGATCCTAACTTAACTTGACTTGTCCGTTGAGCACCTACAACTTGTATGTCATACTAAGAGTTGAATTAGATCCCACTTACATTTTTTTGGAGGCCTACAAGGCTACAACCTACTTCTTAACCCCCCTCCCCCCCCCCCCCCCCCCCCCCAAAAAAAAAAAAAACAAGAAAAGTGAGAAAGGAAAAAACTACAAAAGTCAATGAAATGACTGTTCCCCATTGCCAATGCTGCCCAGGGAAAGGATGCATTTTATTGGTAGGCAAAGCCGTTAAGGGGACCCGCTAAAGTCGTTGCTCTCTCTCTCTCTCCCCTTCTCTCTCTGTCTTCCCTCCTTCCCTCCCTCTCTTCGTGTTCATCATCATGCCTCTGAAATTCTGGATTTTTTTGCCCACGAAACCCTAACCCTCTCTCCAGATCAACAACCTTCCCAAATTGTTCCTCCTTTCAGTGAGATATCCATCGAAAATTAACTTGAAGTCAAAGGATCGGAATTTCCCAAATTTCGTTTGATTTTCTGTAAACATCGATGGTATAACATGCAAAATTTTCTTGTAGGCAGATGTTTATGAGGGAATTTTGGGCAGAAATTGTATTCTGGAGATTAGGATCTTAAAGATTTGACGTTGATACATAAAGAATGTCGAATCTTTATGGAGATTTTAGTCAGAAAATCGATTACGTGTTTAAGGTGGTATTAATTGGGGATTCGGCTGTTGGTAAATCCCAGCTTCTAGCCCGATTCGCAAGAAATGAATTTAGCGTTGATTCTAAGGCTACGATTGGGGTTGAATTTCAGACGAAAACTCTGGTGATCGATCAGAAGACCGTCAAAGCTCAGATATGGGATACTGCCGGCCAGGAAAGGTCTGACCCATTGATTTTTTGCTTAATTACTTGTTCTTTTCAGCTGAATATCATCGTAATTTCTTTTTTCACGACAAATATTGATATAAGATTATGTTTAACTTTTAGTTATACCCTACAAGATAGTTATATAACATTCATATTGCAATTTGTGCTTATTGACTTTCATATTTTGACTTCTATCTTGGACATTGGAGATTGATGGATATTTTTCCTTTGCTTTTTGCCCCGGGGCGGGGGGGAGGGGGAAGGCGGGAGGGAGGAGGGGTTAATATCATGTTACTTGGAATCGAGAAGTATCATCTATCAGAATGGATATTGAACCAAGTGTTATATTGTGTCTGGATGACTTTAGTATAGAATTTAGGTACTGCTGACTTTGAGAACAATGAGTGAGTAATGCGGGCGAACGAATCAAGTGAGCACACAGTCATACACTAAGAGATTAGGCACATGATGTATCTTATCCCATCCAAAATATCATAGTTGTCTTTGTTAAGGAAGACTGTTGATACTTGATAATCACAGACTAGTGAACACCGATTGTCAGCATTATCTGTTTGCTGTTTGATATTCTTTGTGGAAGTTGAAGAATAAAATGTGCTTGATGTGGCCAGGAAGATTAGAATCAGGAAATGTTGGATAAATATTCCTTTTTTCTTCTTAGGTGAAATGGGGATCACCAGGACTTCTTCCTCTTTTGCAACTAGCGGATATTGTTGATACCCTGAAATCTAGTCATTTTAAAGTTATTTTACACGTGTGTTTTTCATTCCTATGTAAATGAGATTCCAATTAGGTTTGTTTAGTTGTGCAACTTGCTAGTAAAAAAAAAATGCCTCATCACCTCACAATCCTGTTAAGTATTCTGATTGGTATTATCAGTGTATGCATCTGCTAGGTTCGAGAGAGTCAAAATGCTCATATGATTGTTGGTGGGCAGGGTTCTCTCTCTCTCTCTCTCTCTCTCTTTTGTCTGGGCTTTGATGGAGGGGGGATTGGTGGGGGGCTTACAGCTTACTTATCACACGAAATTGGATCATATCTGGATCTTACCATCCATGATTGTGGTGCAGGTTTCTCTGCTTTCCTAGAATTTGCTTCTAGCATTGTAAGATGACATAGTGATTTCTGCGCTTCAATGGTGGTTTTTCATTTTTTCGGGGGTGGGGGTGGGGGTTGTAATAGGCCCCATTTTTCCTTGTATGTACTAGTTTCCATGAAAATCTGCCGTGTCAAAGTTAAAAGATCATATTTCAGATTTAGTTTCTCCTATAGCCTAAACAACAAGGGACCACATATCCACAATAGAGTGTTAAAAAGACTGGTCAACCAAGTTTTACCAGGAGAAAAAAAAGGACCCCTTTCTCTGTCATTTGAGGGAAATAAAGAAGTCCTTTTGCAAGTCAGCTTATCCATTATCTTCCAAGCATAACAGCTGAAGGGATGTAGTTAGCTTTAGCATTTCCTTGCCTCAGAGAGAATTTGTGTCGCCATAGCAGTTATTCAGGAGTTGTGGAATTGCGGCTTTTGAGAGAATAGACATACAGATTACATAAGAATGATGAGGAGGCTATTTGTTAAGAATGAATAATTAAGATGCTTAGATTCAGAGTTACAGCTTAAATGACAATTTTGTGTTTGATTGAAGTTGTGAATTTCTCATAGCATCTGTCCAGAGTATAATCCGTTAGGTAAGTGCAAAAGATCTTCTCAGACCAATATACCATCTTTTTAACCAGCATTTTCATTGCGCTAAGGTGGGTGCAGGGAAGAAGAATCAACAGACCTCAAAATTACTTGTAGTAGTGTAGGTCACTGAATGGCCAATGTACACAAGAATATTGTTGGATCCTTCTTGGTGATAAATCCCAAATCAGAGTTACTTAAAGGCGCCAGGTTCACCTTTTCTGGCATATAACTACTGCTTTAGGTTCACAATGCAGTGCTGCACGTACAATAGTGGCTCACTCATATTGGTCACTCCAAGTAAGGAATTTATTTTTGCAACCCACTCACATTGTAAGTGAATGATTTGGGGTTTGTTGCTTGCTTTGTTGCATATAACTTCTGCCAATAATTGATTTGTCTTATGCAAACTCCTCTTTTTTGTTTTTTTTTGGGGGGGCGGGGGTGGAGGGAATTGATTGTAGTTTGAACCGCAGTTGAGAAGAATATGCATGTGAGGGTCGAGCTAACACATCTTATGCAATTTCTGCAGAGGGGGAGTAACAGACTTATATTGTAATGCGCTGACTCAATGGCTTATGTGGCTAAACAGATTACTAGCCTAAACCAAACCATTACACCATTCGTCCTCACTCCATCCCAACTACAAGCCATCTCAAACCTGCTGTCGCCATTCAGGCCTTCAGAGGGGAGACACTTGTGTAGATTTGTAGTGGTTTATCATGCCATGTCTAAGCTATTTTGTTTTATGCTCCGCCCTGAATTTGCTCCGGTAACTTTTTCTTCGACCAGGTATCGAGCAGTTACAAGTGCATATTACAGAGGAGCAGTTGGGGCAATGCTAGTATATGACATGACCAAGCGTCAATCATTTGATCACATTGCAAGATGGCTGGATGAATTGAGGGGGCACGCAGACAAGAACATCATCATAATGCTAATTGGCAACAAATGTGATTTGGCTTCTCTACGAGCAGTACCGATTGAAGATGCAAAAGAATTTGCGGAGAGGGAGAACCTCTTCTTCATGGAGACGTCCGCTTTAGATTCCACCAATGTAGAGACTGCATTCTTAACTGTTCTGACTGAGATTTACAGAACAGTCAGCAAGAAGAGCCTCTCAGCCAATGGCGAATCGGATGAAAGTAGTAACGCTGCCTTGCTTAAGGGAACTCAGATCATTGTTCCTGGACCAGAGGCAAATAAGGAAGCGCCAGGAGGCTGTTGTGCATGAAAACACAGGGATTGAAGATGGTACAGATTATTAGAGAAAAGGGATCAATTTGATTTAGGTTGTAATGTGTGTAGATCCAGGGGGAAAGAAAGAAAGAAAGAAAACCTTGATCTATGAAGAGCCATACACTGGCTTATATTTCATGATTATCATTTTAGGAGTTGTCTAAAAGGAAAGTTCAGGCCCTTTTTTTCTGTTATTAGGAAAATGATAATTACAGAGACACTTTTTTCTGTATTTGCGCTTGTTGTGCTGCAAGCACAAGTTATGTACTATACTATGTTTATTTCTCATCATGTAACTAGTTCTGCTTACATTGGGTGGACATAGCATAGTTTCCCAATTAACAAGATTTCTAGTGCTTAAGACGTCTGCCATGACATATGATATGAAGATAAGGGCCCTGTTTGGCAAACAACGGTTATCTGTTAGTTGTTTGTATTAGCTATTAGCTGTTTGAATTAACTGTTTGTTGAAAAACTGTTTGGTAAAGTTAGCTGTTTCTAATAAAAATGTTTGATAAAATTTCATTTATATCCTTATCTCTAAATTACTTCTTAATAAAAGATATTTTTTTCATTTATTGGTCAATTTCTTTTTAAAAAGAATTAAATTAGTGTCATAGGTATAAATTAACTCCATTTGTGATCACAGAGAAAAAAATAGAAGAAAAACTTCATTGATAAAACTTTACTTTCTTATTAAATTCTACATAACTTGTATTCATTGTCTACCTTATTTTTTTTTCAATTTGTTCTTATGTAAATGATGTCAATGTTTTATAACATTATTTTGTTATTTTTAAAATTTATTTTGTTTATAATGACTTTAGCTTCATTAGAATCAATTCCTACAAACCATAGTATCAAATGTTACCATGTTGCATCGATCCAAAGCTCCTTGTTGAGGTAATTGAAAGGGAGATTGAATAATCTAAAGTATAAATATCAAAATATTAGACGTTCATAAAGGTGCATGGTGAGAGAACCAAATAAGCGTGATATAATATACTAGTGAAATTAGAAAATCTACACCAAAACATATACCACTTGATTAAGAAAAAAAATACAAACAATAAAAGAGACAATGCAACTTCAATGGTTTGTTTTTGCCTTAAAAAAATAAAAAAAGTATCTCTACTCTTGTTAATCCTCAAGACCTAACTAGATTCGAATGCTATTAAAGAACACTTTATAATACTATATATTCTTTCTATTTTATAAAATAATATAGTATAAATATAATGTAATTTGTTTAAAGTCTTAGATAAATGTGTCATTTTCACAAAAAGCTCTTTTGAAAAAACTAATGTAAACAGTCTTTTCAAAAAGAATTATTTGGGGCCAAACAGCCGTTTCAAATAATTATTTATCAAATACCGATTTAATAATTTGACTTAGTTAAAATAGTTAAAATATCCTCAAATAATTTTTTTTTCTTCAAAAACCTGCTGTTAGCAAATATCCTAAGATATTACGACGCAGATTTCTCAGTTTAACAGCGCTGACTCTTCCACTAGTACTGATCGATTTTCAAAGCAGGAAGGCAGGTAGACTAGTGACTACTAGTTGATGCAATAACTCGACCATTCAACCCTGCTACCGATAATTATTGAATGTCACGAATAAGACAAAGTACAAACCAAGTGGGGATAGTTTGCCCTTGTGTCTGCTCCTGCTCATAGCTTTCGTCTGCTGGCGCATTTTGACTAGTTTGGACGCCTATAGTATATATGTGTTTAGAACTAGTCAATCTTAACAAGTCAAGCATGTAAGGATGGAAATAAAGACATTCAACTGATAGCTGCGTAGCTAGCAAAGACTATGTCAAACAAAAGATTTGCGGGTCTTTAATTTAAATGCATAATAGAAGAAAATAATTAGGCATATAGGCCCACAGCATGCATAGGTGAAGCAATTGAGACATGCCCTTGATGTCCCTGCAATGTACCAAGAACAATGGATTTGGACCTTGAATTTGGATGTGGGTGGGTCTCATATGGGGGAGAAGTGCTGTAATTTGGATGAAAGAGTAAAAGAAACCAGGCAGTAAAGCTATATTTGGGGTTGAAAATCGGACCCATTAGTTGTAGGTGGAATTTGAGTGGAAAATTTTAGGTTAATTACTAAGTTAATTGGAGGGATGTAGCGTGGTGTATGTGTGGTGTCCTTAAATAGATGGGACCGTATGCGATGGCAGAGACTCTGAGCAGAAAGAAAACATCCATGGGATGGGATTTTTTTGTGCTCGTGCACCTCGTGGCTGTGCTCACTTCTCACTAATCCAGTCCCCTCGTGTCTCACGCGATTTAGTAAGCTTAGTATCGTCCTATTTGATGCACTTTTTGACTGCTCATAGTTGGCAGTATACCCAATTTGGAGTACAGAGGTAACAATCTTACCACAATGATTGAAGACTTAAGAATAGTTCTACACCTTAGTGCACGCCATTACGTGAATATTCTTGGAGCTTGAAGCGTAAATATTAATGATTCCCTTATCTTGCACAAAAATTTAATATAGAAGCGGTTGAGATTCAAAGTTGAGTCGTCTCATGCATAAATGCTCTAACACCATATTCAACCAAAAGTTTTAAGTTTTTTTGTTAAGTTGGTTGTGGAACATAATATTAATTTGTATGCACATGCAGGGCCATATTAGTAGCCTACATGTAATGAGGTGCATTGGAGCTATAACATTGGGTTGTCCCACATTGGCATTTTAAGAAGCCTTAAGCATGTTTTTAAGCTAATTAGTTACTCTATCATTTGCTAATTGATTTCAGTTTGAAACTTCATAGACTTGTATACATCACTTGCTTGTTGCAAACCCAATTTAAAAATTTTAACATGGTATCAACTTCTTGTTGAATTGCTTCTTGAACATGATATAGCATATTTATGAGCAGGTACTTCGCAGCAACCCCCCTCCCCTCCCCCAAAGTTTCGATCATGAATTAGCATAGGATCGGTATTTTAGAGTTTAATTTTATCACCCTTGAAATTTTAGTGTTAAATTATTGGAGTACTATTTCAATGAATATGTATGAAGTTGAAAGTAATTGACTGATTTAACCCCGTCTTTTAATGCTGCAAGCATACTGTCTCTCAAACAGTCCTCATTCAAGCCTTCAAAGGGGAGACACTTGTTGTAGACCTGCCTGTAGTGGTTTATCATGCCACGTCTTGCCTATTTTGTAGTGATTTACAGCTGTCAACTCGGTCAAAAGCTTAAATTGATTATTAAAGACTTAAGAATACTTTTACACTTTAGTATGTCTCATCACGTGAATGCCTTTGAACTTAAAGCATAAATGTTAAGAACTCTCTTATCTTACGCAAAAAATTAATATGGAAGCTATTGAGATTCAAAGTTGAGGCAACTCATCCATAAATGCTCTGACACCATATTCAACCAAAAGTTTTAAGTCTTTTTGTTGAGTGCGTTCTTGAATATAGTATCAGAGCTGGTTTCTCTTAGATTTGTCACCGTTTAATTAATTTGTGTGCTCATGTAGGACCTTGTTAGTAACCTACATGTCATGAGATGCATTGAAACTATAAAAGTAGGGTTGCACCACATCGACATTTTAAGAGGCCTTCAGTATATTTATAAGCTAATTAATTACTTTACTTTTTGCAAATTGGTTTTGGGTCAAAACTATACGGACCTGTATACATACTTTTTTTGTTGCAAACCCAATCTAAAAATTTTAACATGATATCAACTTTTGATTGAATTGCTTCTTGAGCATGATACAATATATTTCTGAGCAGGTACTTTGCACATATTCAACTACTTTGCACATATTCAACTACTTATATCATCCAAACTTGACAACATCTAATATGTATAGCTAAAGTCTTAAAAAGTGAACCAAAATTTGACAAAACAAATTCATGTGTTATGAAATCAATAGCCCAAAAAGTTTTAGATGTAGTGACCCCTGTGCTTGCTACATGAGCTTCGAGGCTAGTAGAACTACATCTAATTTTCCAATTGAGTGTTGACTGTGTGAGTGTGGCGCTCACTCATAATCCAAACATATCACATCGAGATGCGTGGATTGGTGAAGCCCTGCCATTTTTCACATTGGATGTCAGATGCACGAAGATAAATAAATGCATGACCAACACATCTTCATCATTTATGACTTTTAGGTCGGATACATAAAGATACATGCTGTGTCATCGACTATCTACCCTTTATAAAAATATCCATGCATTGGTCATATTTGGTGTACAACTTTTTGAAAAATTAACTATTTATTTTTAGTTAAATTTTTTTTGAATTGTTTGATTGATTAGTTTTTTAAATTAATTTTTCATATTCAAAAAGTTTTTGTATAAAAAACTATTTAGGATAACTTTTTCAAAGAGTTTATTGATATTTATTACTAAAATAATCATACTAATCATTATAATTTGGACAAATTTACATCACATATATTCGCAAATGCTATTCCCAAATGTTGAATACTTATGTTTTAACTTTTTCAATTTTTTTTTCTCTTTTGGGACAATAGTTATAGATGGTCATGATGTCTAAATTAACACTTTTAATGTTAGCACTTTCTTAATTTAATAAATAATTTATATTAATTAATTTTACATGATATATAAATATTTTTAATGTCACATAAATTGCAATTGCTATTGAAAAAGAAAACATTTACATTAAATAATATTTTGAAAATAAAT
The DNA here is from genome assembly GCA_017589665.1 of Selenicereus undatus. Lineage (NCBI taxonomy): Eukaryota > Viridiplantae > Streptophyta > Magnoliopsida > Caryophyllales > Cactaceae > Selenicereus > Selenicereus undatus. Next base: position 2,718,862 of record JACYFF010031952.1, read on the forward strand.
ACTAAAATTAGAAAAGGCATAAGTGTAATGTTATATATAATTCTTAATTTATAATTCATATCCAAAAGAAAAATAAATACCCAATAAAAAGTTGTTTTGTTTGAAAAATAATGAAATTGAGACATGTGCATAAGTGGAATTTTATTAAATAGTTTTATTAGAAACTGCTAACTTCACCAAACACATTTTTCACAAACAGCTAATGAAATCAGTTAAATTAAACAACTAATGCAATCAGCTAACAGCTAACAGCTAATACAATCAGATAACAGCCAACAACTAACAGCTGATTGCCAACAAGACCTATGTAAGATTTTGAACTTAAATTCTGCATGTGGAAAAAATTTATTTATGAAGAATTTTATCACTCGTAAATTAATAATAATTCGACTGTATTTAATAGAGGATCGAATATTTTTAAACAAAAAGCAAATATATCAATTTTTAAAATTAATTTACTTATAATAATATAAACGATGATCTTTGTATGTGACATCCTAATACGGTGGACTAATTTGCATTATTGTTGGACCCTTTAACAACAATTCATCCTAAATACATCATCCTTACATATGGTCCAGTCTAACAAAGCAACAACCTTCAATCATCCACCCCAAATACAAGAGCCCCACACCCCCAACCCAAAAAAACAAAAAGAGGAGAAAAAAGAAAATTAAGAAAGAATGGGGGAATTGAAGGGAAATATTAAGAAAGAAAAGCCTGCCTCAAGTTCCGGGATCATGGATATGCCCTTGGATTTGCGGACTTGAAAATTCCTCTTTTTTTTTTAGAAGAATGTTCAAAAGTCCACCAAATATCAAATCCAAGGTTCAAATCCATAACTCCGAAATGAAGCTATCTTATTTCTGATTGTACATCATACATAGCATCTACAGAGTAGCTTCAATCCACGAGATCTGTGACTATTAGACCTCCGATTTGGAGTAAGATCTCATTTAATCGTAAACTACATAACATATACACATGTCATATCATACAAGTTAATATGACTAGCAAAGTAACATTTGTGCCTACATCTAGCCACTGCCATAGTAATGGCAAGGCGGCGAGTTAATTGAGTGGACCGTGACGGTACTAAACCTTGTTCGAGTGACAAAGTGGCCTTGCTGAAACAATTGCGACATGCCAATGGAGTTACAGTGGCTTTTAAGGAGGAGAGAAATGAGGGAGATGAACCAAAGGAAGAACAAGAGCATATAATAGCCAGGGTTTATGGGGGTTTCCATCTTCATCATCTTCTAACCCCTTGTTTCTCTCTCTCAAAGGCAAATGTAGCCGTGTGAGGCTTCACCTATTTATAGCAGCGAGGAGTACAGAAAATTCAATCGTGAATAGTACTATGTAAGTGGAAAACTTTTTAAGGAATTAATTAAGCTCTTCTATAAATATAGTACTTTTTTTCTTTGTTGTTTTATGGAGATCTTCTTGAACTGCATGCAACTCGTGGCTTCAGTGGCCATAATCGCTGGGTAGAGATTCGAGCTGGTAAAAAATTGTCCGATTTGAGTATTTGAATGTGTTCGATCTGAAAAAAAATTAGGTACTGTCATGAATTTTCGTCCGAATTTTGAATCCGGACACAACAATTTTTATATTTCGATTATCCAAATTCGATTTTGACCCGAATTTAGTTATGTCTAAATTTTCCGACCTGAAAAATCGGGTATTAAATATTAATTTCTTATCCGAATTTTGACTTTATTTGATTCGAATTTGATCCGAACTTGAATTTTTGTCGGCGCTAGTAGAGATGAAGTCTAGATCAGTATAAGTGTGTAGGCCTCTTTTGTAGTTGGGTTGCTAGCGTATTATATAGGATTCACACTTGTTGTATTTTACAACCTCCTTTTCTTCAGATTTTTGTCTCTCCTCTTTTCTTTATTTTTATTATTGTAAGTAGTGGACTTTTTTTTGAAGATTTAATATGATACGTCCAACTTCATTTAAGAAACTATTTAAAAAATAACTTTATATGTTATCTAATAACTACTATCTAATTATTATTTTAATATACATTTATTTGTTTTAGCTATTATTAAATAGTTGTGAAGATGTAAGAAATTATAAGTTCCTATAATAAGTTGTAATAAGTAATAAAAAATCTAGCCATAGAGAAGAGTTGTAAGTAGTTATAAATAGCTATAAGAGTTATATAAGTAATTATAAGTAATTAAACAGAGTTGGAAGCAATTATGAGTTAGAAATTTGAAGCTTAAATAAACTTAACATGCCTGAAGTTCTAATATTCTTATGAGTGTCGCTTGTTTAATGCACATCAAGCCATATATGATTGTTGAATGACGACACTACTTCTATGTAAAAGAGGGTTGTTAGAGTTGTTTTTTTTTTTTTTCCTGATTATTAGTTGAGCATGACCCTTACAATAATAAATGTCAAGCAGATTAAAAATGCATTTTTTTTAAAAAATCTTTTGTTTCCAGATAAGATAACCGATGAAATTCTTATATATCCAACATTTCATTTTTCAATAATTAAGAATTAAGCTCAATTAATACATTTATTTTTTAGCAAAATTAAAGAAATAAACTTATTGAGAAAATAGTGATTCTATATTTTGAGCACATTCGCCCTAAGCTCTAGTTCAAATAGCATAAGCAAGATACATACCGTCTAATTAACTTTCCCCGTGAATGAATGTCTGGGTCGGGCCTCTATCCCTTTTCTAATCCTCTACAAATCAAACCTCTTGATTAGTAGCCACTAGAAATTAAAGGTTAATTAGTATGAAGTTAATCTCACATCAGCCAAATTAATACTTGCTGCTCCCCCTTAAATACGGCTAACATCATTGGTATATAAGCCAATTGAAGACGTCGTTGGCAGAAAATGAAATATAACCAAATTAGACGACTATAATAATCCTTTCGACCTTGACAGAGCTTATTAATATGGATTGGAGTGTTTGCAGACAACTTGCCCTCACGTTATAAATTTCTTGAAACCGGTTCGTCGGTATACGCTATTGAGACTCGGGTATTTTCGAAGCAAAATTGTGAAATATCCAATTTAATTTATGATCAATTAATGTTGCAAATCCACGGAATTTAACATGAAACCATTAACGCCCAACAATCAAAACACGTTGGATTAATTAAACAACTACTCATCAAAGACAACGACTGAATCCTTCTCCTTCCGAGTAATCATGTAGAAGCATTGGCAAAAGTCTATCTGATCTAACTATTTAAATTTGCTGACGTGAAAAAATCGGGTTCACTCATAGAATTTTTGTTTGGAGTTGAGATTAGGATAATCGGCCATGTTCAAGTTGAAATTCATGTCAGGTTCGAATATGACAGTATGAGTCTAAGTTATTCGAATTGTATGACCGTTTGAAATTTGTAACTGTTTTGAAAATGGACAAATTTAGACATTTGAAAAAATAGCTTCAGACGTCGGACAATTAGATCTGGGTTAATTCGGTCTAAAATCTTGTGAATTTTTTTATTAAAAATTCAAATAACCATATTAGGACCTGTGAAATTTGGGTATAGGTCCGGTCATTTACATAATTTTGATCAAATTTTCAAAAGTTTAATTCATAAATTCAAACAGCCAAACAATGGACTTCGGACATCAAACATTTGAGCTTGGGTCCGTTCAAGGTATTCGAATATGCAATCCAAATACAGTCTATATAAGGTGTTTCTGCTCGAATGTCCAATCTATCCAAACCCGAATTTTGCCAATGCTATGAGGGGCTTTCTTTTTATGGAGTACTAGCATTTGATGGGTTTTGATTTAGGTTCAATGAAACTAACAAATAGAAATGATAGACTTCATATACAATACGAATTTATCGGAATCATTATCAAGTCAATAACACACTTTAATAAACATTGGCATTGATGGTTGTAGGCCTGTAAAATTTGTCACACGAAAACTATTTAGCTTGAAACATTCATACCTTGACCAATTGTTTTTTTTTTTTTTTACAATGATAAACTGGACCACCTACTAGGCCTCATATCTCATAAAAGGACCTAGCAAGCCCACTGGCCATAAAGGTAAGGTGAAACCTGATGCAAAGGCTTTGGCTAAAGGCTCACCCCAGATTTGAACCCAGGTTGAGAGGAATAGAGGATGGCAGGAAGTGGGTCATACCAGTGAGGAACTGCCACATCGGTATGCCTTGACCAATATAATAAGCAACTAAAGTTTAAGCACTTGGAATCATTGCAACAAAGAGAAAAACATGAATAGCTTGGGGAACCAGGATTGGGCTAGGAAAGCCATTGGGCTAGTGAGCCTGCAGCTTCTATTGGTGGGCTCTTCGGTCCAGGGCGTCCATTTGGACCGGATAGCATTCTCGCTTTCTTTTATTTCTTTTTTTTTCCTATGTAATAAGCGATGTGCCTCACTGCCTCCCGCTTACTTTGACAAGAATAGAAAGATCATTCCCCCTTCAAATGATCAATCTTGCTTAAAACATGTATCAATTTACATTTGATTAAAAAAAAAACTTTTTGTGAAATATAAATTTGACGTAAATTCACTAAGGTTGCTACATATGTTAGTTGATGAATTAGTTTTATATATATATATCCCCGAAAGCAAATGTCTTCAAATACTTCACCCCTTTTTTGGATAGTTAGATGTCTTCGAATCTTAATGTTGAATTATATATTTAAATTTCATTGACCTTTTTTTTTTTTTTGCAAATGTCACTTTCTTTTTGCTATTCACTTGACTTTCTTGCATTTAGTCTTATGTCTTGATGTGCTTTGTGGCGAATTATAACTTATATGTAGATAAGGTAAATGGTACAAAAATTTTATATAAAGGGTATTTGAGTTAGAGTTCTATAGAACTTGATTAGTAACAATTAATCTTTGGGTGTTATTTGAAAACAATCAAGAATTTTTTTCACAAATTTTTACCTTTTTCTGCAAATGTTTTTTCTTAAATTTTTTGATGGGATAATGTGGCCTTTTTTTTGAATGTTTATTTTAACTTTTTGAATGCGTCTCTTATTTCTTGATTAGGAGTCTCCCTTGAAAAATTATCAAGAATTTTTTTAATGAGATTTAAATAAATTTCGGCTAACAACATGCTCTCTCTCTATATATATCTTTCTATATAAAAACACAAATAATGTAAGTTCTATTTTTTAATATTTTATTTAATTTTGGAGCAAGGCATAATTCTATTTGGTTGTAAAGTATCCAACAAATTCTTCCAAGGCACTTAGATCTATAGTTTGTTGGCATTAATTTCTAGGGGAAGAAAAAAATAATTACTTGTTTGGTAAGTAACTACCAATTTAGACAACTAATAAACACCAATGATGGACATGATCAATGTACAACCCAAAAGTCCTTCTTATGAGATAAATATGTTATGACGAATTAATCTACTAAGGGCCTGTTCTTTTCGTGGGTCAATTTCAAAATATCAATCTCAACCCAATTCAGCCTACTTCAACCCATTTTAACCTATTTCAAACCACCGCAACCTTCTTCAACTCACTTTACTCTTTTACCCACCCCAATCTATCCACGAAAAACACAGGCCCTAAGCCAACTGAATCTCATATGTTTTTCTCATCCTCATCTTCTTATCCGATTCTTTTTGTCTCTCCGTGTGGACAACCATTTACCAAATACGATCAATTCAGAAATAAAGTAGGACTTACACCGATAGGTGATATTAGTTGTTATTATTGTTGGATATATTCAGAAATATAAAAGAAATATTATCTGAAACAGGTAAGAGGCATACCATTCATAAAACATTATCCAAAATTAATTACCAGTTCAATCACTCCCTTTACCACTAAAAAGGATTATTTGGGTGAGTACTGAGTAGTAATCAACGAAAACAACAGGCGGCCTTGTGGATGCGCCACATACCCTGGCTATGGGCCCTTTCTCTCTCTATTCGCCAGTCCGAATCCCATGTGTCTAACCAGTTTCTGCTCCGCCCCCAGTTTTTCTTCTCAAACATGTAATCTTTGTCTCTCTTCTATCTTCCGTTTTGTTTCTTTGAGTTGATTCATACTTTCTGGCCATCCTTCCTACTTTAATCTTTGTTCGAAAATATTCCCATTCGATCACATTGACCCGTATAATTCCTTGCCCCTAATTTGATTCATTCTGTGCAAAATTTGACTCTTTTTTCATCGGTTCATTGTTGCTATCTGGGCAACTCACCATTGTTTACTAGATCTTGCTGGATTTGATAGGTTTTTAGAGATTTTTGGCATCGTCGAGAGATACAAGCTTCTGGGTTCAATCCGAATTTGATTGATTCGGGTTCAATTTGGGGACTTTTGGTGAAATTTTCTGGTGGGGTTGTCTTGATTATGGTGACTGTGAATTTGGGTATGCTTCATTATGTGTTGGACCATGTATATGGTGCATTTGTACACAGAACAAAAATAAGCCCACCATTTTTCTCTAGGGGTTGGGGTGGAAACAAGCTTGATCTGCTTGAAAGATTGATCAAACAACTCTTCCCTGAAGTTGAAGGGCAAAATTGGCCTCCCAGATTGATTCAACCAATTTGGAAGACTGTTTGGGAAAGCCAGAATGCTTGTTTGAGAGAAGGAGTGTTTAGAACTCCTTGTGAGGAGCAGCTTCTAAGTGCATTGCCACCTGAGAGTCACAATGCAAGGGTTGCTTTTCTCACTCCCAAGTCTGTTCCCTCACATAACATGGCTTGTGTGGTTCATCTTGCAGGTAACCAGCTGGGAGATCTTTTGATCTTATGTGGTTTTTTTGATTGAATTGATGAATTGGTATGTGGCTGTTGTAGTTCTGTTTTAGCTAGTGCGTTGTACTTAATTTAGGTTCGGATGTTGGTGATTCTTCTTTGCATATAGCTTCAAGTTCATTCTTCTGAAGAGTAGTGGGAAATTCATTGCTTAACCTTTGGGAAATTTTTGTCTTTTGTGTTAACCAGCCTGTTTATAGTTAGAAAAGCATATGAATTGTGATGCTTAGTAACCCTGCTTGCTGGATTCAGATGGGGTGCTATTGTTGAGGCCTAAATGTTGATTATGAAAGACTATGACTTTCAGTCTTAAATATGAAAATTGGAATTTTGGAGTTACTTTTAAGCTGTTCTTTTCATTCTTTGGCCCTTTAAAAAAAAAAAAATTCAATCTGAATATTGGGTCTAATTGAAGCCTCTCTGCAACTTAGGGGCAATGCAACATGTATTTGATAGTGCATATCTATCCAGGCAGGATTGCATGGTATTGGTTTGGTTGGTTGTTACTCGGCGATTTACATCTTCTAAGGTGTTTTACTTTCGAGTAACAATGTGGAATTTATGTGATGGCTGAGTCAAATTCTAAGGTTTTTTTGCAAGCAAAGAATTGGGTTTTGATTCAGAGTTTGCAGATAGCTCATTTACCTGTACCTTATAATCTGTCGCTGATATGTCAATATTGAAGTTTGATGTTGCTAGACAAGGTGTGTGTGACTCTTTGCACAGGCACTGGGGACCATACTTTTGAACGGAGGTTACGTCTAGGTGGACCGCTATTAAAGCAAAATATAGCCACTATGGTGCTTGAGAGGTCGGAAATCACTCTTATGAAAATCCATTCAGACTTCTCTTATGTTTCTGACTTCCAAGTTGTAATTTGTGGCCTGCAGCCCTTTCTATGGACAGAGACGTCCTATGTTGCAACGTGGTGCGAAGCTTCTCTGTGTGAGTGATTTGTTGTTATTAGGAAGGGCAACTATAGATGAAGCTCGAAGCCTTTTACACTGGTTAGATGAGCAAGGGTTCGGCAAACTTGGCGTTTGTGGACTTAGCATGGGTAAGACATCAACATTTTGAAACCTTGTCCCGGTTCTCCAGGAAAAGGCAGGGTCGGGGAGTGAAGACAGATGTCTGTATAGTCAAGTTACAATGGGTCAACGTTTAGAGACTTTACCATCTCATAAGGCTGTGAATCTGGCACAGCTAGCTGTGAGTTTGGCGCCAATCCCACCTTGTTGGTCTTTATGCCTCTCTTCTATCTTCTGACTGGACTAAGGAGGTGATGATGGGGTGTTTTTTTTGTTTGGGGGGGGGGGGTTGGTTGCTAAGATTTCTTTGAGTAAGGAATACTTATGTAAACTGATTTGATTAGGTGGAGTACATGCTGCAATGGTTGGATCTCTTCATCCTACACCTATCGCAACTCTTCCATTCCTCTCTCCACATTCTGCTGTTGTAGCATTTTGTGAAGGTGTTCTGAAGCATGCTACTGCGTGGGATGCATTGAGGGAGGAACTTGCTGCACAAAAGGCTGCAATGACCCTTGAGGAGGTCAGACAAAGAATGAGAGATGTGCTGTCTCTTACAGATGTTACCCGCTTTCCGATTCCAAAAAATCCAGATGCAGTTATATTCGTTGCAGCTACCGTAAGTCACATTTTCACACATCCATTTAAGTTTAGGCCATACTTTTTGAACTTTAATTTACTGACTTTAAGTTCCCGAGTTGTAAGATTCATTGGTAGATGGATGTCCTAATCACTGAAATCCAGCGTCCCAGGACTACATATTTGTGCCTCATGCTGGACCCCAACTTAATATGGTTGCAAAAAATTTTGATTGTGTTTTTATATCTGTTGGTTCTGCTATCTCTCTTAATCATTTGGGGTGAAATTCACTAAGATTGATGCATTTCTGTTATGCTGCAAGTGATATGAAGTCCATTTTGGAAGAGGACTGTGAATCCTTGTGGAAGAAAACAAGGAAGGAAGTCAAAAAAACAAACTTCTAGATGGAATGACCGATAGATCTGTGGATACTTGTCCTTGGCCCCTCGTTCTCTCTTATGAACCTAGACGTTTGCTTAATGTAATTGAATTCTCTGAACCGGCAAGTTACGTAGAAGCTATTCTCAGGGAGTGGCTACATACTAGTTTCGGTGGAGAATGTTCCTTATCCTTCTGTTGATGATGCTCTACAAAATTTGCATTGTTGTCGAGTAGTACAATGTATACTTCTCTTAGTGACGTGCATATGGTTCCTTATCCTTCTGTTGTTGATGCTTCACAAAATTTGTATTGTTGTCAAGTAGTACGGGGTACAAGTGTACCTTCGTAGATTATTGTGGACAATATGGCGAATTTGAGGCTAAGTCTCTGGGCTTATCTTTTTCTTACACATAGACCCAGCCCAAGTTAATTGCCATCGTGTCTTGACAGAACCCAGATCAATTATGCATTTATGCTTGCCATTGAGCTGCTCATTTGGCCAAGACATGTTGATGCTTAAGCTATATTTAGCAGGGCTTAATGCAATGTAATACATGTTGTGTAATCCATGGTAGACTGTTGTCAATTTTCTTCTGTTGATTACAACTGCATTAGGTTCTCAAACCGTGCATTGATGGGTTCCAAAATGGACATGTTGATTACATTGCATTAGATTACCTTGTTCCCTGCCATTTGCCAAAACGCTGATTTCATGATTATGTTCACGAACTTCAGGATGATGGGTACATACCAAATCACTCAGTTTTGGAGCTTCAGAAAGCGTGGCCAGGATCTGAAGTGAGATGGGTTACTGGCGGGCATGTCTCATCCTTCCTCCTGCACAATGGCGAGTTCCGAAGGGCAATCGCTGATGGACTTGACAGACTACAATGGAAAGAATCGCCCTTGTGACAGATTTCTGACTCATGTATCCTTTGTAAACCTGTAAATTAAATTGTTTCTGACTCCACAAACGGGTTACACCAAACAGGAAAAAAAAAAGGGAAGAAAATAGGACAACCCAAATATGAATGACAAAATGGGTTGTCCTCTGTATACGTCCAAGTCTTCTGCTTGTATTCTGGCTTTCTTTATCCTGTTGAGCATCAAGGAGAAAGTGTCAGGTGTGAATTGTGAGTTATACATGCTGAGAACAACTGTTGCATATCATTGATACATGAGATAAAATTTGTGTCAATTGAATTAATTAAAAGTTATCTGGACCTGTTGGTCTTGAACTTGTGGTCAATTGAGGTGACCTTATGTACAGGCCCGTATGGCTCTTCCTTGAATGGCCCATTGGAAGTTGAAGCCAATCTGCGGTAAAAGACAGCCCACTAGTTCTTTTGTTAAAACTTATTGAAAATTGACATATATTCAGAAATCAGAACTAGCAGTCTTCTATGTCCGTTGGTGAGAAGAGTAGCTAAAAATTTTGGTGGTTCATTTCATGAAGAGCTTTTATAAATTGGTCTTTCTACCTGTGAAGGAAAGATTGTTTATATTTTATCTCTACATTTACAAAAATAAAACTTATAGTGAGAGCCGTTGCTTTCTGTGATAGCTCCACAGATTAAAAGTGCCTAATTAGCCAAGTAGGATGTGCGAATGGGCTTATGGGTGCTCGACGAGTTAGTAAGAGCATTTGCAATGATGGATGGTGCGACTTTGAGGATTACGCCATGCTCTCAAATCTCTAAACTCAAATATGAAAAATCCCTGAAGTGTAACACAATAGGACACTCATTTGTACAATATGACTGTCGAATCTCTCAGTTAAAAATGCAGACGTTATATCGACCTCTTGCAGGTGTTAATTATCTCATTTCAAGATTTTTCCCCCCTTCTAGAGAAGTTCATGTATGTACGCTGAAACAGTTGACACCAAGTGGATCATACCACATGCTGTATAATTCCCTCTTTTACATTTTTTTCATATATGTTTTGGTCAACAAGTTGAATCCCAAGCCCACCAAAACGGTCAATAAATACCCATGAAAATCACAACTCAATATGCCAAAACACATCAAAACATTCCATCCTCCAAACACCACACCATGTCCTCCCACCATTTCTTCCCCTTCCTCCTGTTCCTCCTCCTCCTGAGCCTCCACCACTCTCTCTCCTCGGCCAAGCGGTGCCACCCCGACGACGAGGACGCCCTCCTGCGAATCAAAGCCCACTTCAACAACGCCACCTTCTTCTCCACATGGACCCCGCAGACCGCATGCTGCCGGAACTGGAAACTGGTCATGTGCAAGAGGCTCCCAAACACCAAAATCTTCCGCGTCAACTTCCTCGAAATCAGCGGCGAGGAAGGCATCAACGGCGTGATTCCCTCAGCCGTAGGGGACCTCCCCTACCTCGAAACCCTCATCTTCCGGCTCTTACCGAACCTCACCGGACCCATCCCACCCGCCATAGGCAAGCTAACCCAGCTCAGCCTCCTCTTCCTCAACTGGAACGACCTCACCGGACCCATCCCGCCTTTCCTTAGCCGGCTCACCAACCTCTCTACCCTCGGCCTCAACAACAACCGCTTGACCGGTCGTATCCCGTCCTACCTAGGCCGCCTCCCCAACCTCGGGGCCCTATGGTTGTACCAAAACCAGCTCACGGGCCCCATCCCAGTTAGCTTCGGGTCCCTACAAAACGGGACCGTCCTCCAGCTGTACGACAACCAACTGTCGGGCCCAATCCCGAGGTCTCTGGGCCGGGTCAGCTTCGGGATACTGGACATAGCAGGGAACCAACTCACAGGAGACGCGTCGTTTTTGTTCGGGGAGGATAAACAACAGTTAAACCACTTGAACTTGTCGAGGAACAAGCTTTCGTTCAATCTGACAAACACCGTGATGGGTGGCATGGAGCTCGAGACGGAGCTGCTCGTGCTCGACTTGAGCCACAATATGATATACGGTCAGTTGCCCACGTGGCTTGGCCACGCGTCGATTGTGTACCAGTTCAATGTCAGCTACAACCAGCTCTGTGGACCGATTCCAACGGAGGGTGGGGCGTTGCAGACGTTTGATGCGTCTGCATTTTCGCAGAATAAGTGCCTCTGTGGTGCTCCACTGCCCCCTTGCACGGCCACCCTCAGTTAGAGAGTACAGTACTTGCAGGTCAACTCCTTGACCGTGATAATTATATATCAAGTATTTATTTCAAGTGAACTTAGGAAATAAAGACTAGGGATTATTTAAAGCATGTGTACTGGCGGATGTACGTTCGAGGCTGGATTTCTGCATTGTTTTTAATTTTTATGAGTATTAATGAATAAGGGCCGGACAAAAATCCATTAAAATAGAACTTTCAGCTTTTTGATGGCAAACTTGATGCTTGTATCTGCAATGATGTGATTGTATTAGTGAGCAGCCAGAGCACCTCGTGATGAACAGGCTGGTTGTTGGGGCCAATCCAAGCTTGTAAAGGTCAGGTTCATTACATCTATCTGATGAAATGAAGGGTTAAGATCATTATATTATCAACCTTAATATTTCATTAGATAATCCAACTTGATGTAATAGACAAATACTAAAATTTGTTCATAGATAACTGATTGCATATGTAGCTATTGACAACTTGACGATTTGAAATCATCTAACATATTAATTTAGATTAAGACAAGAAAATAACAACTGTCTTACTACAAGGTATTTATCATTATTGACAAAAGTAATTAGCGGAACTATATAGGTACCTGCAATTGAATTTGAGCTTTGGAGCACTGAACATGCATGGGTGCTTTAAGATCGACCTTCATCAAAAGTACAAGGAGACGGCAAAGCATAACCATTTACCCATATATAGTACCGCACAAGCTATGAGATCTTTTCTCCCAGGGGATGACATACACCCGTCCCAGATATTGAGAGTTTGATAATCTTAAATCATATGAGTTGTTAATTTTCGTCAAAATATAAAAAAAAAAACTTAAGAGTTAGCTTATTATAAGATATGTATGATCACCAATCAAGTTTTTATATCCCATTTATAAAGATATTACTCAATTTTGAAAATTAGGGATTAAAAAGTACAAAATAATATGAAGTATTAATGTAAAAAGTTGAGGATATATTGAAACTCATGTGGTTGGGAGATATCTATAAAAGTCTTGTTCCTTTGTTCTTTTTGGTATAAAAGTCATATAATATAGGATAATGGTAAAGGCTGAATCAAAATGCCTAAAAAAATTATATACCCTCCATTGTTTTAAAACTAGAGCTGGTAATCAGGTCGGATTAGGTCGATCCATTTAATAAACTGACCAATTTCGTATCAACTTTGAAAATAGCTTGGATTTGCTCAAAACTGAAAAATAACACGTTTTCATATTAAACGGTCAAATCGTATCGACTTCGAGTCGGGTTCATGCTTCTCTCAATAACTTCGGATCGGATTCGCGTCGTATTCTTGTGTCATATCAGACTTTCCCAACTATACTTAAAACTCCGCATGAAAAATCCTCATAACATGTACTTGAGTATGTTGTACTTGCTAGACAACCAAAAGCCTCATCAAGTGAGCACAAGCAAAGAGTAGTACCGCCATGCACGTATGTACAATTGTACATTGCCTTTAAGGGTCAATTGGGTCATCTGCTAGGCTAGTATTCATGAATAGATGCAGCAGAATAGTCTAAGCGTAGACAAAATCATTCTAATTAAGGAGGCCATCCGACTCATTGGATAGATTTCGCTCTTATAATGATACACCAAACTCAACTTCGATTGCTCAAAGTCCATAGTTGGAGCACCTATAGGATTCGTTTTGTTGATGAAGTTAGGCAGGCAACTTCATCAAGGCTAACAATAACACCGAATTTATCGAGCAAACTACTATTTTAGCAGCAAAAGCAATGACATTCTCCGATCATGTCAAGACAGGATTATATTGGATATTGGATTCAAATGTGTATAGACCCATACAATTTTAGATGCTCGTTCTCATACAATTTTAGATACAAACTGTCAATAAGTTAATACTTCGCAACTTTAATTACGCACATCTCATTTAAATCCACTGGCTTTTTTTGGTGGGGGGGGGAGAGAGAGAAGGGGTACTACCCAAAAAATTCTACTTACCCTTTTCAAACCAAAAAATAAAAATAAAAATCCAAGGAACTGCAGATATTGCAAGGAGATTGTAGCCGACAAATATTGCAAGTGGCACGTCCACACTCTACAAGGACACTTTTTTGTTTTTATTTTGTCTGGATAATGCATGCTACAAGGACAATAATTTCTTGAGCCAGTCACAGTTGGCATCGCTGCTAATCTTGGAGGCTATCAGTTTACAGGCCCCAAATGGAGGACTCTTTTTTTCCCCCCTTTTTATCATGGCATAATTTCATCAAGTTGCATTCATCATTGTGATATCTATTGTGATATCACAAACAAACTTTAATCAATATAAGTTGGTTCAAGTAGTTTAAAACTTATTTTACTTAAGTAAAATCTTATATTCGGATCTTATAATTAAATTGATAAAATTTGTGATATGAAAGCTTTATTCCTTATTGGACCAACAGTAACTCGACTTTAGTGAAATGGAGGATCCAAGACCAAAAACAAAAACAAACTTTAGAATTTTCAATTGATTATGCTATTAATTAAGGTTAACTAGGGTACATAGTAGAGATTTAGGTTAAAGTCCTAATTGCCTTCCTGTTTATAGAAGATCAGATAGTTGCTTATCCTTGCAATAGATTAATCGAATTCAACCAGTCTAAACATACTACACAGACACCCAATTTTTATTAGCACGATATAATTTGATAAAAAACATCATCTTGAAAATAAAGGTTTCAATGATAAAAAATAAAAAAATAAAAAAAAACCAATCACAATATATCGACATACTGTTAACATACTTTTTGTTATTAGGCGATCGATTGATATTTGGTGGAAGAAGTGGACCCGTCACTTGGGTTTTATTATTTTATGTATGTTTGTTTATTCCTTCAAATAGTCCTTGATCTGTTATTACTTTGTGAATACAAATCGGGTATAATAGGTTAATTTTCCTTCCCGCACTTAGTATTTGGTACCCCAAGTATTTACAAATATAAATAGTTGCATACCAGATAATTACAGTTAAACTATTACAAAGACACCCTTAGTTTCTTAGGTTATGCACGTCCTATGAAAAGAATTATACACACAAACTTCTCCTATCCAAACTAACCTAAACCTCATGGTGGTGTGCGTTAATAATATGCATTTCGTAAGTGAGCCCGACTTAGCTGGAATGGGGCCGGAGAGCTGGCTGCCGGTCAACACTAGCCCCCCAAGATGAGGGATCTGACCCAAAGAATCCGGAATTCAGCCAGTTACGCGGTTCTCATTCAGGCCCAATGAGATGACTTTCATGAACCGGGTTAGGAAGCCCGGGATGGGCCCGGTGCGATCGGCATAGTCAAGAAAGAGGCGCTTGAGATTAGTGAGTTTGCCTATGATGTAGGGAATGGGACCGGTTAGGTTAGGCAAGTACCTAAAGATGAGCGTCTCAAGGTAAGGAAGGTCCCCTACACACACAGCCGAAGTGATGTACCCCACAATGTCAACTGGATGGGCAATATAGAGAAAGTTGACTCCGTCAATCTTAGCATCTTCGAGTTTCTTGCATGAGACAGTCCCGGCAGCTAGGACATGCCATTCGTGGGGTCCACATCGAGAGTCCTTTCAACCGCTACTTTAGCAAATGTATATTAAAAAATTAATATATGATAAATACACGCATAAAAAATATATACATATAGACAGTGAGAGCATGTGCTCCAATGAGCATGTAAGAAATTGTCTGTTGTCGAAGTGAGCCTTGATTTGGAGGAGGGCTCTCTATGAGCTGAGGAGGAAGAAGAAGAGGAGTCAAAAATGGTGGGCAAGAGTAAGACATGGTATGCATTCCCTCCATATTTTTGTTTACTTGTATGGTTTTGTTGTCGTGTGCATTTTTCTACGAAGGATGGGCGCCAGAAGGTACCAGTGATAAGAGTGTAGGACTAGGCGCAATGTTTTGGGCCAGTCAACGTTGATGTCTACGATTTTAGCCACTAAATTTGTGGTTCCACCAATTGAACATAGGGAGCTACGATTATAATTTTTGCCCACTTGATTTCTCCTGTGCAAAAGTATGAGCCTTGTATTGTTCCACTTATATGTAGACTCGATCAGTTGGAAAATTTTAGGTACATTTGCATGGAAGTACAAGTTGAGATATAGCATATAGCCATGACTATTAACTCCCAATTCGTATTAAATTACATTCCGTTGGTATCAACATTTACGAATGAAGTGAAAATTCCGATTATACATATTAGTATTCTTCTTATGAATACAAGTAAACGTCCTTGAATCCTTGATCTAGAATGAAAAATTTTGTACCAATTAATCTAAATAGATATAATAACTTAAATTATCAGGTAGTCAAAATCTTAACAAATATAATGCTCCTATTTTGGTGCAAAGATACCACAAATTATTCCTGTATTCAGTCAAAAACTATATTATTCATGCTTACAAACATATGTACGATATTCTAAATTAAGCAAAATATGTCTGTTACTTTTTGATAATGGTAAAATAATTAATGTTATTCCGAATTTTTTTAAAAAGAAAAGACAATGTCCTAGTGAAAGTGTAATATTGCACTGGATGCTCGATCAACAAAACAGTGCGTGATTGGATGCACAGAAGCTTATCCACTCTGTAGGTTTGTCGCGTCACATTGCAACTTGTCGAACGAAGTGATGGTTGAAGGACCCGCACCACTCAATAATTGCTAGCAATTATCCTGTCATCCACTTTTGACGTCCACACCAGGGAAAATCCACTCCTGAAATCTATAGCATGATTCACATCAATATATAGAACACATCAATATATAGAACTCCAGCCATCTTTTTCCGCATCTTCAACCATTGTTAAATTTTTTATATTAATTAAGAAAATAACGAAGAGTCATGTATATAAGCTCAAATAAGATTTTAATTTAAGATCAATTGACAACGAATAAAATAACTTATAAACTTTTATACAAGCTCAAATCCTTTAATTTTATCAATATGGGATAATACCTACTTTCATATTCTTTGTATTTTATCAATATGAGACAATATTCACTTTCATACTCCAACAATCATACGTAAGAGGCAAATGAGCCGAGATAAGCCCAAGCCGGCCACATCAATATATAGAATTACATGGATCTTCTTCACATCCTCAATTGTACATAGGGATGTAAACGAGTCAAGTCAAGCCGAGCCCGAGTATACGCAGGTGAAAAAGCTAGGGTTCGGTGAGCTTATTTAGGTTTAGATTTGAATGCACAACGCTCAGCTTTGTTGGGCTTGATACACTTCCTTTTTGTTTGTTTTTTGCTCAAAAATTTTCAAATTTAAGGCTTCAATCCAAGATAAATTCTAGACTTTTGTATTGGATTCAAGAATTAAGGATTGGAATAAAATTTATTGTTTACAATAGTAATTTTATACTTTGTACATAAGCTCATAATAAAAAATAAATTATTTAGCTAAACTGAGCCAAACCACGCCGAGCCGAACTGAGCCTTACTCGACTCAATATGATTTTGATTTGGCTCGGCTTGGTTTGACTCAAGCTCAAGCGAAATTTTAATTGAGCCAAACTCAAAGGCTCAACGAGCAGGCTCCGTTTCGTTGCAGCCTTAATTGTACGGTTTGAGCTCACATGTAATAATTTAATAGCCGTGCCACTTTTGTATAAATTTGAAAAGGGTGATAATATAGTGAAAGATGAAATACACATAGCTTGATTGTTTATGTTTCTCTTGCTAATCCCAATTCAATAAGTCATTTTATCGTATTCAATCATATGTTGCATATTGTAATATATATAATTGAGTGTGATTTCACATTTTGATATAACTGATAGTGAAACCTAAGTCTATTGGTAAATTATAGCATACATGTTAACTATATGTATGTCAACATTTTAATAGCGACAAAATGAACATTTATTGAAAATATCTCAAACGCTTTTCTTTGAAATTTTATTTTATTTTCCCAACAATGAGAGACAGGTTACAAAGGCAACTAGTAGTCTAGTACAACTCCTTGCATCGAAGATGACTTATTCAACACATACTCAAAGCTTATGACATATATTTGGGAGTATATATGCTTCAAAACTATGTAGGTAAAACAAATACTAATAATTATTTATATGACAAATACACATTGAAAAATATATTGTACATATATAGTAATAAGAATACATGCTCATGAGAGTATGTATGTAACAATTTGCCACACAGTCAGGAGCCATGCATGACTAATCAGTTTTCACCCATAACATCGATTACTAATTCACTTCTTGCATGGCGGCAAGGGAAGACCACAGAGGCACTTGTTATGAGCAAACCGGTCCGGAACGAACCGCTTCAACCGCCGGCCGGTGGGTATCGGGCCACAAAGATGGTTGTAGCTCACATCAATAACGCTCAACGGCAGCTGCCCAAGTCGTTTCGGAAGGGAGCCATACATGTGGTTATGGGCTATATCTAAGACTGCTAAAAATTGCGGTAGGTCCACATTGGTGAAATCAAATTTGAACTTGTTTAGCCTAAGCACAATCGTAACGAGAGCCTTATCCCTTGCAAACAGAAAGGACGCGTCACCCGTGAACCGGTTAGCCGTGACATCTAGGTTGGTCAAATTAGCCTGCCCTAGTGATCTTGGGATCGCACCGGATAAGACGTTCTCAGAGAGTTGGAGATCCAGACCGGCCTTGAATGAGCCGAAGCTCTCGGGGATCGAACCGGTGAGCTTGTTTTTGGAAAGGTCGAGCTGGATGAGGTTAGGGAGGAGAGAGAGGGAGGCGGGAATGGGACCTGAGAAGCTGTTCGAGGAGAGGTGGACTTGCTGGAGGCTCTTCATCTGGCTCAAGAACTCCGGGATTGGGCCGCTTAGGTGGTTCGAGGTGAGGTCGAGGACTTGGAGCCTGGTGAGCTTGGTGATGGTTTGGGGGATCGAGCCGGTCAGGTTCGGGAGATAGGTTAACCCGAGGTAGGTGAGGAACGGTAAGTCACCTACTATAGGCGGGATTTGGCCAACGACGTCGTTGGAGTAGCCCACGCTGAAGGTGGTGACCCGGCCCGGGTGGTCGGCGTCGTTGCAAACGATGTCGTTCCAATTGCAACAGTCGGTTTTTGGGTCCCACGTGGCGAAGAAGCCGACACTGTTGAAGTGGTTCCTTATTTGTAGGAGGATCCTCTTGTCATTCGGGTTGCAGACGAATGTGGAGTGAGAGAGAGTGAGAGAGGTAAGGAGTAGAAGAGAGAAAGTGAGACGAGAGGCTCTTGAAGGGATAGCCATGGCTGCTGCCTTCTTGAGCGAGTAGTGTTAATTGGATGAGAAGCATGCACCCAAAATGCTGACATTTATAGAAGCTCACTGTAGAGACTTTTCAACGTTGATGGGCACAAATGACATCTTGGTTGGATGAGCTATGTCACTCTGGAAGTATTGTGCATATGCAAATTTTTATAAGTAAAATGATAAATGTTGTATTATAAGATATTAAAAAAGTGTTCTTCTTTTCACTAAAAAATTATATTATTATGTTTTAAAATTAGAAAAAAATAGTATGATTGAATAGTAATTAAAAGTATTTTGTAACTTATAAATTATGTAAAATCATCTTTTTACTCATCATTTACTACATTTTTAAAATGCGATTCTCTTATGTATTTGCAAATAGGGTTGATCTGATTATAGTATGGTATTTGCTGACGAATATTTATAGTTAACAATTCATAATTAAGTGCAATCATTGAAAATTTGGTAATCTTTACTTATAAAACATATTAATTTAAGATAATACAAAATATTTACTAAGACACTTATCATCATCCAAAAACAAGTGTGAAAATTTTAAATAAAAACTTTGCTTAGCTTGTAAATGCTAATTTTCTTATACTATTTAATTAGACAATTTTATTTCAATTTAATATACAATAATATGATTTTTAATATCACAAGTTATTTATCATATAAAGGACAGCCGGTGCACAAACATCCCATATTTATACAGGATTCAGATAAGGACCTCACCGAAAGAGGTATATTATAAATAGCCTAACCTAACTTTATTAATAGCTGATTTCAAATTTTGATTCCGTGACGTTCAGGTTATTTCTCATACAGATAATATGAAAAGTTAAGGTCATTATAATGTTGTATAATAGCAAAAGTTGGGAAATGTCACGTCCTCTTTAAAAAGGAGAAGGTTATTGGTCCCGAACTATTGTAACACATTGCAGTTTAAAATAAAATAGACAGAAAAAATATCTAATACATTGCAGTTTAAGATAGAATAGACAGCAAAAAATTTTAGATCCAATTTAAATCAACACATAATATGCTCCAAAATTATTAGTCGTTAAATTATGGGACTAGTTCAATCAAGAAAAAATATGTGTTCGCTTTTAATAGAGAAAATTTACAAGTAAATGGTGGTTTTGGATAATTTATAAATATTTCGGGTCATATAGTACCAATCTACTATTTCTCTTCATCTTCTGATACAATTCTTTTAGATCAGGTGATCACAAAAGTTTTACAGTTTATGCTTATGTCTAAAATGTCCATTAAAGTTTAGACTCATATTAATTGAAAATTTAAGAGAAATATTACACTCTCGAACATGTATATCCCTGACATGAACGTGTTTGATGTAGAGATAAAGCACATATATATAGCAAAGTCCACCGTCACAGTTTAAACCATAATCAATGAAAAAAACTATTAAGATTCAAAATTTAGACTTTTTACTCAAAGTATTTTTTAATATAATGTTGCAAAGTAGACCAATAAAAAATTCGATTAATAGTTGAAGAAAACAGCAAAGAAAAAACCCACTTGAATCCCATCGTCGGTACCCCCAGAACTCATTAGCGTGGTCAAATACTAGCAACTACGTAGAAAAACCCTGCCTTAAATGAGGACTAAGATATGCATGTAGAATGGTATAGATCCGATTAATTAATTGATGCAACATCATCGGTCAAATCTCAATATTAATCTATGAACCAAGCCGTCATGCTCGGTCTGAGAGCTTCTCCAGCGGTTAGCTCCCGATTAATAACGGAGGAGGGAGAAAGGAGGTGAGGCAGGGAAAGTTCTCCAGTGAGTAGCTTGAGATAAGGGGCTCGTGGGGAGGCTCGCACAGGTGAGCCAGTTCATGGAGCTTTTGCTTACTTTTTTTTATTTTTTTAAATGTTTTTAATTAAGTTTTTTTTTTTAATTTCAAAAATAAAATTCTATGTTATAGGGTGTGTCCATGAGTATTAATTTATTTAGTGAGCTAAAGTAATGAGTATTATTTTATTTAGTGAGCTAAAGTGATGAGTCTTTTATTAAAAAGGGAAAGAATTATGAGTCAAAAAATTGACTCACAAGCTGACGTGCAGAGATAAATCTTCACTGGTGAGCTAAAAAAATAACTCATTACTGAGAATGCTATGAGAACTCCTTCCCCTAGTCATCCATATGTTACCCTTCTCAAATCCTTTTGTTCATTATTACTTCAATAATTGCATATATGGGTTTGTGCTAACTAAAGATATAAATTTTTTAAAATTTGTGGCAAGGACGAGCAAATTAATTAAACATAAAACAAATGAAAAAAAAGTCGAATATAAAAGTGAACTCATTAAAAATAGTTTGAAAAGTTCATATATTACGACGATTAATAACAGATTTGTTGAAAAGAAAAGTAAAGGATGATAAAAGCAATGATCATATATCCTTGATTTATAAATGGTTAATATTGTTTAATGTTTTCTTCTTTATACTAATTTTCAACTCAACATATAGGAACCACGACTAATTTGATAGCCTAGCCAATCGTACACGTACATTAGGCTTAGTCAATGTGCAATTTTTTCTTTTTCATGTCAACAAATGTACAAAATCTTTGATTAGGCTTGAAAGGTTTTCACACATATTACTCTGTTTAATTTCATCTTTACAAGCAAAGGAGATTCTATAAATATCCATGCAAAACTTGCAAACTCATACAAAACCTACACAGAAAACATGGAGAGAATTCTCACCATTCTCCCTCTCCTCCTCCTCTTCCCTCTCACCACCATCTCCCAAAACGACCTGAACTGCAACGCCCAAGACAAGGCCATCCTCCTCAAAGTCAAGGCTCACTTCGGCCCGGTCGGCCTCCTCTCCCAGTGGGACCCCAACGAGGACTGCTGCGATTGGCCCTTCATTGGGTGCCCCGGTGAGGGAAGCTCGATCCAGGGCCGAGTGACAGCCCTCACCGTCTCTGGCGGGACGGGCCTCTCGGGCACCATCCCGCCAGAGATCGGGGGCCTCCCCTTCCTCAACAACCTCATGTTCTTCGACGAGCGCAACCTCACCGGACCCATCCCCCAGACCTTCAGCAAGCTCACCAACCTCCGAGTCCTGACCCTGAACTCCAACAGCCTCAGTGGGTCCATACCGAGCTTCTTGGGCCAGCTTAAGAAGTTGGCCCAAGTCGACCTCTCCGACAACCGGTTCTCTGGGCCCATCCCAGCTAGCCTGGGGAGCCTCCCGAAGCTCTCGGCTTTTAATGTTAGTTATAACCAGCTCTGTGGGTCCATTCCTTCTGGCTTGGGCAAGTTTGGTGCGGCTGCATTTGAGCACAACAAATGCTTGTGTGGTGCTTCACTGCCAGCTTGCAAGTAATTAATGTGAGGGCTCACTATTGATTAATGATGCTTTTAGGAGCAATAATTAATCAATTAACTCTGTATGGATAAACCTTGATATTAGAAATAAAACATGCATATTGTCATGTAATATTGGAAGACCTGGATATATTGAAGTTATATTACTACCAAGTATTTCCCCCCTTCTATCATCTCAGTTTTGGTGATGATATATATCCTACGGTAAGACTATGTTAAATATATTGTTTTAATCTAAGTTGAGGTGTCTTTCAGTTCAAGATTTTGAAAATTTTAGTGGATGTAATTCATTATAAATTTTAAATTTTTAATATTTATCAGTTACGCTAATGGGTACAAAACAATAGTCTAATGCGATCAATCCTATCTGTAAGAATATATCATATATGTATTTTTATAGATATGAAAAATTATAAACTAAAAGATGATTATACACAAATTCTAAGTTGTATGTAATATTCTTTCACAATTCAATCATACCATTTTTTTTCATTTAATACTAGACAATACAAATTTTAACCTAAATGCTTTATTTTAACTTAAATTAATATCGATCTTATCCAAATTAAAATTGCTAAACTATTAGTGTTACAGTTTCAATCAATTTTATCAATTGTAAATTTTTTTCGTATTTGTCGGCTAGGTTTACGGGTGCACATGACTACTTAATAAACCTGTTTGCAATAACTTTTAATTTATTACTATAATTTTATAACTTTGAAAAAATTATGAATAAAGGCACAATAGTACATACTCTATGATTGGCAAGACGCTTCCACTATTCGACCATGCAGTTTGTTCTCATGTCTCAACTATACATGATTATATCGACGTGGCACTTAAAAAATGATTCATAATAAGGCACTTCATCTACACTTTTTTGGTAATTTTTAATATATCAGTCTGCATTAAATAAAGAAATAAAATATATACTTCGGTTAAACAATGTCCATATTTATTATTACTACTACTACAAGTACGATAACATACACAAATGAGATTGAAAAAGTGCCACATGAAACCGAATAATGCATTTATTACGGTGGGGAAAAAAGCAGAAGTTAGGTGACCTATATAACACTACACCGACGAAGCGTTAATTTATGATGAACACTATTGCATGGAGGCAAGGGAGTCCCACAAAGGCACCGATTATGGAAATAAGAGTACTGGTCGAACCGGTTCAGCTGCCCTCCGGTCGGGATCGGTCCACACAGACGATTGTAACTAACGTTCAAGAATTGCAACTGAGGCAAACCGGCCAACGAGGCTGGAATGCTCCCATAGATCTTGTTATGGCTCACATCAATCGAAATCAAACTCGAATCGAACTCGAGATTAGTCATGTTGAACTCCAACAAATTCCTCGACAAATCGATTTGTTGTAGTCCCTTGTTCTTACCAAACAAGAACGATGCATCTCCGGTGAGCTGGTTACGCGAAAAATCAATCAACGTGAAGTCCACACGTCCTAGGGTGCTAGGAATTGGACCGGACAAACGGTTGTGGGATAAATACATGTAAAAGTCACTCCGCATGAAAGAACCAAAGCTCTCGGGGATTGAACCGGTGAGCTGGTTCCGGTCCAGGTGAAGGGTTTGGAGGTTCGGGAGCTCAGATAAAGAGGGAGGGATCGAACCCGAGAGCTGGTTAAAAGAAAGGTCGAGGTACTCCAAGTTATTGAGCTGGCTAAAAAACGAGGGGACCGGACCGGACAAGTTGGTCCAACTGAGCCGGACCATTTTAAGATTTTTGAGCCTGGCAATGGCATCGGGGATTGGACCGGTGAGGTTGGACAGTTTCCTCAGCACGAGGGTCTGAAGGTACGGCAGGTCGCCGACGGACGCCGGAATCTCGCCGGAAATTTGGCCGGAAAATATAGTGAGGGAAGTTATCCGGTGGGTGGTGCCATCGCACTCGACTTGGTACCAACCTGTGCAACAATCGGCGTCGTTTGTCCATGAGGCTAGAAGGTATGGGTTTCCAAAGGACTGCTTGATTGCGAGAAGAGTTCGCTTGTCATCCGGGTTGCATAGCTCAGCGGAGAGAGAAGGGGTGAAGAAGGTGGAGAGGAAGAGTAAACAAAAGCTAAGGAAAGTGAGCTTGGAAGGTGACATGTTTCTGTGAGTGAAGAACAATATGGATTAAGTTTGGAGGATTTATAGAGGGATTTTGCTTTAATTTATTGATATAACGAGTGAGCTTTTGTTGACTGATGACGGTAGTGTGGATAATTGGTTGTTCCAGGCTGTCACATTGTTCGTAGTGGTATTTTACACATTATTGGTGATCTAAGAATTTATAATGCATCGAAAAGTTTATGAATGTCAATAAGTTGATATATAGCGGGTGTTTAGTAGTAATAATTTTTT
This sequence comes from Selenicereus undatus, assembly GCA_017589665.1. NCBI lineage: Eukaryota > Viridiplantae > Streptophyta > Magnoliopsida > Caryophyllales > Cactaceae > Selenicereus > Selenicereus undatus. The sequence continues at coordinate 2,743,703 of JACYFF010031952.1, forward strand.
GATAAAGAAGAGCTATTTGGGATTATTTTAATTCTTTTGACCAAGTTAAATAGTTAAATTGATGTTTGTTAAATAGTTACTTAGTCCCAAACAGCTCTTTTTGAAAATGTTGTTTCTATTAACCTTCTCAGAATAATTTTTTGTAAAAAAGACACATTTGACTAAGAATATGAACAAATTACATTACATGTAATTACATTATATTTATGTAATATTAATATAGAAAGATTATACGTTATTATAAAGTGTTCCTTAGTAGCTTTCGAACCCAATTAGATATTGAAGATTAACAAGAGTAGAGATTTTTTTTAAGGCAAAAACAAACCATTGAAGTTGCATTGTCTCTTTCATTATTTGTATTTTTTAAAACCGAGTAGTGTACTTGTTGGTGTAGATTTTTTAAGTTCGCTAGTATATTATATAATGCTTATTGGGTTCTCTCACCATACACGTTTATGAACGTCTAATATTTTAATATTTATACTTTAGATTATTCAATCTCTCTTCCGATTACCTCGACAATGAGCTTTGGATCAATGCAAAATAGTAACATTTGATACTATGTTTTGTATGAATTGAATCTAATGAAGATAAAGTCATTAGAAATTGTTATAAATTTCAATTTATAAACCAACAAATTTTAAAAATAACAAAATAACATTATAAAATAATGGATCATTTACATAGGTACAAATTGAAAAAGAAATAAGATAGATATATGAATACAAGTTATGTAGAAGTTAATAAGAAAGTAAAGTCTTATAAATGAAGTTTTTATTCTACTTTTTTATGTGATCATAAATGAAGTTAATTTGTACCTATGATACTAATTTAATTCTTTTTAAAAAGAAATTGACCAATAAAAAAAATATGTTCTATTAAGAAGCAATTTAGAGATAAGGATATAAATGAAATTTTACCAAATAATTTTATTAAAAACAACTAACTTTACCAAATAGTTTTTCTACAAATAGCTAATTCAAACAGCTAATGCAAACTACTAATTCAAACAGTTAATAACTAACAGTTAATACAAACAGCTAATAATTATTTGCCAAATAGAACCATAATTTGTATCATAAAAAAATGTTGTACTTTTCTCAGGTACATAAATTTTTACCTCAATTTACTTAATTGTCATGTAGATCTATATATATATTTCTTAAAGGGTAGATCTATATATTTAAAATTAAGTTATGCTAGAATGGAATGTGTCAATATAACAAATACTCACTACATCCCATTCATTTCATTCCAAATGGGAGAAGCACAAACTATATGAAACCAAAATATTGGCAATGGATGATAAGTTTAGCTGAGATAGTGAAATAAATTAGTTGAAAACACATTTGAGCTTTTGGGAAAGTTATCTTTCGGCGCGGCGGGGTGGTGGGGGAGATTGTTGTCTAGCAAGAAAAAATTGTGATAGATGTAGCTATAATTGTTGGAAAAGCACACTGAGTAGATTGATTGAAAATGCACCAATGAGCTTTCATGATTGTGACATATATCATCTTATTCATGGGTCCTCCAACCATAATTCCGATAATATATATCATATATTTACGAATATATATTTTTATTTATTAAGTATTTATATTTTTTTAATGTATATTTATCGTATAAATAAATTTTAATATATAGCACGGATATACTTTATAGAGTATATGCTCATAAAAATATGATATAGGTTTTGACAATTCCCTCTACAATGTTACGTAATTGTGAACATTTTTTACAGTCATAAAAGCATTCTAGTTGTGTGCCAGCTTTTTTATTTATTAGTGGAGGCTCATCATTACGGCATTACCGCATTCATTTGGTGGTTAGTTTTTTAAGTCATAATTATTCTTCCCTTTAATGTAAACTTCATCAAATAAAATAATATTTATAGATCTCATCACTAAATATACTTTATTATTATTTTTGGTAAAATGATATTGTTTAAATCAATATAAATATTTTTTTCTATCTTTGAAAAATAATTTATGGTCGTCTAATTCAATAAAAATAAGTATTTTTTTCTCTGAAAAAAAAAATCAAGCAAAAACAGAAAAGTCATCAAATTTTATCAAAAAATTTCTATCCAAAAAAATCCAACAGCAAAACATGGGCCAGCCTAAAAAAAGAATTTAATAGAAAAAACTAACATTATTCAGCCAAAAGATTTTCGCTCTTAATCAGAAAGAAAGAAAAATCAAAATTGGAGCAAACAAAAAAGGAAAATGAATGAAAAATCTGGACGAGCCAGGTTCTGACCACGAGGCACAAGTCAGCCACTACCCAACCACAAACAACTCGCACGCAAGCCAAAGCTATTTTTTAGCTCACGAGTTGTCCGTTGGACATGCTCTCATCGTCACTAGTGTATTGGTATTACCTAGATAGTTTATTCCCTTGTTGTCTATGGTAGTGTTGAGTTACCTTAGAGCAAAAACAATAGTGAGTCATTTTCTGACTCATCAGTCGGGTTCTACCACTGTTACGTCAGTTATATCTCTAACATTTTGCCTCACAATCCTCACTCTCTGCAATGGTAGGCTCACCAGTTTGCCTCACCAAATAAAATAATATCTATAAATCTTACATTTAACCATAAAATAATACCTATAAATCTACTCCATAACACAACTTTATTTTTAAAATTAAAAAAAAAGAAAAACTAATAAAAAAATATTTTAAAAAACAAAAAAAAAACCTCACAAGTTACCTTGGTAGGCCGAGGCTCCCCGTGAGACACAAGGCATGAGGCCCTCGTTGGAGTTGCTCCCTCGCCTCAGCACACTCTCTCTCCTCCCTTTCCTCCTCGCAAGCCAACCGCTGTATTTGCTCTTAGGCTATGAATGGAAATTCATTATTCTTGAAACAAAAAAGAAATGGAAATATTTGAAGGAAAATAAATAAAGAAATTAAATTAAAGAAAGTGCATATCCAGAGACCAGCTTAATTATATGCTATCACAGCATTGCATAACTTAATTTGTTGTTAGTAATCCAAAATGTAAATATCAGACTTTAAGTCACCCATTGCATCCAGAAACTTTATAAGAAGTTACCTATTATAGTCAAGAAGTTGATATATAGGTTGTGTTTAGTAGGGAGAAAATTATTTTTTCAAAAAATTATTTTCTGTGAAAAAATATTTTTTTAAGAAAAATAATTTTTCACTTACATTTTCTGCTGTTTGGTGGTAGGTGTGAAAATTATTTTTTTTGCATTTCATTTTCTGTTTTTTTTAGAATGAAAAACCACTTTGAAGACAATAATTTTCAACTGTTTGCTACTAATAGGTTAAGCTAATAGATAACCAGTCAGCTTAATTATCAAACAGGCCTCACAAAGTCATAATAATATTTTTGTTTTCCTCAGCCAAAAAAGGGGAGAAAAAAATGGGAGGGACAGAGAGAGCAAACTCAACGCTAAGTCATGGCTGTTCTGAAAATGTGAGAGGTTAGTTGAGTATGAGTGTGCAAAAAAATCCGAAACCGAAAACCGAACCAAAAAACTGAGAAAACCAAATCGAAAAAGCGGTTAACCGAACAAATTTTTCAAAAACGTCGATTCGGTTAACCGAACCGAATTTTTTTTTTCTGTTTTCGGTTTAGCACACTGACTAGATTGATTGAGAATGCAATTAATGAGCTTTTATGAGCGTGCTATATATCATCTTTTTCGTGGGTCCTCCAACCACAATTCCCTCTGTAATGTTCGGTAGCTGTGAACATTTTTTTTGGCTGGAAGGCATTCTCAGAGTTTTACTTTTTGAAATTCTAATATATTATCTTAGTAAAAGTTTTAGATTTTTAAAATTTATATTTTATCACTTCTTTAATTTATAAAACTCTGATTTAAATAATCTAATAAAAAAATTTATTATGGATCCACTTTATAATACACAACCTATTTTTTTAATTATATAAAAATTATTTATTACTTCAAAAAAAAAGAGAAAACAAAAAAAAACCAAGGAGCAGCACGTAGGGAGGCTCGGTTGACCGAGGAGGCATGCGTACCCCTACCCGCGTGGCACAGGCTGTGAGGGGGGCGAGTGGCCCGCGTGTTGGGGTGTCTCTCGCGAGTAATCGGCTGGGAATGCCCTAAGCGCATCCTAAATAGTGAGGTAGTTTTTTAATTTATTAGTGCGGACTTATTTTTGCTATATTAGTTTGGGAGTTAATGTTTTTGGGTTATAATTTTTTCTCTCTTTAATATAACACTCATTAAATAAAATAATGTTTATAGACTTCACTATTCAATATATTTTATTTTTTTTACAAAGTGAAATTATTTAAATCAATATAAATATTTTTTTCTATCTTATAAAAACAACTTATAGTTATCTAATTCAATAAAAATAATTTGTTTTTCTTCGAAAAAAATTCAAGCAAAAACAAAAAGCTCAAAAATTTTTATCAAAAAATTTCTAGCTAAAAAAGTCCAAAAGAAAAACTTCGGCCAACTCAAAAAGAAAAAATTCAATAGAAAAAGGTAAAACTATCTAGCCAAAAAAAAATTTCTCTCAAAGGAAAAGAAAAATCAAAATTGGAGCACAGAAAAAAGAAAAAAGCATGAAAAATCTAGGCGAGAGCCATGAAACACAAATAGGGATGGCAACAGGGCGGGTTGGGAACGGGGGCATGATCCCCGCTCCCCGTCCCCGCAACGTTTCCTGTAGCGTGGAAAAAATTTCCCCCCATCCACATCCCCAGTGAAGATTTAATTCCCAATGGGGATTTTCCCCCACTGTTTTTTCCCCTCAATTGTAATAGCTATATTATAAGTCTTGGATGAATGTTCAATTTATCATTCCTATACCTTACTCCCTAGCCTAATTAATTGTACAACAAGCTCTTCTAAACTCCATGCATCATAAGTATAATGGAATTCATCAAATTTTACAATCCAAATCAAATTAAAGTTTAACAAATTATGCAACATAAGTCTAAAAATGCACAAATTATACAAAACAATTCAACCAAAGTCTAAGTAAGTCAAACACAACCATAATTCAAAAACTAAAAGCTTAAAACACAACCAAAGTTCAATAATCCTTCACCACAAAATACAACAATGTCCACAATTTTAGTTAAAAGTGGGGACGAGTATGGGGATTTTCCCCTAATCGAGGTATCGGGGATGGAGATAAGATCGGGGATAAATCTCCGACGGGGAAACAGGGACGGGGACAGGGCAGACTATGTATAAACCCAAGTGCAAGGTGTATCGTTGAGTACTTGGGGTGTCGTCCGCAGGGAGTTGTGTTTCCAACTACCGAGGTTAACTAAAGCGTCTCAATCTAGGCCAAAGTGAGAGTGAAGGAAGAAGGACTAAACTACTAAAACAAATAAACAAAAAGAGACTTGGGTTTATGATTTTACCAATGAATGAACCAACTAACCAAGACGAGCCCTAACCTACCCAAACCACACCATGAACAAGAGATGGTCGGTTGCACCATCAAAGACCACCCAAGCCCTCTTTCAAGGGTCATGAGCTAGTCTAATTCGCGTAACCACCTACTTTCGTGGGGTTAGTCGAATTAGGCCACAAAACTAGCAACCCCGGACCTAGCTCGATTCGGATACTACTTTCGTGTCCCGAACTCGGCTATTCCCTCTCCCACACTAGCTAATTGACCTCACCTCTCAGCATAAGTCAATCGCCCAAAAATATGGATGAAAGCTCTCTCAAGCATTTCATCGAACACTTGGCGGGCGTGAGGAAAAACTCTAGGTTCTAGGCATAGATTGGGTATGGTTAGGCCACATACAAGACTAATTCGCCATCAAGAGGCTAATCACAACCCAAGCCAACACAATC
>JACYFF010031952.1:2749531-2785997 GCA_017589665.1 Selenicereus undatus
GTGGCACGGCCACACCATGCCACATTGCTGGCACGGTGGTCCGTTTCCCCCCGGTTTTGCCCCCTTTTGCCGGTTTTCGCTGTTTTGTCCCGTCTTCGTCCCTTTTTGCGATATTTGCTTGATTTCGGGTTATTTCCTACAAAATATAAATAAAACAAATAAGAAAACTAAAGATTAAGTTATTATACGAGCAAAAAGTGAGTGAAAGAGGCACTTAAAACAGGTAAATTTACCGTTCAACACCCGTCCCCGCCCCCGTCCCAGCGCAGGGATTAATTTTCCGCCTCGTCCCCGTCCCAGTTGGGGATGCAGATTTTTCCCCACTTCTTTGCGGGGCCCTGGCGGGGACGGGTTTTCTCCAACCTTTTGTCACCCCACAAACAAGCCGCTACCCGAGTCCCGACCACAAACGACCGGCATGCGAAGGCCATTTTTTGGCTCATGAGACGTCCATTGGATGTGCTCTCGTTGTCACTAGCGTATTGGTATTGCCTAGATAGTTTATTCCCTTGTTGTCTATAGTGATGTTGAGTTTGCTTAGACAACAACAACAAAAACAACATTTTTCAGTGTAGGTTCCGCTTTCGCGGGACCTGAGGGAGATTCAGATGTAAACAATTTTCCCTCTACCGGCATCTCTGCTTGAGTTTCCTTAGACTATGAATAGAAATTCATTATTCTTGAAACAAAAAGAAATAGAAATATTTGAAGGGAAAGATATAAAGAAATTAAACTAAAGAAAGCATCCCAGAGATCAGCTTAATTATGCTATCACATCATTGCATAATTAATTTGTTGTTAGTAATCCAAAATGTAGGTATCAAACTTTTTGAGTCAGCCACTACATTACATCTAGAAACCTCATAATGAGTTACTTATTATAATGAATATCACTATTCTTGAGACAATGATATGCTACATGTCATATTAAAATTCAGATCTCGTCTATCCCAATTGCATTATTGTCTCTTTTTGACATTTTAAATATTGAATTTACTTGCAAGGCGGCAAAGGAAGACCACAAAGGCACTTGTTGTTGGAGAAATAGATCGGACTGAACCGCTTTAACCGGCGGCCAGTTGGTATCGGGCCGCAAAGCTGATTATAGCTCACATCAATGGATCTTAGAGGCAACTGGCCTAATTGTTTCGGAAGCGACCCATATATCATGTTGTGGCTGATATTTAGGTCCCTTAGCCCTGCAGGGAACTCCACCTTTGAGAAATCGAGCTCGAACCGATTGTTGCTTAGATTAATCGTTAACGCAAACGTTTTATTCCTCCCAAACAGAAAAGAAGGATCCCCAACGAGTCCATTGCTTGAGAAATCCATCGAATACGCATTAACCCGGCCCAACGAACCAGGGATCGGCCCACTCAACCGGTTCCCATGTAAGTCGAGCGTTATGGGGTTTTGGAACGAACCGAAACTGTGCGGTATCGAACCGGATAGCTTGTTGTTGTCCATAATAATGACGGTTAGGTTGGGGATCAAGGCAAGAGAGGCCGGGATCGAACCGGATAGTTGGTTCGACTCGACGTTGAACCACTGAAGGCTCCGCATGTGGTGCAGCGAATATGGGATTTGGCCAGAAAGCTTGTTTGCGGGGAGCTGAAGCACGTGGATGTTGGTGAGGTGGGCCAGTGAGTCAGGGATTGGGCCGGTGATCCGATCATTGAGAGAAATATCGAGTTGAGTTAGGTTTGTGAGCCGGCCCAAACAGTATGGAATTGGGCCGGACATGCTGGTCTCTCGGATGGTCAACTGCTCGAGGTTGGTGAGGTTGCATATGGCACAGGGTATGGCCCCGGAGATGTTCTTCTGCCAAAACTCGAGGTCCCGGAGGAAAAGCAACTCTCCGATAATCGGAGGGATTGGGCCCGACACATCATCCACGAAGCCCAAAGTTAAGCTCGTAACATGGCCCACGTCATCGCAGTTGATACCCGAGGCCCAGTTCCTGCAGCAGTCTGTGGTAGGGGTCCAGTATTGAACCAGGGTGGACGGGTTGCCCAGCCGGGTTTTGAGCTCCAAGAGGATGTTTTCGTCGTATGGGTTGCATTGCTTTGAAATGGTGAGGGTGAAGACCAAGGAGAAGCGGAGGAGAGAGAGTGAGATTCGGAGGTGGTGGGGAATCATATTGAAATGGTTGTGTTCCATTGTTGACTAGCTTAGGCTCAACACTCAGCACTGAGTTGGAAACAAATCTTAATATATTGGATTTGATTATAAATATCTAATGCCAGTTGCTTAAAAAATTATTGGTATTTTTATTGGTAGGATATTTTTTCATCCCGTATCTGCAACTGCAACACTTAGATCTCAAACTGTGTACAGACTACTGGCATTGGGATAAATTTGGGCGCTTGATTATCGACAAGCTAATCAGTGCCCTTACTCAATTAAACATCTATTTTTACACTTCTATTTTTTTTTCTTTTTAATATTTTTTGGGGCGGGGATGGCGGAGGATCATAACAACACTTATATCGACTCTATAAATTCATTAATGTGATGCGATCTTACCCACATAGACTTTTTTTTTTTTTGGGCAAAGGGGACCTTCATAATAAGGGTGATCTAAAATAAAAAAATTTATTATTTATGATATGGTGATCTAGTGGCTAGTGGCGTATGTGGGCACAAGGCAACACTATGGTATGGTGCTAAAGTTCAAGGTCAACTTTGGGATGCGTATTCGAGTGGCAAAATTTGGCACTTTTCAAATGCGAATGAGTACGACATGATTCTTCTTGGAGTATCTAGTGAGCTGCCTACCATCTCCTCTTGCATTGACATGATGCCTAGCAACACACTTTGATAGCCATAATCAGTTAATAACAATGTAACATTTTTAAATACCATCGTTACATTCTTGAAATCAGCCTCTCTACGGGTAGGAATACCGGTAGGGGTAAGACTGTTTACAACCGGATTTCCCCAAATTCCGCAAAAGCGGAACCCACACTGAGAATTGTTGTTGTTATTGTTGTTGTTGTATCGTTACATGGATGGTCTACACTCTTACTATCATTGTACGGTTGAGTTGCCTTTCAGTCAAACACTCGAACTTATTACTTTCAAAACAAATTTAATCCAAACAAACCATTTGAAGATAACTTCTCTAATTAGAGATTATTATTACCCATTCAAACAGAAAATCCAACTTCATATCATCCGTTGCCTCTAACAAGTTAGGGAACTTACTAGAAAAGTGTTTTCTTGACATCGTCTCAAGTATCTGATTTACTTGCAAGGGGGTAAAGAAGACCACACAGACACTTGTCAGAGAAAAGAGATGGGTCGAATCGCTTCAACCGTCTTCCGGTGGGGATCGGCCCACACAGCTGATTATGGCTCACATCGATCTTATACAGGGGCAACTGACCCAACTATTTTGGGAGCGACCCATGTATCATGTTATGGCTTATATCCAGGCTCCTTAGTCCCATACGCAGTTCCACCTTTTGAGAAATCAAACTTGAACCTATTCTTGCTCAAATTTACTGATACGAACGTCTTGTTTCGGCCAGCCAAGAACGAGGGTTCCCCACTGAACCTGTTGTTCGATAAATCCACAAAGCTTATATTAGCCTGTCCTAAACTCCTAGCCCGATTTGGGAATCGGCCCAGTTAACCGGTTCCCATGCAAGTCGAGGTACATGGGGTCTTTCGATTTGAACAAGCCGAAACTCGCCGGGATTGAACCGGAGAGTCGATTATTGGCAAGATAAATCATGGATGGGTTCGGGTTGAGTCCCAAAGAAGGTGGGATTGAACCAGAGAGTTGGTTTAGAGATTGCACTGAGAGTTTCAAGGCTAGCCATTTGGTGGAGTGAATCAGGCATTGGGCCGGACAGGTTGTTCTTGTCGAGCTGAAGGGAGACCACTTTGGTGAGGTTCCCTAATGAGTCCAGGATGGGACCCATGATCAAGTGGTTGAAGATGATTTCGAGTTGAACAACATTGGTGAGCCGGCCCAAGCAGTTGGGAATTGGGCCGGACATGCTGGTGGACTGGATGGCAAAGAACTCAAGCCTGGTGAGGCTGCAGATAGCGTGGGGGATTGAGCCCGAGATGTTCTTGTTCCACAACTCGAGAACCTGGAGGAAGTAGAGTTGGCCAATGATCGAAGGGATTGGGCCTGAGACGTCATCGTCCAGGTCCAAGACGAGCATGGTGACGTGGCCCTCGCCATTGCATTTGATGAAGGAGCCCTGCCAGTCTGTGCAGCAGTCTGTGTTGGGGTTCCAATGTTGAACCAAGGTGTAGGGGTTGCCTAACTGGGTTTTGAGCTCCAAGAGGATGTTTTCGTCATATGGGTTGCATTGCTTTGAGATGGTGAGGGAGAAGATCAAGGAGAAGAGAAGAGAGAGTGAGATTAGAAGGCGAGAGATTCTGCGAAGGCTTTTTATCTGATGCATTGTTAAGTTGGGTTTGGTAGTTTGCTAAAATGGTGGGAGCGAGGACTGATGAATCTGCAATTTGCTGTTTATATAGATTCTGCGATCTTAAAAGATGAATCGACTCGTGATACAACACTTACATCTAAGTAGGAGTGGAAAAAAAATAATACTTTCTTGACATGATCTGATCCAAAAATTTATGTTTTTTTGTTATTCTAACACGGCACAAAAAGGAAGAAAAAAAATAATGAAGCAAGACCAAAAGTGGAAGTGGAAATAAGTGAAACAAGACATGGAAAGGCCTGGGCTTGTGAGAATGACATGAAGGAGTAAGGCCTTATTTAATTTTTTTAATTAAATATTTCATCAATGTAGGTGGAGAGCAAAAATATACATATTATTCTCTTTATATCCTCAACCCAACTTAGGGTCCAACAGTTATATAAGAGTACTTGCAATGGTGATTCATATTTTTGGATCATAAGTATGGGCGTATACTTTTCATATCATGTTACAATCCAACCTTTTTCCTCCATTCTATATCAAATGGATTACTAACTTGGATCGCCAAATATAATATTGCCCATGAACCCATATTTAAACATATTTATTAGTTTTAGTCTTTGATTTTTTATTATTAATTAATGTGCTTGCCAAAAAAAAAAAAAAAAAGTTGTGAGTAGATCACTGCAGGGAGCCTCCCATTTGAACTATGATTAATATAATGCTTGGGAAGTGCTGTGTGGGTACAGCAGAGCACTATGCATTGTGCGGAGGTTCAGAGTCCAACTGCGAAGCGTTTTCCAGTGGAAAGCAAGTTTTGCAAATTCTAGTGAGCGTGATATTGTTCTTCTTGGATGTAGGTCCCCAACCACACCCACCATCGCCTTTGCAATGTTATGATGCCTATCAACACTTTGACAATTACAATGACGAGCCCTTTAAACATTAGATGGATACTTACGCTCTGATAGGCAATTTCATTATTCTTAAATTAACATCTATCTCCATACAAAAAATATTCTTAAAACATATACACAAATAAGAACGTGAATTAAATTTGAAAATTACATGAATTCATGAATACTATTGCATGCTGGCTTTATAGAATTACAAAATTTATGTTTGTTATTGCTAATACAAGCATATCAAAACCCGAGACTTCAAATCATTCATCACCTCCAATAAGTTTGAGAGCTTACTAGAAGTTGTGTGTTACAATCGTATATCACTACATTGATAAAAATCTTTAAAATGATGCAACATTATTAAAATGCAAACACAACTATTTTTAAGTTTAGAATTTTTGACATCTAAATATTTAATCTACTTGCAAGGCGGTAAAGGAAGACCACACAGGCACCTATTGTGAGAGAAAAACGATGACCCAAGCCGCTTCAACCGTCTACCGGTTGGAATCGATCGAGCCACGCAGATGATTATAGTTCGCATCAGTGTCACGTAGGGCCAATTGACCCGACTGTTTCGGAAGCGACCCATATATCAAGTTGTGCCTTATATTTAGGTTCTTTAGGCCCCTAGGCAGTTTCACCTTTGAAAAATCGAACTTAAACCTATTGCTCTATAATTCGAGAATTAATTCAATCATAAGCTTAAACTAATGATTAAAGATTCACGAATTGGTTTTATACTCTAACACATTTCCCATTATGCGAATGCTACAAAGACCTCTCTATACCTTGCGCACAATAAATGTGGAGACTATTGAGATTCAAATTCGAGACCTCTCAGTTATAAAGACTCTGATACTATGTTCAAGAACAAATTCAACCAAAAGCTTAAGCTAATATATAGTTGAAGGTTCAAAAATTGATTTTACATCTCACAATAAATAAATAAAATGATAAATATTTTATTACAAGACACTATTTAAATGTCGATCTTGTTTTACGTTATAGATTATAATATTACTTATTTAATTAAAAAAAAGGTATGATTTAAAGTGGAAGGTTGTTGTTTATAAATTGTAGGAAGCCCCTTTTTTATCATAAATTTTCACTGTAATAAAATCACAGATATAATATAATTTTGTGGATAAGGTTGATCTGGTTAATTAATGTGTCATTTGTATATGTTGGAGAAGCTGACAAATATTAAAATTTTACAATTCATACACGTTGATCCGGTTAATTAAAACTCAACAATTCATAATTCATATAAATTTTCACCATAAACTATTGAAAATTTGGTGATTTTGAAACATATAACATATTAATTTTAACGAAAATAAGATATTAAGATGAATATTGTAGTAAGACATATATCATCATCCAAATAATTATATCTTTATTTGCTAAATAACTTTCTTATTTGCTAGTAGTTTCCTAAATTCAAATCCAAGCCTCGTGTGAGTAGCATCAATTCCCTCTATCAACATCACTTGCAAGGAGGCAAAGGAGCACCACAGAGGCACTTGTTATGGCCAAAAGCATCGGCCCCAAACCGGGTCACCCAGTCCCCGGCCGGGATCGGTCCGCAAAGCCGGTTGTAGCTCACATCAAACTGCTTCAATGGTAGGCTCGCAAGCTGTTTTGGAAGTGACCCGTATATCTTGTTATGGCTCAAAGCAAGTGTTCGTAACCCTGAAGGAAACTCCACCTTTGACAAGTCAAACGACAGCGCATTGTTTTTTAATTCGATCAAAATCGCCTTCTTGTCCTTACCAAACAACACGGAGCCATCTCCAGTGAGGTGGTTGCTGGAGATGTTAAGCCAATAGAACCCGGTCTGACCCAGTGATCTCGGGATTGGACCGGAAAGCCGGTTCTCTTGAGCTCGGAAGACCAAGTTCTTAAATGAGCCGAAGCTCTCAGGGATCGGACCGGATAGTTGGTTATGGTCAAGGCCAAGTTGTTGGAGGTTCGTGAGTAGACCGAGAGAAGCCGGAATCGGGCCGGATAGTTGGTTTCTGGACAAGTCTAGTATTGTCAACTTTTTGAGCCGGCCCAAGAAACCGGGTATCGGGCCGGATAGGTTGTTATGGAAGAGCTCAAGGTCTTCAAGGTTGGTAAGTTTAGAAATGGCTAAGGGGATTGGGCCGGTCAGACCGGGGAGGTCGTTGAAGTAGAGTGTCTCTAGACCGGTGAGCTCTCCAACGACCTCGGGGATTTGGCCGGAGAGCTCGGAGGTTAGACCGATGGTGAGGTAGTTGACTCGGTGGGTCCGGTTATGGCACCCGACGTTGAACCAGGTCCGGCAGCAATCGGTGTCGGGATGCCACGTGGAGAAGTAGTAGGCGTTGGGGCCTAGTTGGTTTTTGATTTGGAGGAGGACTTTTTTATCACTTGGGTTGCAAAGCTCATCAGTCGATGACTGAGAGAGGGTGACCATGAAAGAGGAGGAGATTAGGAGAGAGAACAGAAGAAATAAGGTTGGCATCGTGCTTTGTTGAACATGCATGTTTGCACTTGCATATTGTTCCCAGATCATCAGGGCAGGCCACTATATATACACATTCATACACGTTGTCCAAGCCATCAATTATAGAATTATGAAAAATTGGTCCAAATTTACAGCTCAATATTTTTGGAAAGGAAGGATCAAATTATTTTGAATTGTCCACGTTTTTCAAGCAAATATTATTTTTGTATCAATAATAAAAGATACCTCTAGAAAGTGCACTAATTGATTTATATTAATTTATATTTTTAAAATTTTGAATTTTTATGATGACAGTTTCGTTTAATTGCATCACATTATTTAGTGTTAGTTTGATGTTCAATTTGCCATTGTGTTATAATAATTGTTTTCTAAACAGATTGTCATTTAGGGAGGAAAAAAAAATCTACTTAGAATACTCTCTATTTTGTCGTGTCATTGTTGTTGTCTCAATGTTGGTCGGGGCTGGGTTGTGGGCCCCCAAATAGGGAGTGCTGTTCTGACACGATGCAATAAGAAAGCTTAAAGAGAGAGCGGGAAATAAATAATGGAGGGAATTATCCCCCCTCCCCCCACCCCCAACAAAAAAGAAGAAATAATAGAGGAGAGACTAATATTGGAGTAGAAAAAGTGAAAATAGATTATTAGTTTTTTAGAAATTGATAATTTGTCTCACAATTTTAATATAAACAATGGATTTATCAAATATTTTTCTTAAAATTGCTAATATAAATAGTTGACAACTTACAAATTATTACTTTTTATCGAACACTTTCTTGACATACGATAGTTCAATGGGAACGGTATGTTCATACACACATATGTATAAATAGCTCATACAAATAAATCATATTTTCCCAATGGCAAGCCCTAAACCGCAGAAAAAGCAACTGAAAATTTGGAGAAAACATCAGCTGCTTGGGTTTGGGCTACTTGTTTCGTTTGGGCTGACTATGATTCTTCTTGATACATGGGCTTAATTATTGCTGATCATTTTGAATTCTGAGGAGGAGGGATTGCATGTAGAGCTTGGTACTTGATAGGTTTGGGTTGACTCATTTAATAAACATATCAATTCATGTCAACTTTGTAAATAGTTTAGATTTAATCAAAATTAAAAAAATAACGTATTTTCAAGTTAAACAGTCAAATTGTGTCGGTCTCCGATCGAAATCGGTTTAGTTCAAGTTTCTAACAATAACTTCAACTTCATATTAAGTTCTGATCGGGTTATCGTGGCGGGTCAAACTTTTACAATTCTAATGGCATGCCTCCAATTCCTGGGCTTAACGTACACGTTGACCTTTACATGTTGGTGTCCCTTTGGGCTGCACATTAAAGAGTTTCCAGCACAAAATACCATCCTATTTTCAATTTTATTTCTGGGCTGATTGCAGCATGAGATTGAAATTTGCTTACCATTGTAGATGCTCTATTCGAACCAAATCTAAATACATAATCATGTATTATTGATCAGGAAAAGTAATGAATCCGGAAAACAATTACAATGCTAAAAAGAACAAAATGGTGCAAAAATAAATTTGAATTTTATAGTATTAATGTTACATCTATAGCTACTAGTATCATAAAACTAGTTTTACACGCACGTCTCCACTAAAAAAGCCTTTGTGTCTTATTTGCTCGAGTGTAAAAAAACCCAAATCCAAACCTGCTGTATCTTCATCAACCACATCACTTACAAGGGGCCAAAGGAGCACCACAGAGGCACTTGTTATGGCCGAAAGCATCGGCCCCAAACCGGGTCACCCATTTCCCACCCGGGATCGGTCCACAAAGCCGGTTGTAGCTCACATCGAACTGCAGCAATGGTAGGCTCGCAAGCTGTTTTGGAAGCGACCCATATATCATGTTATGGCTCAAATCAAGTGTTTTTAACCCTGAAGGAAACTCCACCCTGGACAAGTCAAACGAGAACGCGTTGTTCTCTAATTCGATCAAGAGCGCCTTCTTATCCTTACCAAACAAAAACGAGGCATCCCCAGTTAGGTGGTTGCTGGAGATGTTGAGCCAACTGAACCCGGCCTGACCCAGTGATTTCGGGATTGGACCGGATAGCTGGTTCTCTTGGGCTTGGAAGGCCAAGCTCTTAAACGAGCTGAAGCTCTCGGGGATTGAACCGGAGAGCTGGTTCTTAGCCAGGTTGAGACCTTGTAGGCTGGTCATAAGAGAAAGGGAAGCAGGGATTGGGCCGGATAGGCGGTTTTTGGACAAGTCGAGTATTTCCAACTTATTGAGCCGGCCCAAGGAGCTGGGTATTTGGCCGGTCAGGTTGGTCCGGAAGAACTCGAGGTCCTGGAGATTGGTCAGCTTAGAAATGGTTGAGGGGATTGGTCCGGTCAGACCGGGGAGGTCATTGAAGTAAAGAACCTCTAGACCGGTGAGATCCCCGACAGCAGGCGGGATTTGACCGGAGAGTCCGGTGTCTTGACCACCAATGGTGAGGTAGTTGACTCGGTGAGTCCGGTTATTGCAACCGACATTCGACCAACCCTGGCAACAGTCAGTGTGGGGCTGCCACGAAGCAAAAAAGCTGGCGTTGGGACCCAATCGAGCCTTGATTTCGAGAAGGGCATTTTCGTCAATGGGGTTGCAGAGCGCATCAACCGATATAGAGAGGCTGATGATCATGAAGACAGAGAGCAGGGATTTTGGTTGTGTAAAGGTGGTTGCCATTGTGCTAATGAAGCAAATGTACGAGGTTGTATTTCGAAGTTGAAGTGCATAATATTGAGGATCACGGGCGAGGCAACATATATACTACAGACATCCATCCGTTCAGTTTGTTGTCGTCGCGCTCAAAATTGACTCAACTGGCTCGTGTAAAGACTCGGTCAGTCATCCGTGTTACATTATTGTCAAGCTTTGAAAAGTTCTATTGTTTATAGCTCATTCTTATAAAGGGTACATGTCAAATTCTCTCGAATTTTATGGTATGAGAAGCTTTTATTTAGATCTGGTGTGTTATTGATGAGTTTTTTCATGACTCCACAACTCATTGGATATAGTTTGTCATAGTAACTTCACCTTCGCGGGATGTTCATTAGGGATCTAATGCATAAAATCATACCTCTATGGTAAAACTATAAAATGATTGTTCAATGTATTAGACTGACAACTCAAATATGTCCGTAATCCATTATTACAAGATGAAATGAAGTACAAGATGGAACATTTTTTTTTTCTTTCAGTTTATCTTGTCAATAATGAGGTGGTTTAAAATACTCGATTCGTTCCACAATACCTTGTCAAAATCAATCAAATACGATACATATCAACTAGTTAAGAGAAATATAATAGATTTGCAAACCTTAAAAATAAAAATCTAAAATAATTTCTAATGATTTACAAATATTAATTTTATACATTTTATAATTTCGATATAATCAGGCAATCCTAGCTCTATGAAATAGAAAAAATTTAATATGATCAAGAGATATGAACTATATATTACTTAATAGTTTTTGAAAATCATAGTACCAAGTATACATACCTGCTTATGTAACATATCTACCTATTTATACCTTAATTGTAACCTACATGCACAAAACAAAATCACCTTAAACAATTAATTAAAATATTAACCCAATCAAGTGTGTGCGGTTTTTGGGGGGTAAATAGTGAGCGACCCCAGTCATTTGTATGAAAGCGCCAAACATTATCCACTTTGGACCAATCAAACAAGTAGGTAACAGGTAAAGCGAATTAAAATCTAGAATTTAATTGAATACATTTTCGATAAAAGTAAGACTGCTTACATCTGAATCTTCCTAGACCTTGTATAAGTGGAACCTACGCAAAGTGTTATTGTTATTGTTATGCACTTCTAAAAAATCAAGGGAGTCAACACGTTAAATCTCGGAATGGAGCTGCAGAACTGGTCCATGCTGTACAGCGAATTGAAGGCTTGCGAGTTGCAAATTGGAATACCGCCAGCGAAGTTTCCTCAAGCTTATCAACAGCTGCTGAAGGTTGTTAGTTCCTCCAATCCTTGAGACAAAAGAAGTCTTTTTAGTTGGGATTGTTTTCGGTGTCACTAATTTTGCAATCATTGTCTGAATTCTGATAAGTGAGTCTCAATACTACAGTGTAATTTGTACATATAATGCTAAGAAAAAGTTGTGTATGAGACCTAGCTAATATGCTTGCGGTCTTGATCTTAATTCTTAACCATTGAAAACCCAACAAGAAAGCACAGAATGAGCTTAAACTTCTGGGAAACATCACTAAAAGTCAAGAATTCACAGTAGAAAGTTGTTGAGGGTAGAGAAGAATAAAGAGTAGTGGGAATAAAGATGGGATGAACAAATCAAAGCATCGTATTCCTTCAGGCCAAGTTGTCAACATATGCTTTTCTCTGAAGCTCCATAGTTTCACCTATTTCTCTTAAGATCAGGTCTTTACTTGTAGAGCCCCTTTAGGCTTTATCCTTCAAACTCATTTCAGATCACCTCCCTTTGCTTTCCTAGCATATAGCTGCTGTTGCTGAAGAGCTTACAGATATGAAACTTCGGCCTCTTCACATCAAAAGGCTGTCAAACAGAGGACCTGACTTGGTGATGGTGAAAATTCAGGGCAAAAATGGAAAATTCTGATATGAATTTTCAGCAAACTGAGGACTGTAATTAAATTTGGTTTTCTTGTTCCTTCATTAGTTCATTAGACTAATCCACCTTAACCTTGTAAATAAGAGTCGCTATATGACTGTCAACCTGAACTGAAACGTGAATTGCGAGGGTTTGAGCATTTTGTATTAACTATGGTAAGAATCTGAGATTCATAGTGGATGAGCATGCTCGGATGGAAAAGAAAAGTCTTCATTACGCTACAAACACGACTCACGCGAACAATGCTCTACATTTATTCTTTAAAATTTTGAAGCCATGCCTTATACAAAAATGCCTTGGAGCACTTGCAACAGCTGAAGCCTTTTTCTGCAACAGCTGAAGCCTTAACCTTAAGCATTGTTTTTTGGTACCTTTTCCTTAACTAGTCACACCTTTCTTTAACAAGATAAGGGCTAGCTTTTCAATATTCCTCTTGGACCACAGGCCCTAGAAAGCAGATGAAAGGGGAATATGAAGCTGCTAGTGGAATAACAGTGGATGCCATCAAAGTCATCTGCGTGCAAAAAATGACTTAATGATATTCTAGCTTTGTTTTAGGAGACAGAAAACCCTTAAATATCAGAAGGAATCTCGAACATTATGCTACAACTCAATTCATGAAACTTCTTCATCAACCCGATTCTCCTAAACCTACCACCCTGACAAAGAAACCGACTATCAGCTTTCGAAAATCTCAGAGCTGATGGAGCAGTGACTGTTCTGCTTGGTCTCAGCTGAAACTTCACTCTGTTTTATATCACCTGAAAACTCTACCAGGTCATCCGTGCTCAATTTTCTAGAATGGGTGATAAAAAAGCCTCAGCTCCGAACCCAGATGAGTTCAAGCTAAAAGACACGAAGCCCCAACTAGGGGAGCGATGGCCCCATGGAGGTGTTCGAGGTGGGCATGGATGGATAGGGGCTGATAGAGCGACAAGCACCTATGACCTTGTCGAGCAGATGTATTACCTCTATGTTCGTGTGGTACGAGCCAAGGATCTCCCAGTTAACCCTCTAACGGGGAGCTGCAACCCTTATGTAGAAGTCAAACTTGGGAACTACAAGGGCAAGACGAAGCACTTTGAAAACAAAACTAATCCTGAATGGCAACAAGTCTTTGCCTTTCCAAAGGAGAAGATACAGTCCACGGTTCTAGAAGTCTATGTCAGAGACAGGGACATGGTAGGCAGAGATGACTACCTAGGAAAGGTGGTCTTTGATATGAATGAAGTACCAACTCGGGTCCCTCCTGATAGCCCTCTAGCCCCTCAATGGTATAGGCTAGAGGATCGTCGAGGGGAGACCAAGTCAAAAGGACAGGTCATGCTTGCTGTCTGGATGGGGAGTCAAGCTGATGAAGCCTTCCCTGAAGCTTGGCATACGGATGCTGCTTCAGTTCATGGGGAAGGTGTTTACAATATCAGATCGAAAGTCTATGTCTCCCACAAGTTGTGGTATTTACGGGTGAATGTAATTGAAGCACAGGATGTCGAGCCAAATGATAAATCCCAACCCCCACAGGTCTATGTCAAGGCTCAAGTAGGACTTCAGATTCTCAAAACAAAGGTCTGTCCAACTAAAACTCCCAATCCATTTTGGAATGAAGATTTGGTATTTGTAGCAGCAGAGCCATTTGAAGAACTTTTGGTAATTGAAGTTATTAACAAGGTGAACTCGAAAGATGAGCTTATGGGGAAGATAAGCTTGCCATTGACCATCTTTGAGAGGCGGTTAGATCACAAGGCAGTTCATTCTTGTTGGTTCAATCTGGAGAGGTTTGGGTTTGGGGCTCTAGAAGGAGACAGAAGGAATGAGCAAAAGTTCTCAACTAGGATCCATCTAAGAGTGTGCCTCGAGGGTGGCTACCATGTGCTTGATGAACCAACCATGTATATAAGTGATACAAGGCCGACGGCAAGGCAGTTGTGGAAGCAACCCATGGGGATCCTTGAGGTGGGGATCCTAAGTGCTCAAGGGCTTCAACCCATGAAGAAAAAGGAGGGCCAACCGAGCAGCACCGATTCATATTGTGTGGCCAAGTATGGCCAGAAATGGGTTCGAACCAGAACAATCATTCAAAACTTCAACCCTAAATGGAACGAGCAATATGTGTGGGAGGTTTATGATCCTTGCACCGTTATCACTTTAGGAGTTTTCGACAACTGCCATCTTGGCGATAATGATAAAAGCAAGAAAGACACAAGAATTGGGAAGATAAGAATCCGCCTGTCTACCCTAGAAACCGACAGGATTTACACCCATTCATACCCTCTCATTGTCCTTCAACCTTCTGGGGTTAAGAAGATGGGGGAGCTTCAACTAGCAGTTCGATTCACCTGCCTGTCACTCTCAACCATCATCTACCAATACTCACAGCCTCTTCTTCCAAAGCTACATTATGTTCATCCTTTCACCATAAACCAACTGGACAACCTGAGATACCAAGCAATGAACATCGTTGCAATCAGGCTAGGAAGGGCAGAGCCGCCTCTCAGGAGAGAGGTAGTTGAATACTTGCTTGATGTAGACTCCCACATATGGAGCATGAGACGAAGCAAGGCTAATTTTTTCAGGATAGTCTCGGTCTGCTCTGGGATGCTAGCCATGAGCAAGTGGTTAGGAGAGGTTTGCCAGTGGAAGAACCCAATTACCACAGTTCTGGTTCACATCCTATACTTCATCTTAATCTGCTATCCTGAACTCATACTTCCAACCATCTTTCTCTACATGTTTTTGATCGGTGTTTGGAACTTTAGATACAGACCAAGGCATCCGCCTCATATGGACACCAAGCTTTCTTGGGCAGACGCAGTTAACCCAGATGAACTCGATGAAGAGTTCGATACTTTCCCGACCTCAAAATCTGCAGATGTTGTTCGGATGAGATACGACAGACTTCGGAGCATAGCAGGGAGAATACAGACAGTGGTGGGAGATATAGCAACACAAGGAGAGAGGCTTCAGGCATTACTAAGCTGGCGAGATCCTAGAGCCACCTGCCTTTTCACTGTATTTTGCCTAATTGTAGCAGTACTACTCTATGTTACACCATTCCAGCTGCTGGCAATCTTTGCAGGGTTGTATTTCTTGAGGCACCCAAGGTTCAGAAGCAAGATGCCTTCGGTTCCCGGCAATTTCTTCAAGAGATTGCCTTCTCGAGCTGACAGCTTGCTTTGAGGATGCAGTTGTGTTCCATTACAACATTTTGGGTATATGCTTGAGATGTATCTTTTTGGGTAGTTTTACTTCTTTCTCAGCATTTTCATGTCTTATTTCTTCTCAGGAACTATGCACAAATTACTTTTTTCCCTCCATAACGACACAATAGTGCTTTGAGGATGCAATCCTTGCCATGTCAGCCCCCAAGCAGCCTGTGATTTCTCAAATATTGAACTTACAATAGATTGATAAGCTGACTATTTGATTGTTCTAAAAGACAAATTCGAGCAATCATCGTTTATGATTCAGGCAATTCAGTCTATGATCACACATCCTCATATATTACCAGCATAGCGACACAACAGCAAGCAAAATTTAGCAACACAATCAGTTGTCTCTCCTGCTCTAATTGCAGGTGCCATACACACATTTGCAATACAGGGTTCTGTTCATGCAAGAACATGGACATAGGGTAAAGTTAAGCAAGTCCCATTAAAATGTGGGTCTTACAAGCTAAAGGGCAACAAACAGTATCAACATGATATCCAAATACTTGGATTTGAAACATTACCAAACCCAGAAGAGCACAACAGATCTACCATGGAAATTAGAGCTGAACTGGCAAACATGAACCCAAGAAAATCAATTTCATTTTTCTGGCTTAAATCTGGCATCAGTGAACCAAACAATCACCCCAACCCATAGGGTACAATACACAAACACAAACAATATGGCCATCAGTATAAGAACAACGACGAACAATAACATTTAGGGGAATTGCTCGTTACCGAGAGTCAAATAATGGGCAATGTCAAAAACTCGAATTAATTATGGAACTCACCAGTAATATGGAGAAAAGCAATCCAATTTACAGGGATTCATCCAATCAAAGAGGTTTAGGGAGGAACAAGGTGTCTTCTTGACGCCCAAAAGAGAGCTCTATGCTTCAGCCTTCAAGAAGACAACTCGTTTCCCCATAAACCTCCCAGCCAAGACAATCAGCAGCTATCCCATCCCAGCAGCCATACTGGGCGATTCCCCTGCCCAACTCTGGCGCTTCGGCGTCTCTTCCTCAGTGTTGACATTTTGGGGGGGGGGGGGGGCAGTTGTCAAATGGAGCACTGGGCCCTAGGTCAATATCAGCGGAATGGAATGGCCCATGAGGACTAGGTTGCACTACAATTTGGACCTCAAGCCCAGCCTAATTCAAACTTATCCTTTTTTAATTAATGAAGGGCAGAGGTTGATAAATGATAACTTGATATGAGCGAAATTCAAATTTCAGTATTTGGTAATATTAACTCACGGATACTCTATCAGTTGAACTAACACACACCTCTAAACATGTCCTTAGTAATAACATGTTTTCGGATG
Source organism: Selenicereus undatus (assembly GCA_017589665.1). Taxonomy (NCBI): domain Eukaryota; kingdom Viridiplantae; phylum Streptophyta; class Magnoliopsida; order Caryophyllales; family Cactaceae; genus Selenicereus; species Selenicereus undatus. The sequence goes on from JACYFF010031952.1 coordinate 2,766,495, forward strand.
GATAAGATTGCCACTTAGGGTCCGATTGGGAGGAAGTAAGGGTTAACAAGGGTAAGGTTGAGTGAGAATAATACCGGCTTAAGAGAGTAGTTATTCTTTCTGTAGCCGAATGTATAATTAGAGCATATGAGAGTGAAACAGAATAAAAAAATTAATTATTGGTTGATAATTCGTGTCATTCGTTGAGTCTTCATTTACTGCAGAATAATTTTTTTTTTAAAAAAGGTCATCGATTGAGTACTATGGCCCTGTTCGGCAAAATTAGCGGTTCAAGTAGCGGATAGCGGTTTAAGTAGCGGATAGCTGTTCAGGTAGCGGATAGCGTTTCTAATTTAGCTGTTAGCGGATAGCTATTTAGAAGAGCAGTTGAATAAAATGTGTTCGATAAATTTAGCTGTTGGATTAGCTGATTAATGTAAATTGACATAAAAGGATATAGATAATTTCCAAAGACAAAATTTTCAAAGGGTAATTTTTGGTACAAAAATATGAAATGTTACTTTTGAATGTAAAACGTTAATACTATTAGCTTTTCAAAAACGCTGCTTAAAACGCTAAATGCTACTTGAAATATTAGTCAAAACACTACGTTACCGAACAATAAAAATTACGTAATGAGTGTAATGACTTAGTCAAAACGCCAAACGCTACCCAAAACGCTGTTGACGAACACGCCCTATATTCCCGCAGATGAATGAAACGCTAGAAATGAGGCTCTACCGTTATCTGTTTTATGACATTTAAAATAAAATATCATATTGAAATGTTCGAAACAAGTATATTAGTGTAGTATTTTAAATAAAATAAGTGGTGTCTAAATTGTTCTTGATTAAGTAAATGCTATATTGATACGATCATAGGTCTCCAACCTACTAACTAATTAATTCATTTTAATGTAGATGGAGTTGGACCATTTACAAACTTTTATTACCTTTCTATAAATTCTATTTTTTTTCTTTGATTTTTTTATGAAAGAGAGTTAAGCAATTTTACAAAATTTTTCCTTCGATTGAATGATCTGATTCTTTGCTTAAAATGATATTTTTTAAAAAAAAAGGGGTCATTAAGCCTTAATATAACGTACTCTCCTTCACATTCCTCAGTTGTGATTGTTCCCCAACTGTGTCAGTTGGCAAGGATTCAACATCCTGATATACATGCAGTATTCTTGTATGTTCTGATCACCAAACTATGTAGCTCAAATTCAAGCCATTAATGATGATTACCTAGCTATACCTTGTGAAAAAAAAGGAAGGAGAAAAAAGAAAGGTAATGATCAAAGAGGAAACTCCATATATGTAAAGAGAATTTATCATTTACTATTTGTATAAGTAAATTCTAGCTGCACCATGCATTTGACCTAAGGCTTCCTATATTCTTGCTGTTCACCCTATATATAAAGGCAGAGATACATGCATGCAGGTGATTAATAATTCATTCAGGGTGGGGTCTAGATAGCCATAGGGAGCTAAGTGCCCGTAGACGGTGGAAGTACTCAGCGATCCCCAGAAAACATCTTGCCGCTTGCCTCGTCGTTAAGATCTGGTGTAGCCGATGCAGTGTTTGTTGCCTCAGACTATCCGCCTGCATATGTATATGCATATATATAATTAAGCACGTGTATGTCACGTATAATTTGGGGTTAAGAAACAAAATTGTAAGGTCGAGCTCTATAATCAACATAACAAGTGCTAAAGTGAATGTGCATAATCAAATTCAAAAACCATTTAAATTGGATTGAACTGAATTTGGATAAATTCTGACCAAGTTAATATATAATAACTCAACCGAGCACTTGAGAAACCATCATTTCATCATTTTACTAATTACATTCTAAGTGGACTTTTTTTTCAAAAAGCTAACATCAATCCTATCTATGTACGACCAACTCAATTAGTCCAATTTAGATAGTTTTCTACATCGATCTCAATCACTAAATCAAACATAATTATGTCAATATATATAATTGTCTCCCTTTTTTTTCTAAACATAGACAAATTTGATGTGACCTATAATTTAAGTTTTTCAAACCCAAAAAACTTTCTTTAACTTCCTTTTGGAAACACTACTGTATATATAATATCCCAAAATCTTGTCAAAAGACCAGAAAGAAAAAAGAAACCCTAATGGATGACAAGCACTATTTGCACGTGGGGATTCTTCAAATAAGATACATACACATCACATGCATGCATCTGGCCTTGATATGAAAATGGAGGGATAGTCAAAGTCAGAAGCAAATGAATGTGAAGTTTGACTAATGTAGGGCATCTACAAACCAAGGCCTTAATATTCACACTAGAAGCCTAAAGTATATGTGCAGCTGGTATATGAAAAGACCCAAAAGGATGGTATGGTTGAAAATAAATTGTAACATATGATCATTTTTGACTTTGAGGGGTAAATAAATGGGGTTGTTGGACTGTCAAAACACATGGGGGAGTGACTAATGAAGGAGCAAGGCAAGACATTTGGTCTTTTTGGTGTGTTGTTTGTCTTAATATGCTCTAGAAAGTTATGAAAGACCAAAGGGTCTCTTTTGAAAATGAAGTTAAACTTACTCTCCATAGGATTACTATCAAGATAATTGTGACAATAGGCATGATGAATTATAGCCAACCTATACATGAAGAAAACTCAATTGCTTGTAGATCAATAATCAATGAGAATAACTATGTACCTAATTACTTGGCCACATCCTTATCTGAGCAGGAAGAACGGGTCTATCAAAAGGATTCGTTGTCGTGACACTACTAATGTGAGAATAAATGACACGTAGCATTATAGGAATTTCAATGCCGTCATCCTTGACGGCATAGGTAGAAGAACGTTTTTATGTTTCGTCATTTCATTAGTTTGACTGATTTACATGAATCTTCAATGGAATGATAAGAAGACATTGTTCCACGTGTTTGGATAAAAACCTAGGAGACAACTACTCTATTAAATTTTTCACCTAAGTCAAGTTTTTGTTTTTTCTAAAAAAAAACTATTGTAGACCTTAACAGTTCATTTTCACATAGTGTGATCAACAATTAAAGTGTCACTATGATTTTATGCAATAGAAAACATACATTTGACTAGTGATAACATCCAAGATTAGCATGTATGGTGACTTTAGTGACTTATAGTCAATTGTGTTATTATTTCGTTTAATTTATTCATTTAAGATCATTAACATTGTACAGAACAATTTTTTCCTCTTTCTCTATCATGATTAGGGGGACATATTAACATTAATAAATGATGATCATAATTCATAATGAAACATACCCCTCAAATAGTACTTGATTGGAAAGTTTAGCACAAGTTATGTAGACAAGAGTATGACTTAGAAAACCTAGAAAAATGACTTGACACAAAGAGAAGGGAAAGGTTTTTTTTTTAATAATTTTTTTATTAAAAAAGTGAAAAGGGGAAGGGGAGTTATGGGCCATGAGTCCGCTAAGTCAGGCGGTTACGACCCTGACATCATGCGGCATGGGCCTAAAGAGATCCACCGATGTTGATGTATATGTGGGCCCCTCGACCTAGCACTTTTGTCCATGTGGCATCGCTCTATAGACGATGGTCCAATAAAACACCCCCCCCCCCCCAAAAAAAATTAATAATAATAATACTCGCGTGATAACTCCCTGCCCTTTTTTTTTTGATGAAATTAAATGTAACCTACTGTAGGAGTACCTAATTAGCATTTAATTGTGTCCCAAAGACCACTTGTAATATATCTTAGTATCCTCTTAAGTCAATTTTATATAATATATGACTAATATGAGTCAAAAGTGATAAAAAGAGAATTGAAATACTCTTTTATTTTGTAATATCCTAAGGTTGGGTGAAAAAAAAAAAAACAGTTCACAGTATCTTATATGATCTATGCAATCAAGATTCTACATTCCCATCAAAAATTATTTTTTTAAGAATCTCACAATTAAACAAGCTTACTGGGTACTGTTTTGAAGAATTAATGATCTCTTATGAAGCTTTTAAGGTAGTATTTGAGCGAGGTTAAAAAATGTTGAAAAGGCTTGTGGAATTAGTGGATGATCTAATTAAAAGTTTCTGAAGGTGATGTGTATATGAGGATATGGCATAATAACATGTTGAAAAGATTTACGGTGACTATGAAATCAGTTGATTTTGAGTTACTATCCATTACAAGAACATGGCAAGTGGTTCATTACACGTTCTTCATGTATGACATTAAGTAATTAATTAGTTTGATGGTTTTAACTTACGGTTCGAAAGAAATACGTGTGGAATTTAGAAATGAAACTATTACTTTTTCCCTCTTTTACCAAAGTAATATTCACAATATGCAAATACAGATTTCAACTTTTTACCATTTTTATTTACAAAGAAACAAAGCTATTAGCTAGATTTCCAATTTAAAATTTCCATCATCAAACTACGATTGGTTGTTTCATAAATTTTATTCAACTTGATATATAAAACTAATCCCTCCACCCAAAATAGGCTTGAACTATATACAAATATAGTAGTTGAGAGGCAACAAATCTGATTAATTTTCATTAATCAAATATTAAAAAAATTAAGTTCAACTAAGTTGGTATAATATAATGACTGTAAAAGGCTAAGAGCCACGTATCCAAGGTAAATATTAAATAATCTAAATTAACCGATCACTATATTAGTGTCCTAATCTATCTAGAATGAAAGCTAATCTCTTTTATTTTTAATTACTTCTGAGAGTCTATCTCAAAAAGAATATGCAAAAGAAGTATATCCTTTTTATTTTTATTTTTTTTTAAATCCTTGAGCTAGCTGGACTTTTGGAGTAGGTTATCTATCTGATTGGAGTAGGTTTTCCAACCATAGCAGCTACTAATTCTTTGCTTCTATTTTTGGTCCCACCCCGTTTCCCAAATCGAGCAACCTATACCTCCAAAAATAACTGACATTTAGAAAATGTCGGTTAATTTAACTAGTAAAATGTTCACATACTTCTATAACTTAGCTTGTTTAAAATCAAAAAGGTTCACTAATTTGTGATAAAGTTATTGTCGTACGTAATTGACTTTTCTGTATCTATAATTTTTTTCTTTTTCTTCTAACATATCAAAAGTCAAGTAACATGATAATGTTTTGAAAGTAAGAAGAAAGAATTAAAGTAACTTCATTTGGATAATAGACTCAAGTTGAGAAATTGAGCAGATATACCTGTCTCACAAAGTTCTCCACAGTTGACAGCTTGTTCATGGCAAGAACCATTTGACCCATGTAATTAGCCATGTTAGAAGGGGAGCTCAGTGAATAGGAGACGATAACATCGGAGAGAGACCGATTCAGAGCTTCAAGCCCTTGTGATAAAGCCTCTTCTGTTCCTTGTGCGGATTGTTGCAACCCACATATTTCGATCAGTTGTTGTTCAGATAGTGGTTCGATTTGCTGCAAAATTATCTAAACCGGGGGGAAAAGGCAAAAATTAATAACTAATTAACTAAATATAATATTCAAACAGTTGTTAGGTTATTGTATACATATGCATGTGTACAAAAATTATAAAGTTGACTAGGAACCAAGAAAGAAGATATTGAGATAGAGGCGTGCAAGCTTCATAATGTGTAAAAGACTAAAAAAGTACCATATGCTGTAGCCATAAGTAGAAGTACCAGACATGACTTTAGGGTTTGGGCAAGTATGGCACCTATTTTTACCACTTTTAATGGAAAACCTCTCTCAAGATGCCTTTCGTCATTTATGTTCATACTCTTTCATGAGATCTCCCCCTAGCCATTTCAAGATTCCCCCATGCAAACTAAAAATGTCTTATTGTACACTTCTTATCTTGTAATATATATCTTTCCGATTTTCGATCTACCCTAATTTGCTTCTTCTCCCCTTCTTAGGTGCGGGCATGACAAAAATGCACGCGTATTCTATTATTTGATGCACATGGCTCAAAATTATCAAAAACGCTCTAGGTATATGATTAAGTCCTACCAAAAAATGGACATCAACTGAAAATTGTAGATAGCTATGTGTTATTTTCTCGAAAAGCTAATTAAACAAGCTGATATTACATGCCTAAAATGACCTGACCATGAAATATATATAATCTATATGCAGTAGAAAATAGCTCAACCAAAGTAACTTGGTTTCCTAACTTATTTAAGTAGCATAAGTACCGTCCAACTCCCTTACCACACAAAAAAGAAAAGTAAGGTCCCCCCACCCCACAAAAAAAAAGAAAAAGGAGCACATAATAGCAAGGTTATCATTGCAATAAAACAGTACCTTTTCAACTAGGGTTTGGTTTTTTCCTAGATTGATGAATGCAATAATGAGGACATATTTTGTACCTTGATGAGCTCGGAAGGCCGGAAACCACCGATCCACATGAAGCACCGCTCAGCAGGAGTCTTCCAGATGCCGGAAACAAGGTGAAAGACGTCGGTTTTAGCCACCATGCTCTTGAGGTTCACAACAATGTCGTAATGAGCCAAGCAATTGTCTACGTAGATCTTGAGCTCATTTTCCGGTAAATGCTCCTGCACCGCCGCCCTCAGCTCGCATGTCAGCCGGTGGTGCTCCTCTAGCCACCTTGTGTACTCCAAGTCAAACACTGCAGCATCTGTTATAACTTGTACTTAACCAATTTTATACTGTTGTACAAAAACTTAATTTTATGACACTTATGGACTAAGTTATAGTTAACTTTTTTTGTTCTAACGAGACACAATGATCGATACAGGTAAAATCGAATTTCGATCTTTAGTAACAATTTTCAAAGACGACTTTATCACACAACAGACCGTCGCATATAAACTGGGTATTTTAAAGAAAAATGTAATACCTGAGCTGATGCTAGTAACGCCAACAGGGATTCCTTGGTCGCCGCTCCCTAGTGGATTGCCCCCAAAAAATATACCCTAAAGAAAAATGTACATGCATGCAGTTAATTAATATCTCATCATTGTACATTTAATTGCAATTAATTATATAATAACATGAGTTGACCAATATTAATAACGCATTTAATTATTGAATAGACTAACCTGAGCTCGGGCTCTTTGAATTTCTTGCTCTAATTGTGCAAGTCTAATCCTACTTGATTCTAACTGCTGAACGTAAGCCTGTCGCGACCAATCACACATTGAAAACAAGGGTATATATTTTGTTAGTTTTATTGTTTTTTTAATGACATATGTAGTAAAGAATTACCACTATGTCTTAGTTGAATAAGAAAGCTTAACTTACAATAATCACCATAAAAAAAATGCATACTTTTTTTTTTCAAAAGGTTTGAGTATTTGACTAACCAACCTTTTTTCTAAGCCTGCTTTTCCTGGCTGCCTCTCTGTTTTGAGCAAGTCTTCTCAGTGTCTAATTACAACCAAAACACAAATCAAATACATATCTTAAACCGGACCCTTTACTCTTGAGGTTTGAGAAGTACATTTTTTTTTCCTCTTCTTCACAATTTGAACTAGTTTTTTATAAATATTAAATTAATTCTATGACTTTGATCCGTATTTGTATTTTAAAATTATTATTGAAAATAGAGCCGAAAAATGATCGGATAGGGTCAATTCATTCAATAAACGGGTCAATTTCGTGTCAGCTTTGAAAATATCACATATTTGCTGAAAGTTGATAAGTAATAAGTTTTCACACTAAACGGTCAAATCGTATCAACTTCGGATCGAAATCAGGTCAGGTCGAGCTCGTGTCGCATTATCGTGTTGAATCAGATTTTTCCAACTCTAACTGAAAAGGGAAGAAAAGAAGCAAAAAGGAAGGAAAAAAATACCAACCTTAGGATCGGGCGTTTTATTAAGTCCTCCCTGCCCCGAGGTTTTGCGGTTTGCTTCACGCTGCTCCCAACAAATCAAAAAAAAAAAAAAAAGGAGGAACCAATTACATTTTGTATTATCTCTTTTAATTTTGAATCCCATTCGATAGCAATATATATAATTAATAACAATCTTAGTCTTACTTAATTAATAATGACACATCACGTATATATTTTGATTTTATAGAGATGTATATGTACCTTGATAGATTTGGACGGCTGACTTGGTACGTCGCCTTGATTTTTAGGTTTATTATTGTTGTTGTCATTGTGGGAAGTATCCATTGGTGGCTTTTGCTCCGATGGCCTCTTCAAACCACTACTGGTATTATTTATTACTTGAACTCCTCCTGCTATCATCAATCCCGAATAATTCGCCTATATATAAATACAAATTCAGATCAATTAACTTAAAAATTTTAAAAAACAAAATCATTAAGCTTTGAATCAAAGGGTTTAATTAACTAAGTGCATGTATAGAAGTAGAGTTGAACCTTGGAGGATGGATGATCAACATGCATAGGTTGAGAAGGAAATATATTTAGAGTTGGTGGTCTCATTTCTCCTCCTCCTGATGAATTCTGATTCTCTGCTCAAGTCCCAAGAATCAATCAATCAATCAATCAATCAATGATCTATATATCCCTTCAATCATGAATCTATAGCAATGATGAATACACATTGAAAGCTTCAAACAATAAATCAAGCATACATGCATGCATGTGAGAGCCTGTTACTCAAAGATGCTGATGAATTATTGAAGGATGACTCAACTTTTTAGAGAGAGGAAGAGAGAGAATGAAGAAACAAGGAGATTGAGTATCTGGGTGTAGCTCAGCATCAAAGGCATGCATACCAACCCAACTGATAAGAAAGAGAGAGAGAGAGAGAGAAGAAGCATGGAAAAAAAAAGAAAAAAAGGCTGGGGTTGTTGCTTATCTCCTAGGTGATCAGATGATCTGGTCAAAGGAGGTAGAGAGTACGGATAGATTTTCATCAGACGACAGAGTCTGATCAATCATGCTTTTGCAGTGATCATATCAGTACCCTTAAAGAATCTTCAATAGTATTTCTGCTTTTTTTGAACACCTTCAAAAAAGAAAAAAGAAAAAAGAAAAAGAAAAGAACAGGTGGAGAAAGTACTCACGGAAGCGTGGATCATGAAGGTGAAGTTGATGATTTTGATGATGATCAGATTGTCCATCAAGGTAAAGGAACAGCTCTTGATCTAGCTCAGCTCCTAGGTCGTACGCTCCTGCTTGCTCCTTCCCACCACTGATAATTCCTCCCGACAACAAAACAAAGAAAATCAAAATGAGAATAAAAACATATATACCTAAGCCTAAATGGAAAAGAGACAGGAGAAAAACCCAAAGGGAGGGATGAGCTTGAGTACATGTAGGTGTTGCCTCCAGGTAACGAAGATGACGATGATGGAGATGATTGCATCATGGCAAACGCAGACATATTCTGCTGTTGATGATGATGATGATCATGCTCATGATGATCATACGGTTGAAACTGATGATGATGATCTAAGTGGGTGGATTTCAACCAAGTACTATTAGTAGCCGTTGCCATGAATGAAATTTCTCTGAGCTCTTCTGCTACTATACTCTAGAGAGAAAGAGAGAGAGAGAGAGAGAGAGAGAGAGAGAGAGGTCGGTTATGATTAGGAAGGGTGATGAGATGATGATGATATAAGGGAGATGGGGGAGTTGAATTGAATTGAATGCAGAGAAAACAAAGGACAAATAATAATTAACCTCCTTATACCTTTTAATGGTTTCTCTCTCTAGCTGGCTACCCAAACAACAAATTTTCAGGGAAAATTTGTAAAGCGGTGTTAACAAATTCTGAACTTTCTCTCCCTAGACTACGAGTATTAGTTTCCACTGTTTGGGAACAAGACCACTCTTTGGGACTGTTTTTATATTTCAACGGAGAAGAAATTAAACCCGGTTTTCTGAAATGAAAACCGCTGAAATTAAGGCCGCTTGTCTGATTTCTGCGGTTTGCTGTTACAGAGTAAGATGACGAAAGTACCCTTAGTTGGTCTTCAAAATTACAATGTTGAGAGAGAGAGAGGGATGTAAAATGTAATTGCTCGGAGTTGGGAAGACAAAGGAAGGCATGCTGAACTCCAGATGTCAACGAGGGTTTTATACACATGGGGTGATGGGGATCACAATCTAGATAATTAATCAACTAATCTCGTAATTAATTAGTTTAAGTTGATAATTAAGTTTAATAAGATTTGGATTTGAACTATATCTTTGGTAAATGGACGTCTAAACGAGGGAAAATGAAATGGGATCTTAGTTAATCTGTGAACGTAGGATGCGAATTAAATTGATCACCATGGGAATGCGTCTATATAATGATCCGATGATTTAATCAATCAAGGTTGATTTTAAAAAAAGGTTAAAAAAAAACAAGAGATTTGAAGGGATATATGTTGGGAGCTTGTCAAATCAACACGCATCCTCTGACTTTTGTCCTTTCATTTAGTCTTTGTTAAGCTTTTACTTAATCAGCTGTACGTATAAATTGATGATACATGACATGTATACATTCGTCATCCATTCATTCACAGGTCTGAATGAGGATAGGGTAACTGGTAAATGATTTGTATGTTTTACTATTGCTAGAATTTTAACTTTATTCATAAATTTATCATCAGGATATTGGTGAAATAATTTACCCATCATTAGTTAAAAGAAATTGATAAACATAGAATTTCAACTATATATTGGATGAAGAATTTCAACTATAGATTGATTGTCATCAGTATATTGATTTCTTTGTAAGTAATGATACCTGTAAAGGTAAGACTGTTTATATCTAAAATTCTTCAAGCCTCGAACAAATTGGACACACACTAAAAGTTGTTGTTGTTGTTGTATTTAGGTAAAGGGTTATAAGATTGTAGTCCCTTCAGTTACAGAGGCTTCAAAAATGGGTTGTAAGTTGTAACTAATTAATAAGAGCACTCAATCTTCAAACCTAGGGTTGTTAAATTTTATGCAGTAAATTAGTTGGATAAGCTAAGGCGCTCATACATCTTGGCCTTAAAAGATGGTGCTAATAAGGGGACCTTAGGAGGGTAGTTCAGTCAAGCCAGCGTGCGAGCCTTCATCAGCTGGCTCGTCTTTCGGCTAACCATCCCTACTTCGTGTTGAGTTCGCGCCTAGTCAAATTAGCTAGGCTCACTTGGTTATCCAAGTCGAGCTTGAGCCTTAAGAGTTTGGGTTTGTTAACTAGCCAAGCCTAGACAAACCAACCCAAGAGTTAATTTAATGAGTCGTCTAGCAAGCCTTCACAAGCCCTTTCAATGAATAAAAAGACTCCCTCCATAACGTATTTATTGCTAAAAAAAATCCAATTCTTTAGTTCTATACCATTGTCAAATTAAAATTTACTATTTCTAAATTTTAACATTAGTTTTATTGGTTGAAAACTCATCTCAACAATACAAATACATTTACTACTTATTTTCATGTATTCCAAAATTTCACAGCGAGTATGGAGGTTTAAATAGTTAAACTCTTTGTTGAGGAGAACTATTTTGGGTAAGAACTACTATCATGGCATCATGCATGGTCACAACACCACAATATGTTTTTTTTTTATTTTTTATCTCTCCTTAATTCATCTCTTTATAATTTAAACTTTCATGTTTTCTCATTCTCATGAAAAGACAGAGGAAAAATAATTGCATCGCTTGTGCTCGGCTAGCACCCTAGGCCCTAACCATCTTATTATACCCATGGCACGACAATATAAGCAACCAGCTACCACATATATCAACAAGACACCAGCAATGTCCACTGAAATTACACAAATTTTATGTACGTTCACAAAAAAAATTTGTATTTACCCCCAAAAGCCTTATTACATATCCAAGTTGGACGAAGTGATGTTCATATCCGAATCCTAAACTCAACCTCATATCCGACCATTGAACAAGCAGAGCTTTGGATCAAAGCATCAGAACAACCATGCTTATAGGCTTGAATCTAGCTTAGATGAGCCTTGCACGAGTTGTCCCTAGGCTAGAGTCTTGCACAATGCTAGATAGAGCTTAATTTTGCCATGTTCACCGAGCCACGAGTTGAACTTGAGTTTGAAAACAAGCTCACCAACGGAGCTTGAAATTAAATTTGACAAGTTCGAGGTCAACTTGACTCAAATACATCACATGGGAAATTTATCCAAATTGACTCAAATGGGCATAACGGACAACTCTATTTTCCTTCTATAAGCTAATTAGTTAATGTAAATCAAATCATGGTACTTTAAATTTTCACTGTGATAGGCATGTCGGGGATTGTTTGGAACTTCTTTTAAATATAATTAACAAGAAGAAGTATATACTTTACTATTCAACACAAAAAATGATGAAAAAAAGTAGACATTTCGATTCTTATACTCTTTAATCTCTTATTAACATTGTACTGTAACTGTATTGTAACTAATTGAAGTAACTTAATACGTCTTCAGGGTGTTTCAGTTATCTTTGAGGTTCTGTATTTGAGTTATAGAATGTACAGCCTGATCTCATTGCGTTTAGGGAAGCTTGCAAGGAGAAAAAAGAACACCACTTCCCTGACAAGCTTGATTATCTTATGGAAGTCTCACAAATATATACCTATATATGTACCACCTTCCTTATAAGTAATACATTGAATAATATTTGTTTTCATATTGGTAGAAATCAAATGGTAACGATTCTCAAAGGCTGTACCATTTTTTTTTATAATAGTAAATTTATGTCACTCACTTGTTCTCTATTATTTCGGAGGATATCCTAGTGGGCCAACTAATCTATGGGAAGGGGAATAATATTTGTTTACATAATGGTAGAAATCAAACTCAAATATGTAGTAACGATTCTCAAAGACTTTACAGTTTATTTTTTTTTTATAATGGTAAATTTGGGTCACCAACTTGTTCTCTATTGGCTGTTTCGATAAAAGAGGTCGAAGTAGATGTTAGTAGTTTGTAGTAGTCAGATTATTATTGATCACTACCTAAAAGTGTTTGGTAAAGTAATGGATGATGTAGGGTTAGAGGTTTATGTAGTGTTTTTTAAAAGCGAATGAAAGTAGATTTTCATAACCTCTACCTAGTAGTTGCATTGCAAATTATAAAATTCTTCTGTTCATTTAGTAAAAATCTTTATGTATTGTGTCCGTTTTAGTTATTTTACATATTTATTTTAAATCGTTAGCTGAACAGTTAATCACTAACTACTAGTGGGTTACAGCTAATTGCTAATAAAACCGCTGACAACTAGTAAAATACCTAACCATTACTAAAACAGTTAATTTTACCGAATACACTCATCATCTCATGAGGGAATATCCTAGTGAGCTAACTAATCTATGGGGAGGGGGAACCATGCAGGTCCGAGCCTCAACCCACCTCCTTTCACTTCCAAATAAATGGCAATGTAGAGTTCCTTCATCCACATTCGAACCTACGTGGTGGAGGTGGAACAAATATAATAGTGCGAAGTAGGCACTATTTCATTTGTAAAATTTTACCAATTAAATTAATTGAAACCTATAATTTATTAATGTTACTGTTCAAAAAGTCACAATCACTACATCAATGAAGATTCACTGCTATCACCTTGGAATCGCATCCCATCAATGAACCACTCGCTTGACTGATTTGCTTGCTCAGTCATCACCATGTAAGAAGATTCGTGGGGCAACGAACTCTCTGTCTTTCTGTCCTTCAAGTTTTTATTTATCTACTTCAGAATTGAAATATGAACAAAGTATATATGAACAAAAATTTTGCATATCTGAACTGATTTATAATGATTGGTTAATCAGTAATCACTATTTCATGCTTCTATATTTTATTTAGCTGGGTTTTTTTATTAATTTGTATTCTAAAGACGACATTAATGAGTATGATTGCGGACTAATTAAATCTACGATTAGATTTTCTGTAAATCTCTGTTTTGTGTCAAATGTGGTCCAAATTAAGCAAGAATAGCCTTTAAAAAATGGCAATCTCGAGCTGGCCACATAGGTTCTTAGCTTAGTCATCAGTTCATCACTGTATCGTCATATGATGGCTATCACGTCTCCTTTCATTGTTAGGAATTTACCTAGCAGAATTCTTACACACAACTACACAAACCTAAGCTGAAATTATTGGAAGAAATACAGTCAAACTTTATTAGAAGTAACTAATTTTGATCTGAAATGACCACATTTTGTTTGATTTGAGGAAAGATATATCATCTGATATCCTCATGTAAATTTAAACTATTTTCAATTTTTTAAATATGATAATGAACATAGGGGTGTTTGACAAACAGCTTTTTGAAAAAAAATTTAAATCAAGACCAGTTAGCTTGTTGACTTGGTCAACAAGCTAAGTTAATTTAGAATTAGATTTTTATCCCACAACTTTATTAGAAATAAATAACTTAATCAAACAGTTTTTCAATAAACAACTAATTCAAATAGTTAACTTAAACAACTAATAGTTGTTTGTCAAACAGATGCATAATAGCAGTAATCTACTCTCCTCCCCCCTTTTTTTCTCCTATGGTTTTCTTCTCATTTAAACAATGTACGTATCTAGAATCTTCCTATCATCCTTTGATAAACACTTAGGCCCTATTCGGCAAAATTAGCAGTTCAAGTAGCGGATAGTGGTTCAGGTAGCGGATAGTTGTTCAGGTAACGAATAACGTTTCTAATTTAACTGTTAGCGAATAGCTGTTTAGATAAGCAGTTGAAATAAATATATTTGGTAAATTTAGCTGTTAGGTTAGTTGATTAATGTAAATTGATATAAAAGGATATAGATAATTTCTAAATATAAAATTTCCAAAGGATCATTTTTGGCAAAAAAAAAATGAAATGCTACTTTTGAATGTAAAACGTTAATACTATTAGCTTTTTAAAAACACTGCTTAAAATGTTAAACACTACTTAAAATGCTAGTTAAAATACTATGTTACCGAACACTAAAAATTACTTGATGAGTATAGGGATGGCAAAAAGTTGGGGAATACCTGTCCCCGCCGGGGCCCCGCCCCAAAGTGGGGGAAAATCCCCATTCCCAAAGGGGACAGTGACGGGGAGGAAAATTAATCCCCGCTCGGGGATGGGGATGGGGATGGGGACGGGGACATAGTTCAACCCGTCCCCGTCCCCATTTCCCCGCCGGGGATTTTGCCCCGTTCCCAGTTCCCCGATTGGGAAAAAATCTCCGCCTCCACCCCCAATTTTAATTAAAATTACAAAAATAACTTTATTTTTAAAATTTTTAAATGAAACAACTAAGGTTATATATGTAATTTTCTTTATAAAAATCCTAGGTATATACTGAATTTGGTACTCATTGCCTTAAAGAGTTTAGAAGGTAAGGAAAAATTAGCAGGTAAAAATCCCCGTTGGGGCCCCGACGGGGATTAAATCTCCGTTGGGGATGGGGACGGGGGGGAATTTTTTCCCCGCAGCGGGGAACGGGGCGGGGATTAAATCTCCGCTGGGGATGGGGACGGGGACGGGGAATATACTCCCTGTCCCCAACCCGCCCCATTGCCATCCCTAGATGAATATTAACATAATCAAAACACCAAACACTACCCAAAACACTGTTACCAAACACGACCTTAGACATGCCCACCAAAATTTACTAGTATTTGATTATCCAATTATTTAAATAAACAAGAACTTTTTTTAATCACCAAAATAAACTAAAACTCAGTATACTTAAATTATATATTACAAAATTAAATAAGACTATTTTGTTGGATCGTAACCCAATAAACTAACATATATCCTAACCTAAAATTTGGGTTAGACTGATATTATTGAATGCATTTCTTTTACTGAAATCAATTAAGTCTAAATACTCCATCGTATACAAATTAAATCAGTTCAAAATCTATTTCAATATGAAAAACTCATTTTCTCGGTCTTCTACGAAGGTTACCCTACCTAACATAATAAATATACATACGAGAAATAGTCTACTAATACGTCATGATGAGGCGTTGCTGAGGAATGACAAGCACTATAATACAGCAGGTCCAATCCAACAATATTAGGGGTGTATACTCCCCAATTAGTTGCTTTACGTACATTTGTCAATATAATTATTTTATTTTTTAAGTTGCTTTTTTTTTTGTTTATTCAATTCAATTATATATTTTAAATCGCAATATTCTTATTGCAGAAATAGATGATCATAGAAAATCAACGGTGTATTTCTCTTTGTCGACACAATAAATTTGTGTACAATATGTATAACATTGCCTATTCAACCTGGCAAAGAGCTGTTGGATTCGTCTTTATATTGATTGACAAATGACAATAAATTAGATATATCATATACGTTGCTATCGAAGATCACTTGGTCAAAAATACGATGTTTTTTTTTTCTCTAATTAATATGTCCAAATGAAGACGCTACAAATATTTATTTTTTTAAAGCATCTTATATTTTTTTATATTAATTGGGGCTTTAACAGAGAGTCATGTGTATAAGTTTAAATGAAGTTTCAATTCAAAATCAATTGACTATTAGTAGAGCAACTCATAAGCTTATATACATGCTCAAATCCTTTAATTTTATTAATATCGGATAACACCTAATTTCATACTCCAACATAGCATGCGTCAAGTTATATTTAGAGGGGGGGGGGACCCTGAATCCCTTGGTATGCGTATGCTGTTGCTCTATACATATATATAGCCACTAAAGCTTTCAACTTTTGTTTATTGTCTTGGTAGTTTTGGGTTTGCATGGTTGACTTCGAAGTTGGCAAATGGGTAAATTTAGGTTGGAGTTAATCTATAATCATATGGTGTGTAAAGTTGAGTTGTCGATTTATTATGAAAGGCTTATGCTATGTTCGGCAATAACGTTTTTGGTAGCGTTTAGTGTTTTGATCAGATGAATACATTAGTTAGTTCATTTTTAGTGTTCGTAAACTAGTGTTTTGACTAGCATTTCAAGTAACATTTAGCGTTTTAAGTATCGTTTTTGAAAAGCTAATAGTATTAACATTTGACATTTAAAAGTAGCATTTCATATTTTTTAGTCAAAAAATATCATTTAAAGTTTTTATTTTTGAAAATTATCTATATCCTTTTATGTCAATTTACATTAATCAACAATCATAATAATTAAATTTACCGAATACATTATTTTTAACCGTTAATCTAAATAATTATCTGCTAACAGCTAAACTAGAAATGTTATCCGCTATGTAAATAGTTATCTGCTATCTGAACCGCTATTCGTTACCTAAATAGCTAGTTTTTCCGAACAGGACCTTAGTCGTATCCCTCTTGGGTCTTTTAGGTTTATCATCCCACATATAAGGTTTCAAGTTTATGTAATGAATATTTGAAATTACTAGGGTTACATTTGTTAGAGTATAAAATACATTCTCAGATCTTTAACTATTAGTTTAAATTTTTGGTTAAATTAGGAATTGAAATATAGTATTAGAGCTTTTCTGAGTGAAACTCGAATATTAACCTTCCCCCATATTGAATTATTGCACAAAGTAAAGGGAGACATTTGTAGTATCAACACTTCAATTCTAGCTAATGGATATTTGCATGAGGCATATCAAAATATAAAACCTATTTGTAAGTATTTAATTATTAACACAAACTTTTAGTTGAGTGGTTCTTAATAAGATGAACCTGTCTCAATCAAACAAATCGGTGCCAAGTATAGCTTGATTTTAGTGCTTGTTTTGGATCACTAAGATTGGATGACAGGGCAAGGATCAATTATTAGTTGCAAATTTGCAGTTGATACCTCACAAGGGTGGCCCAAAAAGCCTGTGAATTGGAATGCCATTGAACACCTAGTAGTCCAAAGATGAAGTGACACATTACTTGAACTAGCTTGGGTGAGGCCCAAAGCATGAGCTGAAGCCTTCCCCTCCCCCCTTTTTAATGTGTGTTGATCCCGAGGCCCAAGTGCAAGGTATTTGCGGATAAAATCATGCATGAGCATTGCCAATTTAGCCGTGACAAATGGTTGTTCGGTTGGATACTAATCGGGTTAAATTCCAACTGAATCATGTTTTGAGTTAAACAATATTTTGGTTTGGTTTGGTTAGGACTTAGGATCTAATATTTTTGATTCAGGTCAATTAACTTTTGATCCCATTAGCTTACTATATAAAAAGAAGCATCTTGTATCAAATTTCGTGTCAATTTAAGTTTGATACAGGTCAATTCAAATTTCAGACTGTTTCGAGTCTCGAGTGTGGCATAGGTTGGATCGTTAGTCACTAGTCAATTTTACCAAGTCTAATTACCATTGGGGCCATTGCCATTTCGAAAGGTGAGTGCAAACGTGATTCGAGGATCAGGAGTAGTAAATACAAATTCATACAACCATCAGTGTATGTGGACCTACTGAAAAATAAGGTCTGAATATATACAAACGTATGCAACGTACGTTATTTCTATTAAACGTAGTCGAAAATAACAATGGTGCTTAGTGTGATTTTTATCGAGATAAAAATTAACAGATTTAGAAAAAAAAACAATTTTACTTGCTAGATCTGTATTTGTAGCACTAAGTTCATATGCGTTAATTTTTATAGGGTCTTCCACCATAAAACTCCACCACTACAATAATCTATTGAAGTAGTGATAATAGCACTTTGTAGACCAAAAGTAGGGGTGGGCAATTGACCTGATCAGGTCGGATTAGAATCGATTCGTTTACAAAGTAGTTGAGTCGAGGTCATGGCGGATCCGTCAATGATGTGGGTTGGGCCAAATTTCTTGTGTGAATAAATGAGTCAGGTTTGCCCATAGGCAACCTACTTTTGGCTCATTTAAAATTTGAATAAATGTGTATAAAAAAGCTTTGTATAATAGTCATTGCCATGTATAAAGCATTGGTAGTAAGCTCAAGTAATTATAGCATGCAAACTAGTGTGACAATTAAGTTGAAAAAAGTACTGAATGACTAAACAAGCCATTAATGGATCTATCCGACCCTACTCATTAATATGGTTTAATGAGTCGGTTCACTATTAGTCTAATCTATTATTGTCTCGACTCTTTATTAAGCTTATTTTAAAGGAACCAATGTGTTGATTCGGTAAATACCCAATCCATTGTTCATTCCTCCAAATGTCTAGAGCTAGATATTTATTCCCATTTCCCAGTTGTGGGGATAACACTTGAAGACCAATTCATGCAGGGCTTGGGATATTTTCCATGGCACGGTCAACAAAAGTTGCTCGCCCAGTCAACGCACCCGCCCACTTAGGACGACCAAGAAAACACGTTCCCACCAACTCGAAATTTCCCCCTTTCCAACTGCGATTGGGTTCTACTTGTCTAGGCATTTGCCAATAACAGGATGTGACTTGGTCTCCTACTGACTACCAATAAGACGAAGGCCCTAGGGAGCTCTCAATTGTCTCAGGAACATACAATTGGGAGACGCGTTGGCTATTAATCATTGTTGGCATGATTGAGGGATTAGTCATCCTAGCGGCTTTAGTCATTATTGGCTTAGTTGTTTATATCCATAAGAGGCGACGACGTCGGAAGGAGTTAGATGAAGAACAGGGGGAGAACACCCTAGTGCTTCTTTCGGAGTTGCCCAAGAGGTTCGCCTACAATGATTTGAAGTTGTCGACTGATAACTTCAACGAAGAAAGG
>JACYFF010031952.1:2795997-2812133 GCA_017589665.1 Selenicereus undatus
GAGAAGATGATTAAGCTTGCAATTTGGTGTCTTCAAAAGGAACCAACTAGAAGGCCTTCCATGTCAATTGTTGTGAGAGTTTTAGAAGGTACAATAGCTTTGGAGCATATGATTGACTCTTCTTATGCAACTTTAACTTCTATAGATATACCTACGTATACAGCTATTAGTTCAAATGCAACATTTGATGTGTCATCTATAACGTTCCCAAGATGAGCCATGCTTGCATTATGCCACAATGAATTCATTTTTGAGAATTGGATGTAACTTAATTATATTTCCTCATTGTATAGTCATGCCATGTTATCCACAACATCTTTGAAAAAGTTGTTTCCAATTACATATACAACAACAACAACAACTTCCAGCGTGGATCCCGCTTTCGCGGGGTCTAGGAAGATCCAGAATAGACAGTCTTACCTCTACATACATACCTGCACGTAGAAAGACTTGTGTGCAATTACACATAAGTGTTGGAATTTATGAAAACAAGTATAGATGAAGGCGAAACTACAAATAGAGGGAAGAAGGAAAGGCATACGGAGGGATAAATTGGTGGTGCGAAAAGAAGAGGGTGGTCAAATAACACTTTTGTTTAGATTAAGGTGTGGGGTGACGATGTAAAGTATTTTCTAGTGCTATTTTGATCCCGAGGCCCAAGTGCAAGGTATTTTACGATTAAAATCATGCATGAGCATTGCCAATTTAGCCGTGACAAATGATTGTTTGATTTGGATACTGATCAGGTTAAATTCAGACTGAACCATATTTTCATTTAAACAATATTTTGGTTTGGTTAGGACTTAGGATCTAATATTTTTGATTCGAATAACTAATTCTTGATCCAATTAACTTATTATATAAAAAGAAGCAACTTTGTATGAAATTTCATGCTTATTTCAGTTTGCTGCAGATCAATTCAAATTTCAGGTCCACTTTCAACCTGTTTTGAGTTTTGAGTTTCGAGTGTGACATAGGTTGGGTCGTTAGTCACATTCAATTTAGGCAAGTCTAATTACCATTAGCCCCATTGCCATTTCGGAAGGTGAGAGCAAACGTGAGTTGAGCATCAGGAGTAGTTAATACGAATTCATACAACCATCAGTGAATGTGAATCTATTGAAAAATAGGGTTTGAATATATATACAAACTTATGCAACTTATGTCATTTCTATTAGTAGTAGTCAACAATACAGTAGTGCTTGATGTGATTTTTATCGAGATAAAATTCAAAGATTTAGGACAAAAACAACTCTACTAGCTAGATCTCTATTTGCCGCACTAGGTTCATATGCGTCGATTTTTACAGAGTCTTTTACCGTAAAAGTTTATCACCTACAGTAATCCATTGTAGTGATAATAACACTTTGTAGACCAAAAGTGGGGGTGGGCAATTGACCTGATCACGTCGGTTTAGGATCGGCCCATTTACAAAGTGATCAGGTCAAGGTCATGGCTAGTCCGTCAATGATGTGGGTTGTGCCGGACTTATGTGAATAATTGAGTCAGGTTCACCAGTAGGTGAGCCGCTTTTGGCACATTCTAAAATGGAACAAACGTATACAAAAAAACCTTTGTATAATAGTCATTGCCACGTACAAAGCGTTGATAGTAAGTTCAAGTAATTATAGCATGTAAATTCGTGCGACAAGTAGGTTAAAAAAAGTATCATATTACTAAACAAACCGTTAGTAGGTCGATCGATCCGACCCTACCTATTAATATGCTTTAATGGATCGACTCACTGTTGATCTGACCTATTATTAACTGGACTCTTTATTGAACCTATTTTAAACGAACTAATCTACTTTATTTGATGGATACCAAATTCATTGTTCATCCCTCCTCTGGAGCTAGATATCTTTTCCATTTCCTAGTATTAAGACCAATTCATGCGATCGAGTACGCCAGTCTTGGGGTATTTTCCACGGCACCGTCAACAAAAGTTGTCCATGCACCCGCGCAAACGTTGCTTCACTGGGGACGACCAAGAAAACAAGTTCCCGCTAACAGGAAATCTCCCCAACTGCGATTGGGTTCTACTTGTCTTAGGCATTTGTCTTTTCTATTTCTTTTATAATTTAATTTAGTTGTTTATTTATTTTGCCTTCAAGGATTCTTCATTTCAACTTCTATAGTACTCCTTATCACAAGCATTATAATTGAAAATTGCTGTTTGCTTAAACTTGAGGTGTCGTATGAGTCCAATGAGATATTCCGACTCTCTCCTTAAAAAAAAAAGAAGAAAAGCAACATTACCTATGTAGGATATACCTGATGAATGTATAGATCTCGCAAAATTGTCCGAAATCTTAGTCTCATCCTCAATGACCCGAATTCATACCAAATCCAAATTGACACAAACTGAATCAAATCGAAATAGACGTTTTCCTCCAAGTTATTTTCATCACAAAACAAATTTATTGGACCAAACATCAACATCTTCAAAATAAATCCGAACCGAAAATATCTTGACCCAAAACCAAAATAGAACTTAATTTATTCGCTTGAATATCTTCTAAATCGAAATTGAATCAATCCAAAGCAATAACTCCTAGAAACTCTTAATTGAATTCACGGATAATGTCCTCCCTCCCAAGCGATCAACAGCATGTCATGGTTCATCTTCTTCTCACCTTAAAGGCTAATAGGCACATTACTTTAAACTCAACCCCGCCCCCCCCCCCCCCCAACCCACAAAAAAAGTTGGATTGAATATCATATACACGAATATTAATTTTTACACCTCCTACACTATTTTTTTTTTTTAAATAGAGAAAATTAAAGCACAAACTCTGTAATTAGAGCAACACAACAACATCAGCAATGGAAGTCTTTCTTTTAATTTCTCCTGCTAGATACTTATGAACGACAACCTAACATGAAATTCAATGCAATATGACTTCACTTTTAACTTTGTAATTTTTAGAAATGTATGATCAGCCAAATCAAAGAGACACTTTTCCTCAATGACTTGTAGATTGACGAAATAATATTCTCGTATTCATCATTGTTAAAGAAAGATCACCATAGAAACCTTAAATCGGACCTATGAAGAATTTATGGTCAATGTCATTACCGTTTTCTAATTCATAAATCTCTTGGATACGGCCAGTCACTCGGTGCTACGCTCAAATTAGAGTCATTCATTTTTATTTTTGTTGGTCTTGGATTTTTCATTTTACTAGAGTCGAACTACTGTTGACTCAATAAAGAATGAAGCTCTTTCATCACAGATTTTTTTGAATCTGAGACCTTACTTAAAAGAGTGTTAGTAATTAAAGCAAACTAAGAGCAGAAATAATAGGATGAACAGATATTCAGAAATTTAAAGAACGATAATAAGAACAAAGCAATGGCACACAAGATTTACATGGAAACCCAATACGGGAAAAAACCACGAACGGCGATTAGCACAATCAATCCACTGTATTAGCAGGAAGAGTAAAAAACGATCACAATCACAACAAGTGATTCGATCCAATACCAGAATTACAACCTCTCTTGTAATCTCTTTCAAAGTCTCTCTACATCTCTATGTGTTTAGGGATTCAGGAATTCAGGAGTAACTTTAGATCCTAGGTATGGCCTCTTTATATAGGGTCTAGAAAACTAGGGTTTTTCCCTTAGAGAAGAACCCTGACCGCCAGGAGAAACTGCACGTCGAGACAAACCCTAGCCGCTACCAGAACCCGAGCCCAAAATTAAGCACGGTACCCCAGTGCCATTTTTCTGTCTTCCCTCAACGCTCGGCTTCTTCGCCCTGACACGCCCATGTCATCTAACACGGTCCCACCGTGCCGATTATTAGATTTTGGGTCACGAAACCCAACAATTTTCACCTTGGACCGAAATCTCCAATCACCAACTCTCTGACACCGTCATCGCACCCCAAGGGGCAACTCCCTGAAGGGCGCTCAAATACTTAGAATGCTAACTAAGTCCAAGCAATGCTTGAACTTAGTTTTAGGAGATGACTTATATGAATCTTTCTTCATATAACCTGTCATAATAGATGCCTGCAAGACATAGAAGCTTCCATGCCTCAAACCCTTCAGTAGAATCCGACTGCCCTTCGAGACCGTCAGAACTCCATCTTCAGCTGAATATTTGCACCCCTTGGATTCAAAGGTGCCTAAAGAGATGAGGTTACGCTTCAAGTCAGGAACGTGTCGAACATTCGATAAAGTTCTGACAACACCATCATGGGTCTTGATTTTAACAGTACCAATTCCAGTTACTTTACATTGGGCATTATTACCTATATGAACAACAGTAGAATCAACTGTATCATATGTTGAAAACCAATCTTTGTGAGGACACATATGATAGGTACACCCAGAGTCAAGAATCCAATCAGAATCCCTCCCCCTTTCAATAGAGGTAGTAAACAGAACGTCACCATCAGAATCAGATTCAGCAAACGAAGATTCAGTAGAGTCACGCGAATTATCTTATTCTTTCTCCCTTTTCTTTTGCAGTCGCCAACAGTTAGCAACAATATGACCCAATTTACCACAATAATTGTAGGTCTTACCAGCGTGAGGATTTTTAAACTTAGAACGGTTCTTACCGTTCCCCTTTTCAATTTTACCCCTTACTACTAATCCCTTAACAGAATTAGCATGAATGTCAAGATCAAACTTTTCCTTAGACAACATGTTTGACCTAACATCCTCAAACGATATAGTATTGGAATTATTATATAGCATAATCTCCTTAAAGTGTTTATAAGAAGGGGGTAACGACACAACAAGCAAAATAACCTTATCTTCATCCTCAATTTTCACATTCAGACTCTCCAAATCAACAAGAATACAGTTAAACTCATTCAAGTATTTTTGAACAGGGGTACATTCAGCCATATGAAATGTGTACAACATTTCCTTCAAACGGATCTTGTTGGTGGGACTCTTCGTCATGCAAAGTTCCTCCAACCGGACCCAAAGATCCACCGCAATTGTTTTATCAAGCACCTCTCGCAAGATATGTGATGCCAAGTACAACTGTATGGCAGAAAGTGCCTTCAACTCCAATTCATCTCATTCCTTGCCTGTCAACGATTCACATCTCTTCTTTTGGTCTGTTGCCCATTGTTCATCAGTCATCTTCTCGGGTTTCGTATAAGGTCCTGAAAGAACCTTCCACAACCCATACTAGATAAGAACTGCTCTCATCTACACCTTCCAGATATTAAAATTAATCTCTCCATTAAATTTCTGAATATCAACCTTCATAATTGAAGACATCCCAAACCAACGCTCTGATACCACTTGTTAGGAATTAAAGCAAACTAATAGCGGAAGTAATAGGATGAAATAGATATTCAAAAATTTAAAGAACGATAACAAGAACAAAGCAATGACACACAAGATTTACGTGGAAACCCAATGCGAGAAAAAACTACGGACGGCGACGAGCACAATCAATCCATTGTATGAGCAGGAAGAGTACAAAACGATCACAATCACTGCAAGTGATTCGATCAAATAGGAGAATTGCAACATCTCTTGTAATCTCTCTCAAAGCCTCTCTACCTCTCAATGTTTAGAGATTCAGGAATTCAGGAGTGACTTTAGATCTTAGATATGACCCCTTTATATACGGTCTAGAAATTCAGGGTTTTACTCTTAGAGAATAACCTTAGCCGTCAGGAGAAACTGTACGTCGAAACAAACCTTAGCCACCACCAGAACCCGCGCCCAAAACTGAGCACGGCACCCCAATGTCGTTTTTCTGTTTTCCCTCAACGCTTCGCTTCTTCGCCCTGACACGTCCCCACCGTGTCGATTCTTGAATTTTGGATCATAAAATTTAATAAAAAAATAAGTGTCAAACTAATTAAACTAACTTGTATTGACAAATTAGACCGATTCATAGTCATACGGCAATAATCGCTTGTAGTTTTGTTCTTCCGTTGTGTTCAGAGTCGTGGAGCCCAGATCGTGCCAGTTGCTGCCACTTGCATACGCAAATGCCAAATCTCGGACGCAAAAATTATCTTTTTGATTACCAAAAAGATATTGATCAGAATTAAAAGACCAAAAAAGGTACATCAATTATTGTATATGCTGAATGTAAAATAATTTAAAAAGACGTAATAATTGACTCCGCATATAAGCCGCTTGAATTCATGTGTCTTTCCTCTCAACACACACCACCCACCATGGTCCATGGATGAAGAAAAAACTCAACAAAAAGAACTCCACTAAAATTTCCTTCATGTTCCAACCCCTTAATTAAAAAAATGATCAACAAAAGTCATCCATTTTTCTTGAAGATGTTAGTCCTCCTGAGTATCATCATGACAAGCTCAGCTGTTATGGCCCAAGAATGCAAGCCGTCGGGCCGGATCACGGGCCGGCAACCCCCGCCGGGAAAGTGCAACACTGAGAACGACTCCGAGTGTTGCGTGCCGGGCCAAAACTACACCACCTACTGGTGCTCGCCGCCGGTGACCAACCACACGGAGGCGGTGCTCAACCTTAGCGGGTTCGACCAGGGGCAGGACGGCGGTGGCCCGGCCCGGTGTGACAACAAGTACCACCCAGACGACACCCCCGTGGCGGCCCTCTCCACGGGGTGGTTCAATGAGACTTCGCGTTGCGGGGATGTCATTCTTATCACGGGCAACGGTGGTCGGACCGTGAAAGCCGTGGTGGTGGACGATTGTAACTCCTACGTTGGTTGTGACGTTAACAATGACTACCAACCACCTTGTCCGTACAACGTGGTGGCCGCCTCAAAAGCCGTGTGGGACGCTTTGGGCGTGCCAGAGAATTCGCCCTTATATGGGGTGATGAACGTTACGTGGTCCCCGACTAATGAGAAGGACGACACGACAAGGGCCCGTTTGGTTCACCAGAAGAAGATTATTATTGCTGTTGTTGTGATAGTCATACTATTGGTCTCAATGATAGTGTGGTTAGTGGTTTATAGCAAAACGAGGCGACGAGATCGAAAGAATCAATTAGAGGAAGAGCAATGGGAGAATTCATTGATGTTTCTTTCGGATGCGCCTAAGAGATTCACTTACAAGCAGTTGAAGTTGGCAACGGATAACTTCAACGAACAGAGGAAGCTTGGAGCGGGTGGATTCGGGTCGGTTTTCGAAGGCTCGTTGAATGACAGGGGTAAAACCTGCAGGGTTGCAGTGAAGCGTTTAGATTACTTCAAGCAAGGGAAGAAGGAGTTCATGGCTGAGGTTAAAACAACCGGAAGTACACACCATTTCAATTTGGTAAAGCTTATTGGGTTCTGCGCCGAGGAGGAGCATAGGCTTCTTGTGTATGAGTACATGAGCAATGGCTCTTTGGATAAGTGGGTGTTTAGAGAAAACAAGAATTACTCGCTCGATTGGAATATAAGGAAGAAGATAATCCTCCACATTTGTAAGGGACTTTCTTACTTGCATGAGGATTGTAATAGCAAGATCCTTCACTTGGACATCAAGCCTCAAAACATCCTCCTTGATCCAGAATTCAATGCCAAATTGGCTGATTTCGGCTTGGCAAAGTTGATCGACAAGGAGGAGAGCTTCGCAGCCACTCAAATGAGAGGGACGCGAGGCTACTTAGCCCCCGAGTGGCTGAGCAGGAAGATAACAGAGAAAGTCGATGTGTATAGTTGTGGGATTGTTATGTTAGAAGTCGCGTTTCAAAGGAGAAATTTCGACCTACAAAATCAAGAGAGTCCCACCTTGATTGAGATCGTAAGATCAAAGTTAGAGGCGGATCGATTGTTCGAGGTGATTGAGGAATGTTGTGGTGATGAGGAGATGATGAGGAACAACATTGAAGAGGTAGAGAAGATGATTAAACTTGCAATTTGGTGCCTCCAAATTGAGCCAACTAGAAGACCTTCAATGTCAACTGTGGTCAAAGTTTTAGAAGGTGCAATAGCTTTGGAACCCATCATTGACTCTTCTTTTGCAAACTCTATATCCTTTTCAGAGACCACCTCTGGAGATATTAGTTCCAATGCCACAATTGACATATCATCTATGGCATTTCCCAGGTGAGGGGTGTATTTGTAATATTTTAAAATTTTGGGATATATTTGATCCTCCGTGCAATCATATGTTTAATTATATACATAGTATTACAGATCATCAATCATATAAAGTAAGAGTAGTATGCATGTAATACATGTGTAAGCTGAGTACCTACTAAATTTATGGCATGACTTCTAAATTCTAACCCATAATTTATAATCAGCCAATCAGGTGTTGAATATGGAACCGATCATTGACTCTTTCTTTTCTCTATGTCTTGCAAAGTTTTTATTTGGGATAGTTTTATCCGTAACAAATAAAAAGTTTTACGGATCTAAGGTTTCTGTAGAACAAAGTTAAACAGATATGTAAAGTTGAAGATAATACAATATTGATTTATTTTTTAATGAAAGGTAACCGACCCCAACAACAAAGTCATACAAGTTGGGGGGGGGGGGTGATGGGCCAAAGTCAACAATATCCATGCTTAGAGACCTAATTGTGTTCTTACAAATCTCCACTGTCAGAAAAAGAGTTCATGATAAACGACGATCTTACATCTTCCATGTGAAAACGGCATTTGATATCAATTACACTGTAAGTTATTGGATAAAAATATATTATATATATGACATTAGGGGTTGACAATATGATTTGGATCACCAATAACTTTACCTAAGAGTCTTTAGTTTAGTTTAAACATGTAAAAAAGAATTATATACATGTTAAAAGAAATAAAATTAATTAAAATAATAATTAATATTTTAACGAATAATGCTATAATGTTTGATAAAAATTTATAAAATTACTCAATTGTATATATAGATTGATGGTCATCTCATAGCTCACAATATCCACTTTGCTGTAAGAACGAATCTTAGAACTGGCCATACCAATCAGTGTGAACCATTGAATCATATAATGACCATGGATTATGCGCAGACAAGGAATTGAACTTTTATTTTCTGCTCTTCGTTTTCTAGTTTTCCATCACATCATTAGGTTAAATGTCAACTTCATATATCACAGAATTTCTACACCCATCCACATTTTAGATCGTTAATCTAGAGATTCAGGTGTGATCAAATCGAATCGCGTGAATCCCACACAAGTCTTACCTATTGTCCTGAGGTTACTGATACTACACGGTTACGTAGACTAGACATGGCAGAAGGGAAAGAAAAGGAAAAGGAAAAGGAAAAAAGATAGTTCAACCTAAGTCTAGTTCGGTAATAATATTTTAGATAGCATTTAATATTTTGATCAAATTAATATATTAATTAGTTAATTTTTAGTGTTTGATAAATTAGTTTTTTTACTAGCATTTCAAGTAATGGTTAACGTTTAGGGTTTTAAGCAGCGTTTTTGAAAAATTAATAGTATTAACGTTTGATATTTAAAAGTAGCGTTTCATATTTTTTAGCAAAAAAATATCCTTTAAAAATTTTACCTTTGAAAATTATTTATATTTTTTTATGTCAATTTATGTTAATCAGCTAGTATAATAGTTAAATTTATCAAATATATTAGTTTTAATAATTAAATTAAATAACTATTCATTAACAGTTAAATTAAAAATACCATCTGTTATCTGAATAACTATTCTCTATCTAAATTATTATTTGTTACTGTTTCACAGAACAGAACCTATTAAATGTGGTATGGACCCGCTCTGTTGCGTCTTCATAAATGTCTGGGCTGTCAACCGGCCATTTCGTCTCCATTAATACATCGGACAACTATATTGACAAAGAGATGGGCACCGTGCATTAATTTGTTCATTGACTCCATGAAGCATGACTTGTCAAATCGCCATTATTATATTTAAAAAAGCAATTTACAAATTCGAAGATGAAATCGGTTTATATAAGGGTTATTATGGAATGAAATTCTTTAAATATGAATTCTTAAAGGTTTTAAGATGATTAATAATATATTGTAAAATAAAATTTAAATTTGTGGATAATTGATAGTTCATCTACTGACTTTCATCAGTCATCCTTAAACACATTTTTAGTTACTTTAGTTATTATTAAAAATTATGATAAAAACATATGTCTATCATAATTGAAGCAACTATGCCCTCATCATAAAAAAATCATGATAAAAACATAGTCTCAAGAGGTAGTTGGCTACAATATATCCACATTCAACTTATGATCCTCACCTCCTACCACTCACGATCCCGAAAGTAAAGTCAATTTAAGTGTCCACATAATTAAAACAATTATGCCCTCGTTATCGGATGCCGACATTTTTAGGGCATGGCTTAACAACTGATTTAACACAACAATAACAACAACTTCTAATATAGGGTCTACTTGCCACATTGATAGTAATCCGATCAATTCAAAGTGGGGTGCCAATTTGGGTTGCAATTGTCCACTATTGATGGCCTAAAGTTTGGAACCCATTTTTAGACATCCAAGTAGTGTTCACCCACAAACCAAGGCCCTTGGAAGAGGGCTTTTGTGTTGTCTTCAGCTGAAGTACATTGGATAATATGAAACCCATGACCCAAATCTAACAGTTTCAAAGTACCTTTTCGCGTCTAAATACCTTACAATCTTCAGGTTACCTTTCAGCAAAAGTGCATTGATCCAAGGTTTCCAGGCTTCCAGCTACTACGTTATTGTTCATCCGGAGAAAGGAAATACAAAGGTGTTTAGAATTGGAATGGAACTCTTAGGGCCTGTTTTTTTCGTGGGTAAATTGAGTGGGTAAAAGGATAAAGTAGGTTGAGGTGGATTAAGGTGGATTGAAGTTGATATTATTTTTTAAGGTGGGTTGAAATAGGTTGAAGTGGGTTGAAGTGGATTAAAGTTAGTATATTTTTTATGTGGTGGGTTGAAGTAGGTTAAAATAATGAGAATGTAATTAATGTGTGATAATTTATGAAGTTATCGAAATTTTGTAAAATTTTTGTTTATTACTTTACATTTTATATTTTTTATATTTTTAATTTTTAATTTTTTATTTTTTAATTTTTTAATTTTTTTATTTTTAAATTTTTAATTTTTAATTTTTAATTTTTTAATTTTTAATTTTTATTTATTATTTATTTTTTTAATTTTTATTTAGTATTTAGTATTTTTTTATTTTTAAATTTTTATTTATTTATTTATTTATTTAGTATTTTTTATTTTTTTATTTAGTATTTTTTATTTTTTTAGAATTTTCTGTAGCTTTTGTTTGGAATAAAACTAAAAACATAAAAAAATATAAAATAAATACAGAAAATTAAAAAAATACAAAAATATAAAAAATAAAATAAATAAATAATGAAATATAAAAAATACAAAAATACAAAATTTAAAATTAAAATTAAAAAATACAAAAATACAAAAAATTAAATTTAAAAATTTAAAAATTAAAATTTAAAATTAAATACGAAAAATAAAAATTAAAAATTAAAAATTAAAAATTAAAAATTAAATACAAAAAATTAAAAATAAAATTAAAAAATACAAAATAAAAATTACAAAATACAAAATACAAAAATTAAATATTAAATATTAAAAATTTAAAATTTAAAAATAAAAAACTAAAAAAATACAAAAAAAACAATTCCAAAGTACGATAATTTACACAAAAAAAAGCAGTATAGTGAACTTTTTGGTGCAAAAATGATTAAATCTCATATGATACTTTACAAATTATTAAAATTATGAAGGGGGTAGGTTGAAGTTGGTTGAAGTGGTTTAAAGTGGGTTGAAGTTGGTATTTTTTTTTTTTCAAGTGGATTAAAATAAGTTGAAATAAGTTGAAGTGGGTTAAGGTTGATAATTTGTAATGGACCTTTGAAAGAAACAGGCCCTTCATTTGGTTCGTTAATTTTTCATCCAATGTACAATATTGGGACACGTCATCAAAAAGTTGGTATGGACATTTATAATAATCAATGATTAATTGGATTTAAAAATAGGTGAAAATGTTGGTATGGACATTTATAATAATCAATGATCGTCATAAACCCATGTCCGCATGTAAGTCGTTATAGAAGTCGCCATCTATCGACTATCGTTTATGCATAGAGCATGCTTAATACCGATATGAATTTCTTATTGATAATATGTTTCAGTAAAGAAAGACAAATGAAAAAGAATACTATTATGGAGGGATATTATTAAATGATTTTATTATGGATGAATGTTATTTTTATTCTTAAATTCTGTATTTTATTAATTAGAATTAATTGACTATGAGTCAACAAATAATAGAACTCTCGTAGATTTAAGATTAAGAAAAGATATCATTAAATAATTTTAAAATCACGTCTGAAGTCAATTATATCCCTCCACACACAAAAAAAAAATTCTACCAATATAATATTCTATTCCTATATTGCCATGATTGTCGGTCCTCTTTTTTAAGTGGCAACATGCATCATGCATGACAACATCCGTTTCAAGCAGTCTTATAAATATCGTACTGTATTATTCGATATAAGTTGAAGCGTACCGTATCAATTAAGAAATGATATAAGTTATTGTCCAGCATTGCGTCGGTCAAATACCAATCAATATCACTTTGTACCGCCAAACACTGAGCGGTACTGATATTTTTTATTAGATACCGTCTGGTACATTAAAATTTTAAATTTTTTGTACTTTAATTTAAATTTTTTTAAAAAAATTAAAATAGTAAGAGGTCGGTACCAAGTACATAAATTCAATATGTCTCATTCCAATAAAAAAATAATATGATGATCGATATGATATTTATAACTTTATTTTCAAGTCATAACTAGCTTTAAAGACTGAAAGCTTCTCTGTTTTGGGGGGTCAACGATGCATGTGGTTTGGTTAGCCACATCAAAGTCGTAATTTGACCGATCGACCCCGGATTTGCACCGATGCAACTACTTACATTGCATGCGCCATCCGAAGACGACTTAACGAAATAGCGGAAGGCCAAATAAAAAAGAGATTAGGAGATCTGAAAATCATGCCACAACTATGACAAGTTGATAAAGGCCCGCCAAACATTCAATGCCATTAAGAAAGTCCATATATAATTGTTGTGTCTCTATCTCGTCTTGATTATATATGCACACATCCTTCGCCTTAAAAGCCATCCAAGCTTAGATTTTTGGAGTGAACATTCAAAGATTTTCCCCCTTCTTCTAAGGTAGCAAACTGCGTACCAATAGGATCGGATACCATGATGGAAAACTCTGGAGGTCTTCTGAAGGGAGTACTACTTATTCTGATGATCTTCGTCACAAATTGGTCAACCACTCAAGCAAAAGCTCATCGTCACCACCATCACCATCACCACCATCGCCAGTGTAAGCCGGCAGGCGACATGATAGGGATAACACCCCCTGCCGGCCAGTGCAACACGGAGAACAACTCCACATGTTGCGTAGCCGGGGAGTCCTACACAACATACAAGTGCTCCCCTAGGGTGAGGAGGCGGACCAAGGCCATCCTCACCCTGAACAGCTTCGAGCAAGGTGGAGATGGGGGCGGCCCTTCAGAGTGCGATGGGCGGTTCCATTCAGATGACACCCTCATTGTGGCACTCTCCACAGGCTGGTACAATCGCGGGTCAAGGTGCGGGAGGAAGATTGTCATAAGGGGAAATGGACGGACCGCCAAGGCAAAGGTGGTGGACGAGTGTGACTCGTTGCATGGGTGCGATCCGGTGCATGATTACCAGCCTCCTTGTCAAAACAACATTGTGGATGCCTCCAAGGCTGTTTGGGCTGCCTTGGGTGTCTCTCCTAACTCCCCCCTCTATGGCCAAATGCATATAACATGGCATGATGCTTAAATAACTTCAAGAATCTATGATTTCGTGCATTGTTGATGTAGTATGTACTATATATAGTTGATCGTGATCTTCACCTTAGAATTGGTCTGCTTGCAAAATTTACTGCAAGAAGACCAGATTCAACTACCCCGGCCTCCATGTTCGAATTGGCACTATTATAGACGTGGTTCGAATTGGGTTGACTTTATATTAGGTAAGATCAAATATGCTAGCTAGTATGATATTTGTGTTAGGCCAAGAAGGTTGGTAAAAGTCATATTCAAATTACAGTTAATTTGGAAAAAATAAATTTTAAAAAGAATACAATCTATATAATTTTGACCTTAAAAATTAATTTGAAAAAAATAAATTTTAAAAAGAACACAATCTATATAATTTTAACATTAAAAATTAAAGTAGCTTGAAGTGGTATACTGCTGGAGTCAACATAACGCACCATAAGATCAAGTGGTGCTGTCGTACATTCTCTCCCCACCTAAGCAAGAAAACAACAATAAGAACAGGTGGAAACACAAGGGTATAAAGTGGAAGAAATAAATTTAAAAACAACCCAAAAAATCAATTATGAGACCCAATAACAATAAACATTCAACAATTAGTGATTTATTACCTAGCAAACTCGTTTTTTCCCCTATCATTCACTAAAAATTGGGAAAGATGTAGAAAGGAACACAGTGACAAAGTGGGCCTAATCAACGCTGATTGCAGAAGATGCTGCTCCTGCAAAATGCCAAGCAGACAGATCGAGGATAACACAGAGTGGATTGATTGTTGTCTTTTTTGCAAGAGTCTAGGGGATACCCCTAGTTAGGCATAATAATCCACATTTGCAACGGAATTGTGGAAATATAGAAGTCCGGTTTGTTCAATATTGATAAAATTAAAAGTTATAAAGACGTATATATAAGTTTATGAGTTACTTAATTTATTACATTATAATTAATTTTGGGTTGGAACTGCGTCAGAGGTTATATATATGACTCATTTGTTTATAGCCCAATCGATATGAAATTTAATATGGTGTTAGAGTGGGTTGCCCAATCTTGATAAATCAAAGAGCTTTAGATAAGCCTGTGGATTATTTCACTTATTATTGATTGTTTTTTGGTTTGAACCTCATTTAAGCTTATATATATGCATGACTCGTTTGTTTATGACATAATTAATGTAAAATTTAACATGGTATAAAATAAAGATCCAGCAATCCGCTCTAATATCATATTAAATTTTTTATTAATCAAACTTTTTTTTTTGTAACACAACCGACTTATGCATATAAGTCAAGGAAGGTTCAAATCCAAAACCAATTAGCAATGAATAGAGTAACTCTCAAGTTTATATACATATTCAAATCCTTCTATTTTATTAATTCGGGACAAACTCCACTATCACACTCTACCAGGGACCCATGGCACATTTCAAAAACCTATTATGGAGACCAAGTCTATAATGCATATCCATACAATGTGTGTATGTGTTTTATCAGTTTAAAGTAAGCTATTCTCTTCAATATACTTTGACGATTAAAGTGGTCCCTTATTAATTATCATTGTTGGTGGTGTTATTTAATTGGAATTAGTTCCCTATATTGGTCCCTGCATACAGTTGCGATTAACCACCAAAATATTAGATCAATTCATTAACTAATTATGACCTAAACCAAAAGTTTTGAGTCAGTAATTGAAGGTGATAGGATTTCAAATGCTCTTCGTTAATGGTCCCTGACGGAAGTGTTCATAGGCTTTGGACCTTGAATATTGCATATAAGCTAGCTACTTTATGCATGTTTCATGCAATATGTAACTAAATACTCGTTACTCACCAAATAGAACATTTTTTTGTCCGTATGAGCCACAAAAGGTAATACAATATAATTGGGGAGGGGAGAATTGAACCTCTGACCTAATGTAACTAACACCTCAATCTTTATCATTAGGCTAAGACTTCATTAGTCTCACAAAAGCATCCACACTAGCTAGGCTTCCATTTTTTTTCCTTTAGGTAGCATGGGAAAGAAAGTGACCTATTATTACTGTAGAGATCAAAAAGTGATGGAAGTCTTTCTTTCATTAAGGGGGTGTTTGGTGAGCAAAAAAGGGTTGGGGACTTGAATCCTCAGGGTTCAAGTTCCATTCCTTAATGTTTGGTGATAAATTTAGGAAAAGGAACTTGATACCTGGAGGAATCAAGTTTCCCCATAAACCCCTGGAACTTGACCCTCCTATTATTGGGGGGTTTCAAGTTCTCATCACCAGAGTTCAACATTATTGTTGTTGTTACTACTACTACTACTATTACTACTACAACTATTATTATTATTATTATTATTATTATTATTATTATTATTATTATTATTATTATTATT
>JACYFF010031952.1:2812533-2917527 GCA_017589665.1 Selenicereus undatus
ATATTAATAATAATAATAATTATTATTATTATTATTATTATTATTATTATTATTATTATAATAATATTATTATTATAATAACTATTATTATTATTATAATATAATAATAATTATTATTATTATTATTATATAATCATTATTTTTATTGTTATTATTATTGTTATAATAATAATAATAATAATAATATTATTATTATTATTATTATTATTATTATTGTTGTAATTTATTATTATTATAGTAATTATTATTGTTATTATAGTAAATATTATTATTATTATAAATATTCATACTTGCATATGATATTTTAAAAATAAAAACAGATTTAATTCCATTCTAAAACTACTCACCAAACAGCAAGGAGTGGGATCTGATTTCATTCCAATTTTCACCAAACAACTGGGTTCAGAATTCAAGTTTCATACCCAACCCCCCAGGATTCAAGTCCTGATTCCATTCCATTCCAGTTTCCCTCACCAAACAGGGCCTAAAAGGTTATGGCCCCCTCGAAAATGTGACCTATTGGAATGCATTCTTCGGATTTTGAATCAACAACATGATGTCCTTTCTGCATATCATCTCATAATTCAACTTTTTATCTCTCATTTCTTTTATCTCATGTTAAGGATCAATACCTATGCTTAAACAAAATATTTTTCATGAAACCCATCACAAATATATTTTATTAGCTTTATTTTGTGTAAAATGTTATTATTTATCTTCATTAGTGACAAAAATTAATTTTCATATGTTCAAAAAATAAAAAAATTTCAAATAGGTTTAATTTGTACATTAAAATAATATCATGGGTAGGCCCAAATCAAAGCCCAACAGTCAGAGTCACAGGCTCATCATCACTATCCTTTTTCTTTAAGGCCAACAGTTTGTTTTGTTTTTGTTTTTTTTTTTTTAAGTTGGCTCACTCCCTGAAACAACCTCATTTTGCAACCGAAAAAGACGAAAGGGGATCGTACCACTGATCTGCCTCGTGATCCGATCCAAGGGGCTCATGCGCTGCAAAGGGAAGAGATCACAAGAGGAGAGAGAGGCTTACGATCTTGGGGTTTCTTTTTGCTCCAATTATTTGTATATTTAAAGTAGAGGATAAATACATTAATTAAGAGTCATAAGATATTCACAATAAATATTATATTTAAGAAAATTATTTACTAAAATAACAAATTAAACATTGTAATATAGAAAATTGATTGAAATTCCTTTGAACACTTCTCTTCTTTTCGATTAGAGGAAATTAATACCAATAATCTAAACTATTTGAGATATCGATGCAAATAATCTAACCTAAGATAATTACAGTTTGGGTAAATTTGACTCGGTTGTACACTGACATAAATTATCTTATATCAGATAATTACCAAAAATAGGGTTAAAGGTCATACTGTTTTCTCTTTAGGTCATTATTTCATGACATAACCAGAGGCGAAGCCAGGAAATTAGAAGAGGGGGGTCGGAATTAATCCAACTTATTTGAGACGACGGAATGGAATTAATATTTACATCACAAGGTGGTGATGGTGGTGATGGTGGTGGTTGTGGTTGAGTAAACATCGTTTTCACCTTTTTCATTCAATGGCAAGTTTTCGGATTTCGAACTTAAAGGTAACGACGAGTATTCCTTACCTCTCTTTTTGAAATATCTATGCATTTTTTCCTACAATTAAAATTAAACATATAAATCAAATATTGTTGAGACCCCTAAACTATAACTAATGATTAATTAACATACAAGTCACAAGATAAATGATGAAAACCACAACAATTGAACTCCAACAATTGCATCCAACAATTCAAATAAATGGCAAAACCGTAGAATCAAGCAAAGCAAACCCAAAATCCACCCACGGTGTCTTATTCAAGCCTCAAACATGAGAATTAAAATAAAAGTATCAAACTAATCTACAAATTCAGATTTAACCTACAATTGAAATAAAACCTACAAATTGAAATTTGAGAATTCATAATTTTGGATAGAGATGTAAGGCCGTGAGGGCCTTGCTGCGTTGCGCAAACAACAAATCTGTTGGCAGCGGGTGGTGAACGGTGAGTCGGCGACGCAGTGCAGGTGACAGGTAGGCCGGTAGGCGGTGTAGTGAGTTGGGTATGGGCAGTGGAGTGGTGAAAAATTGAAGGTCAAATGATGCAGCTGGCCTCACGGCCTCAAACGCGAAATGACACTGGTTTTAAAAACAAAAACAACAAAAAAAGTTTGGGATAAAATATGGAGAGACAAAGGTTTGAACCTGCAACCTCAAACACACCAAGCCAAGGCACTAACCACTAAGTCATTGCAGATTTCATGTTTATTTTGAACAAATATAATACATATACTTAAAGTTAAATTTTTTTAAATTTTCTGACATATATATAATTTTTTTTTGAGAGGGGGTCGGGTGACCCCACTGACCCCCTTGGCTACGCCCCTGGACATAACCACTAAAAAGAAGATATGCAAATCTCATATAGCCTTCTTATCAAATAGATTTATCTATTATAGAAACTCAAATTCAAAAATTAATGTCTATTATAGACTGATTTTATAATTAATTGACAATTCAATCCTACAAAAATAGTCACGTGAAAAACACAGATACAAACACTTCAAGAGCATTAAATACTTTCCTCCCCCAATTAGTTGATGACTTAAAAATTATATTATTATGCATTAAATTGAAAAAAAATGATATAAATGAGTGTCTCCGCATTTAATTATTTATTATCAATCAATGAATAAGTAAATAAATAAATACCTCTGTATCTGCTAAGATTTTTTTGTTTTTTCCCCTTTGCAACAGAATTAATTATTCTGCAATTGCCACCAAAAATGAAAGATTAGCTCCGCCAGGACGACGAACATCCTCTTCCATTCGGCGCGAACCTGATCTTCTGGTAATCTCTCTCTCTCTCTCTCTCTCTCTCTCTCTCTCTCTCAACTTACTCATTCTCGTTGCCTAGCTTAATTTGCTTCATCTCTTTAGGGTTTTTTTTTCGCGGTTTTCGTTCGTTCTTTGATTGTTCTGATCACGAGATGAATTAGGGCTGTCGTTATCGGTGGAAATTCGTCATGATTTTGCACTTTCCGATTTGAAATATTGCTTAATCATCCGGGGATATTTAATTTCCGCATGAATTCAGAACAATTTCTCAATTGATATTGTTTGCCCAATCGCCATTCCTTCATGCTTAATAATTTTTTGAATCGTTGATAGACTTTAACTTTCTATGTCTTCTCTGTGTATTCCTTGTTAGTTAATTAATCACAGTGAAAAAAGGGGATTTCTTGTGTTTTGGTTGTAATGGGGGCGCCAAAGCAGAAGTGGACAGCAGAAGAAGAAGCTGCCCTTAAAGCTGGAGTTGTTAAACATGGCCCTGGAAAGTGGCGCACCATACTCAAAGACCCTGAATTCAGTGGCATATTGTATCTGCGGTCAAATGTGGATCTCAAGGTAATGCCTTTCAACACATTGTGAGAATTTGATGTTTTCCCAATTGGCCCATTGTTAATTTCACTCAGTGGGATTGACTTCCTATGATTCACCATAGCAAAGTGTATAGAGGGTTGAATTCAGCTGTTTGCTGTGATTTTCTGACGTTTTTCGTCTAGTTTGGAACTTCCAATGTTGTGTCTTATCTGTGTCGCTGAGAGTGAGGCACGGCTATGTTCTTGTGAAAGGAGAAGTTGGAATAGCGGCGGCTTTTTCAAAAATTCTTTTCTTATTTGAATATTGGAGAGATGGGTTTTGTGCTGAAGTTTTGTGTTCCCATTGGGATTGATTGAGCAGGACAAGTGGAGAAACATGAGTGTGATGACTAATGGATTTGGGGGTAGAGACAAATCCAGGGTGACTCTTAAAAGAGTGCCAGTTCAAGCAGCACCTGCTAAACTAGAAACCCCTCCTAAACAAGAAGAGACAACTACAACTACAAGTGTCAGTGATGCCCCCCATAGTGATGAAGAGATGGTTGATGTCAAGCCTCTCGCTGCATCTAGTGCTCCTGTGCAGATTGACACTGCTCCCAAGAGATCCATTGTGAGGTTAGATATCAACTTCGTTGACCTGCAATTTATCAATATTGTGTGAAATGCTAAACATCTCATAGTACTATGATGGCTGCTAGATCATATTGTTATTATTATAGGACGGTTGCTGTGTTCCTTTCAACAACTCACTCGGTTGAGGTTTATGTAGGTTGGATAACCTTATTCTGGAAGCAATAACAAACTTGAAGGAACCTGGTGGTTCTAACAAAACTGCAATTGCTTCCTACATTGAGGTATTTGTGCTTTGTTTTGAGGAAGAATACTTTTGCATGTTGAATCTTGATTAGGAAATTGGATTGTTCTCTTTTCATATCAGTTGCCCTTTTTATGAGTTGATGGATTCTGTCCCTCTTAGAACCCTGACATGGAGTCTACTACTTTAATGGGCAATGGAAATATCCTAAAATGAAAAAAAGTTGAAAAAATTGGAAATGAAATCAGACTTGCCGGACTGCTATCCACTTCCTAGCATGTTCTTCTTCCAAAAAAAATACGGTTCTGTATTGAAGCCACCCAACTTCACCAATCCAAATCAAGTCTTTTCCCACTATTTGGTGTTCATAATTTTGAGAGTTTTCTTTTCTTACCTTTTTACAAGTAGAAGTGACATAATCGCCTAAACATAATGTACGAGCAAAATTTTCCATCGGGGAATGATTTTTTTTTGGGGGGGGGGGGTGTTGGAGCATCGGAAAGGTTTCGAAGTGGAGCGAACTGCGTTTTCACCCCAAGACAACCATTATATGCTACACAATTGCTGCATTAGGGCGATTTTGTGGTACTCTCAAAACGCCAATCGTGACCAAAACCGCTTTGAATCCTTGAATTTTCAACTCTCTTTACCGGCGAATGTCTAGAAGTTGTGAGACTGTGTATAGCCTTCAGTTTGGGATGCCAGGAGACTAAGAGAGTGTGCTTTTGGAATTTTGAAAATGGCTAGGAGAATCTGATTGTTATTATAAATAATTCCAATGTGTATATTGGTTTCATTGACAGCAGCTTGTAGCTTTTGAAAATTAAGTTAAAGACAGCTAAAAACAGGAGTTATTTTGGCATAGAGTAGCCTTTAAAGCTTTTTAACTCTACCTAAGATGCTGGAGAATACTTGAGATGTTGTGGGGCACATATTCACTATTTGACAACTTTACAAACATCACTTTGAAAATGCA
The DNA here is from genome assembly GCA_017589665.1 of Selenicereus undatus. NCBI lineage: Eukaryota > Viridiplantae > Streptophyta > Magnoliopsida > Caryophyllales > Cactaceae > Selenicereus > Selenicereus undatus. The sequence continues at coordinate 2,817,760 of JACYFF010031952.1, forward strand.
GAAAACTATGTACAGTAGCCTTGCTTTTGGGGTTGCAAGAGGCTCAGCTACTAGTCCTCTGAAATTTCTGGGGATTTTTCTACCATACATCTGGAAAATTTTCAGTCAGCATTTGGCTTCATTGATCACATATTGTAGATTTTAAAGTGTGATTCCAAAATGCCAAGAAACAAGCATAGTGGACTACGGTGATAACAAAACACTTAAAGCAATTATTAGAATATGCTAAAACTTTTTGATCTGTAAGTGAGGCATGTAGTGGTCTTCAACCTTTTTTACTCGGTGCCATGAAAAACTGTGCATAAAAGCGTTCATTTTGGAGGTCTTTAGAAGTTCTGATCAATCTACCTCCAAGATCTTAGAACATTCTAAATATCCTTGCTTAAAAATATCGGTGGCTGCAGTTGTCTCATTTTCACCATTTTGAAGTCTGATCTTGCAATGTCACAAAAACAACATTATGTGGGGATGCAACACCCTCACAATTGTCAACAACTGACCTAAAATATAATAGAACGCTGGAGGGGAGCACATGGCCACCATTTTGCAGACATTCAGGCACAAACACCCAAAAATTTGGTGTATTAGCCTTCAACTTGGAGGACTTAAGAGTTTGTTACCACTCAATCTCCTAAAACTCTTAGCATTCGGTAAATATCTATCTAAACAGTTTGAATGACCATAATAGTTTTATTTGTACCACCTTGTAGGGTTTTGTCAAATGATTCCAAGATTACCTCAAACTCAATCTCTGTAAACTCATCCCGTGGGATAAATATCCTTCTAAACAATGTCAATTCCATCGTGCATTTAGGATAGCTGCTCTTCAACTAGCAACATATATATTATTATTATGTTCACTTTTTGTGGTTTGCCTGCCTTTTCTCTCCATTTTCACCTTGGTCTGCCTCGTCTGCTGAACTTGCTTCCTGTTACCATCTGTTTGGTTTTTCAAGCTCTAATCTTGTGTTGTTTATTCTGTAGGATCAATATTGGGCACCTCCAGATTTCAAACGAGTATTGTCTGCAAAACTGAAGTTTTTGACTTCAATTGGAAAGCTTGACAAGGTAAATAGGCAGTCTAACCAATCCATAAGCCAAGCTGTCCATTACTCAGTATTTTTGTTGATCAGGAAATGATTGTCCCCCTCTCCCCATCCTCCCAACTAAAAATGGGGAAGATGATGTCTGCTTGCTTGTTTGCACTGCTAATTGAATCGGGTACTAGTGTTGGTAGGGGCATGAGCACCCTTTTGCTTAGCTGGTTTTCGTAATTTGGTGCTTAGTGTATTGTACTCTTGTTTGAGTGTTGAGTTGAAATGAAAAGTCTTAATGATATTGTCAGTAAGCTTTGAAAGTCATTATTGTCATGGATAAAGTTGTCAGGATTAATTTGCTTTTAGAAGAACGATTTTGCTGCATATTATGCATCTAAAATGAGATTAAATCAGTGAGGCTTCTTTGATGTACACATTTGTGCACGTACACAAGTTTATTCCGTAACTTAACTGATTTTTGGCTTGCTCTGCTTCATGTGGCCCCATTTCTTGCAGGTTAAACGCAATTACAGAATTGCACCGTTCCCCGTCTTATCTGACAGTAGGAGAAATCATCATATGATAGGTCATGAAGGCAGACAGTTCAATTTCCCTAACGTAGACCGAGATGAGTTGAGCATGCTAAAATCCCAGATCGATCTAGAGCTTGCTAAGATGAGAAGTATGACCCCACAAGAGGCCGCCGCCGCTGCTGCTCGTGCAGTTGCAGAGGCAGAAGCCGCAATAGCGGAAGCTGAAGAGGCTGCAAGAGAGGCAGATGAAGCAGAGGCAGATGCAGAAGCTGCTCAAGCATTTGCTGAAGCAGCAACAAAGATGCTGAGAGGGAGGAGCATGCCTAAGATGGTAAGAGTGTAAAGACCTATCCACTAAAATAATTAATTAATCATTGCATTTCATTTGGTTTTATTAGAGGGGGCCTCAAAGTTTAATGTTTCTGAGGGTCATTCTGTGCGAGACTCATTCTAGATGGTTAAAATTGCAAGCTTTAGAGATCTGTCCCAAATGGCAGAACCTATTTCAAATTCCATAAACTGAAGTTGTTGCCAATGTGCAACAGAATTAGTGTCCCAAATTCCATGAACTGAAGTTGTCACCAATTTGCAACAGAATTAGTGTACATTGACATTTGAAAATACTCGAATAATTCCGCGTGGCCGTCCACGGATCCCGCTCTCAGCTGAAATGCCGTTCGTCTGTTTGGTAGTTGAGTGTGCTTTTTTCCAACAAAGTGCTCTTTGTTGCATCAACTGATAGTTCGGCCTTTATACTAGCAGTCTTCCTCTACTTCTAGAACGGAAGAGGGAGGAGGAAGGCACCCACCACTTGTTCACTCCCAGTTACTGAGTCCAGTAGCTTGAACTTCACCTTCTCTCGAGGACGCTTTTGCAGAAAATTCTGCAGTCTATATACCAGTAGTCGAGTACACTTCTCGGTTTTACATTCTCAGTTTCTCACTCTATGGTTTAATTTATATGCAGATGATCCGAGCTTGATATGAGGCTTCTGAAAAGCACATCTTCTGCCAACATCCTTTGTTTACAATAAATGTCCAAGAATCAGATGACAAGCAACTGATGACAGAATGATGGTGTTGTAAATATATAATTTTGGTCTTCCTATACGAAATGTTTGCCGAGTTTGCGTTGTGTAAACATGTTATTCGTAATAGTGTCTGTCTTTCTTTCTTTCTTTCTTTTCCTTTGCCTGCTGCTCTGGCTGAATTCGGGAGGGAAGTTAGAATCATTATATTACCTGTAGAATGCATGTCACTAATGCAAGGTTAGACGGCCAAATTTTAGATATCTCAGGGAATCATTGTTGTGTGATTTTGGGTATAAACATATTTGTGTTGACACCCTTCTTTGAAGCTGTGGCAACCTTTAAATAATAAATATTCAATCTCTCTAGGCAACATTTCTGCAAATAATGCTCTTTTCTGCACTGCTTCGTTAATCTTTACGGTCTTCGATCATTTAGTTGCAATATTTGCTCCTTTTTTTCTCAGAATAAGCTCAGATTATGTTTCTTTTTTTCAGTTTATTTTTTTAGAATAAAATCAGATTAGTTAAAAATACCTAAAACTTTAGTATAAGTTGAGCAAACCAATAAGATCAATTCAAAGTAAATTCAGTCAAAATAACGTTTTTAAGAGAACACGGTCTAAGTTGGTCAAAACCCGAAATAACACAAGGGTAGGAAGGTATTTTCGCACTATTTTAGGAAGATAAGATTTTCCACCCAGATGGAAGGCATATATTTCATATGGGATTCTCACCATATCTGTGATCTACACTTCATTCCATATCCTTATACACCCAACAGTGACAACCCATAACTCATACACCTGCCTTTGGAAAGAGAAAAATGGCAGCTAAAATAGCCCTTTCTTCAAGTCTCACTCCCAAACTTGCACTATTACATAATAATCCACACCCAATTTCAGCATCCCAACTGCATTCTTCTTCAAAGACTAGCTTTTCCCATGTCAGAATTAATGCAAAATTAGGCAATATAGCCACTTATATTCAAAACTTTCTTCTTTTTTAGATTGGATATATATGTGTTGATGTGAACTAAGAGTTTGTTTAACGGGCGTTTTTTGCGACCAGGAGGAAGCGATGCTGAGCCAAAGAAAGGAGGGAAGCGGAAATTCATCACCAAAGAGGAAGAACCAGAACAGTGAGTCTCATCTGACTGTCTGTTTTTTTTATAAAAAAAAATTGTTAAAAGCTTGCCAGGATTGTCTTGAGAAAAGGGGAAAAACAGAAATCAAAGGAGAATATTAAATTGATCGAATGTCCAAATTTGGACAGCTAAGTTTTGACTCGTTTGCCTCTCGATAGATGTGATTAATAACAACTTGAGCTTCTTGATTTAGCCATACGCAAACGTCCCCAATAATGTTGGATATCTGTCATGGTATTTGAATGGTTCCTCATAGAGCATGAATCACAGTTTTGTTGTCACCTTCTATAACTTATATTTTTGAATGGTTCAATAAGAGCACGTACTTGTGAATGAAATTGTAGGTACTGGCAAACAGCAGGAGAAAGGGAAGGAGTAAACCCCATGTCAACCCCTCTTCCTTATATACTTATATTTGGGATGTCAACGCCCTTCATAATTTTAGCCATTGCCTTCGCAAATGGTTGGATAAAAGTCCCTGCTAGATGAAATGATAATCCATGGTTTTATACTAGCAAAGCGTGTGTAACTTGTCATATACGTAACATTTTTCTTACCGTGTGACAACACCGAGCTTCCTATTTCATACAAATATCGGCCTCGTGTAATTAATGAAATAATTTTCTTGCTTTTTAGTTAGTCTTATCTCCCCCCCCCCCCCCCCGGCCAAAAACCTCCCAAAAAATATCAGTCATTGTTTAAAGGTGAGCAGAGCATACAATATCTAGGTAGAACTCCCAATATACAAACCCCAAAAAATACGGGGGAAAACCCATAACAAAATCTAAGTACCTCTTAACAATCTACGTGTATAGTAACTTTTTTCTAGGGCATCTTTAGGCCTCTGTTTTACTAGAGTCCGACTACCGTTGGCCCACAAAAAGGTTGAACTCTTCCATCGCAAATTTTCTCCATTCACAAGACTCAAACTCGAAACCTTGATTAGGGAGTCACCCGCAATCTAAGATTTGATCCACAAAGTGAAGCTAAATTCACTAGCCCTCAAAGTGCAGCTCCTACCCATAAGTCCCCAAGAAGAAAAAATATGATGAAAACCTTGTCCAATTCAAGCTACTGTGAAAGAATTCAAGGAAACCTTCAACAAGAGCCATTAAAGAGGCTGGTTTCTTCAAAAAAAGTTGTTTCCAAAAACTCTACTGAAGGTATATATAGTACTGTCATCATCATGGTATTGAGGTTTTGAGTTCCTCCTCACCAGGCTTGGAACCTCAAAACACATTCCATTAGGAAATTTAAGAAGTCCTAACTAGGTTTTAGGGGCTAGGCTTCAAAAAGCTATCGCCCGTCGCCCTTCTCCATTCCCCTGGCTCATTGGGTTGCCATGTCAAATGGCTCTAACAGGGCTCTTTTGGGGGGTTGGGGTGGGGTGGGGTGGGGGGGGGGGGGGGGGGATGGTAGTACACTGGTTCTAGTAAGGCTAAGCACCAATCGATTTCTTCACCATTTTAAGCTCAGGTATCCATCGATCTCTAGCCGACTGTATAGTTCATGCACTTCCATTTTTCTAGTGCATAAGAGGTGCAAAGGTCAGTGCAGTTGGGCTTCAAACTCATTCTTTTGTGACAATCTCAGAAGTTTTCCAATTGATACGCACAACCCACGCACTTGGATGTGGACATCACATCTGAATCAACAATAAAATTCCCATCATCTACCCTTAATAAGCAGATCGTCCAGAAGTGCCACAACTTTGCACCTCTGCTGTTTGTGGGATCCAAATGGACGTGGTCGCAGTGTTATGTAACCACCGGAGATTCCAGGATAGAAGAAAATGGTGCCTGCTACAAGCAAAAGCATAATTGAGTGTACATACTGTGCGGGCATGTACTTATCAATCATTCAAAAGGGGAAACAGAAAAGAAAAGAATGTCCCGCAAGGGTGGGGAATCTACTCCAAAAAGCTAGCTTTTAGATGAACAATAATCACCTAAAATATTTCTAATCTTGTTACTGAGGAATGTAGAACACATAATACATACCTAATCTTCTCATCATAAACTACAGTCATACAACTTTCAGACTTAATACACCGAGAGAGAGAGAGAGAGAGAGAGAGAGAGAGATGAATCGAGAATCATACCCACAAAGCTTCACAATTACAATAGGTATCTGCTATCTAATGGGGGCAAGCAACTTGATTTACCTAATAAAAGTTCCTCAATTAGTACTAATTATTCCTCCTTTAGTAGACCCAACTATTTTACACCTCCCCCCCCCCCCCCCACAAAAAAAAGAAAAAAATCCAAATATTTTTAAACAAGTGAAACTTATTTTCCGAAAGCAAAATGATAAGTGTCTTGCTGCAAAACATCTCATAAGTGTCTTGTTTTAACTAAAAAATCATACTATTATGTCTTTAAATTGAAAAAAAATGGTAGGATCGTATTATGGAAGTATATTACAACTTATAAATTGTAAAAAATCATCTTTTTATCCATTATTTGTTACATTTTTAAAATACGCGTATCATATGTACTCGTGGATGGAGTTAGTACAATTAGGGTATCATTTAATACTTTGTCGGCATAACCGACGAATATTTAAGGTTAGCAATTCATAATTAAGTATAATCATTGAAAAATTTGTAGTTTTAAATAGTAAAACATGTTAATTTATGATAAGGTAAAACATTTAAGAGTGTCTTGCAGCAAGACATATATCACTACTTTTTCTGAAAAAGAAAATGCGAGTTTCTCAAAAATAATTATTGTTCCTCTCTACTGATAAAAAATTATTATTGTTCCCCTCTACTGATAGAGGTAAGGTCATTTACATCCGAACCCTCGACTTTGATGGGATCCCAGAATTGATGGTGGTGGTTTCCCTCACTTTTTTGCCTGAGACGTGGCACAGGAGGTAGAGCATGGACCAGAGATCCAGAGCAGAAGAGCGCCCTTGAGCAACAGAGAAACGAACGAGAAAAAAACAACAAAAAGGAGGGCAGAAGCCAGCAATTGCAGATTACCAATGTCTGTTTCCTTCAATTAAATAAACAATATAACACCCATGTCCTAAACTGTCTCCTAATCTAACTCGGGCGACTAGCCACAATTTACAATGTTCATGCTAACTTTGAGAATGAAAACAAGTAGATTTCGTAGAAATCACTGTCGCAATATTCTAAAGATCGAGCAATATTCTAAACCATAGGGAACAAAAACAGAGACTAATTAAACAACCAGAACCAGAATAGGATCCGCATGTCCGACATTCACTTGACGATCAAACTAGCAGCACGTAGTCAAGGAAAAACCTGTTACTATTATGTATCTGCTCCAGTAATTTTATGTTAGAAGCGAGTATATGCAAGAATTTGCTAGAATCCATCAATTTCGACAAGGTAACCAAAAAAGGCAAAATGTTCTGACTCCTGATAGATAAGAACACAAGGAAAAAAGAAACTACCATGTTTAGTTGAAAAGGGCACGGGGTTGCTAGCTTTACACAACTAAACTACACGCATTCCTAACGGAGTGATCCGAGCGACATTCCTGGGACATTTGTCATAACATGGAATGGAAATAGCCTAGGGGAACAAATTGCGGAAATTTTTACAATTCAAACCACGACAACCTCAGGAAGAGAAACAGTATACTGTGAAGTAACACAGCAAGAAGCAAAAAAGGCAGCAAAATATACACAAAGACAAACAAATATAAACAGAGGTTAATCCCTTGTAGGGATGTAGTCAACTGAAGGGCCAACGATCCTACATGCTACACAAACATAAACTACAACCAGTAGCAGTTTTAGGAGATATAACATCAATCGAACATTTGCAACTAACCAAGACAAGATGAGCACGAATGCCTCTTGCATTTGCCTTTCTGGAAAAAAGGGGAAAACAGGCGCCCTACCCAAAATGGAGTCCGTACCAACTACCAATACCTCCAGCTGCAGCTCTGCGCAGTTGAGCAGCAAACATCACAACATAGAGTCTGTACGAGCAGGCAACCTCCTGAAGAAATTAAGGGGAACTGATGGAAGCTTGTTGCGGAACCTTGGGTGTCTCAGTGCATAAAAACCAGTCAAAAGCACCACAATCTGGAATGGTGTGACATACAGAACGATGGCAGCAATCAAGCAGAAAATAACAAACAATGCAGTAGCTCTTGGGTCTCTCCAGCTTAGCAAATTCTGAAGCCTCTCACCCTGAGTTGCCAAGTCACCAACAACAGTCTGAATCCTCCCAGCTATACTTCTCAACCGATCATATCTCATCCTAACAATATCGGGAGGCTTGGAAGTTGGAAATGTATCAAATTCTTCATCCAGCTCATCAGGATGTGCAGTATCTGCACAAGAAAGGCGTGGATCCATGTGTGGTGGATGTCTTGGCCTCCACCTGTAGTACCACACTCCAATCAGGAAGAGGTATAAGAATATTGTGGGCAATATCAGTTCAGGGTACATGACCAAGATGAAGAATAAGATATGAATAAGAACAGTCGTGATGGGGTTTTTCCAGTTGCATATCTGATCAAACCATCTTCCAACAGCGATTATTCCACCCAAGACATTCATGATTCTCAAGAAATTAGCCTTGCTCCGTCTCATACTCCACATGTGAGAACCCACATCCAACATATATTCAACCACTTCCTTCCTCAAAGGTGGCTCAGCACGACTCAACCTCATTGCCACGATCTGGGTGGCCTGATGCCTCAAGTAGTCCAGCTGACTTACAGTTAAGGGATGTAAATAGTGCATTTTGGGCAGCAATGGATGAGAGTACAAGTGCATCATATTGAGCAAGGATGAACAAGTGAATCTCACAGCCAGTTGAATTTCACCCATCTTCTTCACCCCAGTAGGATGCAACACCAACAGCGGGTATGCATGAGTGTACACACGACCAGTTTCAAGGGTTGAAAGACGAATCCTTACTTTACCAATTCTGGAGTCTCTTGCACCGCCTCCCTTGTCTCCTCCTTGTAAATGACAGTTGTCAAATACTCCAATAGTAATGACAGTGCACGGATCAAATACCTCCCATGTATACTGTTCATTCCATTTCGGGCTTAAGCTATCAATGATAGTTCTTGTCCTCACCCACTTCTGACCATATTTGGCGACACAGTATGCATCTGTAGTCTGATTCCCATCTTTCGTCTTCATGGGCATCAAGCCTTGTGCGCTCAAAATACCCAATTCCAGAACCCCAATGCTTGGCTTCCACAGTTGTTTAGCCGTTGGCCTGAGATCACTGCTGTAGTGGGTAGACTCATCCAGAACATGGTATCCACCTTCAAGACAAACCCTCATATGAAGCCGGCTAGCAAATTTAGTTTCCTTCTTTTTCTCTCCTTCCACAGCCATATGTTTCTCAAGATTATACCACCTGGAGTTCATAGGCCTATGATCCAACCTCCTGTCAACATATTGAAGGGGAATTGCACACCTGCCCAACACTTCCTCCTTGTTGGGTGCAACTCTATCCTCCACGCTCAAAATCAATGGCTCCTCAAAAGGCTCTGCGGCGACAAACATCAGATCCTCATTCCACATGGGGTTAACACTCCTGCTTTGGGAGATTCTAGTTTTCTGCACCTGGTTTCCAAGCATAGCCTTGACGTAAACTTCAGGGAAGCGGCCCTTATCACTTGGAACCAGGTCCTGAGCCTCTATCACATTGACCCTCAGATACCAAAGCTTAGGTGACAGATACACCTTCGAGCGAATATTAGCAAGAGCATCAGGCCCACTAACATTCGCAGCATCTGAAATCCATGCCTCAGGAAATGCTTCATCAGCCTGAGTACCCCACCACACAGCCAACATCAACTCCCCTCTACCCTTCTCACTCTTCCTGTCTTCAAGCCTATACCATTGAGGTGCCAAAGGACTATCGGGTGGGACTCGCTTAGGAATCTCATTGAGATCGAACACAACACGGCCAATGAAATCATCCTTGACAACGTCCTTATCCTTAACAGTGACCTCAAGGACCGACGCTTGAACCCGCTCCTTGGCAAAGGCAAACACCTGATTCCACTCAGGGTTATTGTTCTTCTCAAAATGTCGGGTTGTACCCTTATAATTTCCAAGCTTTACTTCCACATAAGGGTCACAACTACCAGTAATATCCTTACTAGGCAAATCCTTGGCCTTAACAACCCTCACATAGAGGTATTGCATTTGCTCAACAAGGTCATAAGTACTTGTAAGTTTATCTCCAGTCAACTTTCCACCACCAAGGTGGGGATTAGTTTCTTTGAGAGAGAAATCTTCTTGTGGAGGTTTCTGCATTTTCTTGGTTTCAAAAGAGCAATACTACCCAAAAAAAACAAATCCTTTTGTTGCAAGGGAGATTTAAAATTTATACCGTTGTTACTCTATTAACTCTCAAATCTCGGAACAGAATTACACCCAACAATCAACACAGAACGGCTATTTTTTTTCCTTTTTCAATTTTTTGATCGACAAGGAAAAAGAAACGGCTACCTAATAAATAGGGAAATGGGTTGGAATTCAAACTTAACGGATGGAAGAGAGTAATCAATCACAGAACCGGGTAATTAAACGTTCCAAAAGCCGAAACGCTGCAGATTAAGCTAAGAACGTTCAAAAGTTAGGTGAGAGAGAACCAAAGGGACCTGATTTTAAAACCTCCATCGATCTCAAATGCCTCAAACCTGCAAACCCAACAAAAAATAAAACAATAAATCACTAAAAAAGTAACCAAAAACAATACAAACATAACTTTTAACACTGTGCCCATATTGCCTTACATGCAAACTCTGAGACCACAACCAGAGTGAAAAACAGAGGATTTAAGCTGTAAAAACACACAACGTCGAGCCTCCCAAGTAACAAGCCGTGAACTTTAATACATTACTAAGTGTGAAAACCCTAGAAATGTCAGAAAATTCAACAACATGGAAGTGATAGTGCATACCCACATCAGAAAACAAGGTGCTCAGAAAGATTCGAAGGAAACCCATTTCAGAAAAATCCCAAACACGTCGATCAAAGGTATAGAAGGGTCATCAAAGCTGCAGAAATTGGGTCTTTTCCTGGCCCCAGAATTCGATAAAGAGAAACAGGGAAGAACACACAGAGAGAGTGAAGGGTAGATGGGGTAAATAGAAGAAGGACGCAATTGATAGAGAGGGGGGGTGTCTGGAAGGCTCTCTCTACTTTCTCTCTCTAAAAACTTTTGGGTGACTTGTCTGGTAGCGTGGGCACCAGTACATGGTGAAATGTCACGCGGGCACAAACCCGGGATCATGATGTCAAGTCAACACAATGGTCTACTGTGCTCTCCAGTGGTCTCTCTCTCTGTAGCTGTTTATGTATATATTTTGGGTTCTTTTCATCTTTTGCCTTTGGTATGTCTCCTTGGGGTTAGGTCTGCTTTTCCTGGAAAACTACATTACAAATTACATAATAGTCTTGGGAATTTTGATACGTTGGCTTTTGGAATATTTCATTTTTGATACCTTTGTCTGTTAAAATGTTGAGAGTATACTTTATTGTGGGGAAAATTTATTCCGACAAAAAAAAAATGGTGGTAATCTTATTGAAAACTATATATAATTTCTAAATCATAATGTATTATAATTTCATTAATTGGAGTTTTACTTTTTTTTTTCAAATTTAGAAGTTATTTTTTTGATCTTCAGATTCATCGATCTTTTTCTTTAAATTATCCCATGAAATTGAAGATCAAATATCTCAACGAAATCAAAATTTAATTACTTTGCTATAGGGAGTACAATACATTGTAGTCCGCGGACTAGAAAATAACAACCATAATCTTACACATTTAAGTATAGATTTTTAATCTATCTAATTGAATGAATTGATGCATCTAATATATTTAAGTGATTCAATCGGATTTAGATTGTGATTCATGATTCTTTTAAAAATGATTTTAGTTTACTAATCAAAAGATGCGTTAAAGATGTAATTGTCACTATTTTTTTGGTCAATTTTATGAGGAAAATGATGCCATGTTAATTAAAAACTGTCATACTTCACTGCTCTTGTGGGTCATGAAGACATCATTATCTTCCGTCAACCAATTAGATTTTACACTCGGTATAATTACGCGATTGACTTATGAGTAGGTGGAGGTCATTCCTACTGTACTAATTTCAACTCACCCTGATCACCCCCTATGATTATTACTTTTCACCAGCACCCTCATTTCCAATATCTCTAAGAGGTGCACCTAATGTTCTACACTTAATTACTATTTGATTAGACTTAATTAATCGATGAAGAAAATAGACGAAAATTCTTACTGTTGGTAAATAAGGTGCACCCTCACTTCCAATATAGCTATTTGATACTATGCGGATGACGATGATTAATCACCTCTAACATTTTGAAGCGTAACTTTTGAAATGTTTACTGACTTTATCTTTTATTATGCAGCATCAACCCCCGTCCCCCCCCCCCCCCCAAAAAAAAACCCCGCCCAAGATGAATAAACAGCATTATCAAATGAATGTTTCCCTTAAACTTATTTAGATAAGTTCCAAAAGAATAATCTACCAATAAGATGCTTAGAACATTCAATGATGACCGACAATACAGACGAAGTATTTAAGAAGAAGTGAATAAAGTCAGGCTATGTACTGCAATGTTTTGCATTTACACATCAAACACATTAATATGGGAAACGTTTTCCACCTAATTTTTACATCCCACTCCTCTACCCGTCTATCAACTCTGGTAAGAAATTAATTCCTTATCGAGCTTTCTTTTTCCTTTTTTTTTTTGTTTTTTTTGGGGGGGGGGGAGCAGATGAGGGGCAATACCCACGGCATATCACAAGGAGGATCCAAAGAAACAAAAAGGTGGGGCAAAACAATGCAGTTGGGGGGTCGTGGTCTCCAACTTTTATTTGTGAAAATCAAGCACGAAAATCAAACACGAGAACAACGCACATGGGAACGGGATGGACTCGCCACTTTTTGGACCCTTTTGCCTCGTCGCTAGCACTGTACACCCATTTTTTGGGTTTCTTTTCTGGGTTTCTAATTCATGCGAGCAACCAACGAGGCAGTGCCTGGTTGGCATCACTATGTTTATCTACGTCTATCACCTAGGTTCAAGTTTGGGTGGAAAAACTCTTCATTATCATTGCCCATTTATTTGGAAGTGAAGAGGGGTAGGCTGAAACTTGAACCTGCACGGTCCCCCCTCCTCTGAACTAGTTGGCCCACTAAGGCATCCCTTAAGATATGGGCCTAGTTAGTGGTCCAAATTACCATAAAAGTGTCCCCTCAAATTTGGTTCTATGCTCCATGCCATTCATTTAGCACATAAATTACTTTTTACAAGTACTGCAATGTGCACTTATTTGTGAGTGAAAAAATTTTAAAACATGCAATCTAAGCATCAAATTGAAGATAAAAAAATCCAGATTCTAACCAAATTTAAATCAATAAAAAAACCAAATTGAAATCAAAGTTTGTCCTAAAACAAAAATCAAAGCCCATTAAAAGAACAAAAGGGTACTGCTATTGACTATTGAGGAGAGGCAAGAAGGCACAGGGTTTAATTACAGAGTTGACGGCATTACTAGGGACTCTTCATCAGCCATCCGATGTTGGGCTCCTCTTCTTTTTTTTTAAAAGTTGGGTAGATCTTATAAATGCACATAATATAAAAACAATCGAATCCTAATCTGACTACTACAACTCCCATTATAAATCCTACTTTCATGAGAACTAGAGCTCGTGTAAGCAATTCTGCAAATCCTACTCTTACTACAAAAAAATAAAAATCAATCTTAGAACTTGACAATCCCCAAAGAATTAGCATATTGAAGTTACTAGTTAAACTATGAAAAAAGTATCCCCCTTGAAAATAGCCTAATGGTAGAGTGTTCGGTTTACACAAGATAAATCAAAATTTGATTGACCCCAAATTGTGTGCCCATCTTAATTTGCCCATCCCCCAAAACAAAAAAAAATCAACAGAAGTTACTAGAAAAGTAGAAATTATGTCCAACCCAAGGCCTCAAATGGAACAAGAAGAGCCCCATTTCAACTGAGCCCAAATTCAACCAACAACCTTGAAACTCCTGGCCGACATTGTTTGCATCTTTAACGCAAACTTACTGGAACAAGCCCAGACATGAAGGAAAACTGAATGACTCATCTGGCAGACGCACTCCACACTCCTGAATTTTCCTCATAAAAATGGGAACACAGCCTTAGGAAGCAGTACACCAGCAAATGGACAAAACAGAAGCAAGAGTAAACAAAAACAAAACCAGAACATCAATAATGCAGCATTTGAATAAGATATGCAATTAATAGTCAATACAACTCATCAAACTACTAAAAACAGAATCAAATTTCACATTATGGGTGAAACTACAGGAAGTTACAAATACTACATTAACATTGCTCACCAGGAAGAAGGGAAAGGGTGAGATCGGATTAGGGAAACCAAAGTGCACCCTTCCCAAGCACTAATCTTGTAACCGGGTACACAACAACAGCACAGACTTTATTTCGTAAGCCTGGTTATAAGGTTGTGTGTATTATAATTATAAACTCAAAAAGACGAGCAACACAAGACCTGTAAGTTCTCACGAAAGTACAGAAAAATACTTCAACACAATCCCAATCACCATACTTTGATGCATATTAGTCACCTTGTAAGCAGTATAATTGACGAATATTCCCAGAAGCTGCACAGCATCAAATGAAGCCAGTTAAAAACATGATCTACATGGTAAGATGACACCATAATTGTAAAGGCTTGTTCTTTTTTTTGGGGGGGGGGTCTTCAGATTCATGGTGTGAGAACTAAGAACATATTGGCACTCAACACACATGTTTAATCAGGCTATGAAATTACACCACCATCCAGAAACAAAGATTGCAAGACATTTGTTAGTAAATTCATCTTAGATTAGTTAGTTCATGAAGCTTTTGTTTACAAGACTCATGACTCCTCACCATATAGCCAGTCTTTGAACAATAAATGAAGTGCACATGATAGTTCTCGCTTCTTGCCCTCATCAAGTGGCGTTTCTCGCAAGATTTGCTTGACCTCACCCAGATTTGCATGCTGAAAGGACTAGCATACATCAAACTTTATGGAAATAATACAAACCAGAATTCAGGGGAATTCACAAGTGTTAGAATATCAGAATTCGGGGGAATTCATGAGTGTTAGAACATACTTTTTTATGCTGAGAGGCCAAATAAGCCTCAGGTAAAGAAAATGGGTTGTCTTTAGTAGGACCGGGAAGTTCACCAGCAAACCAATTGGGAATCTGTGAAACCAATCAGAAGAATAAATATCATCATACACAAAAGTCAGAAAAAACATGCATCTGTTGCGAAAGCAAATGCACAACTTTTTCCATGTTTCCCATACTATGTCATCAGAATTGGCAAGGGAAAGGGAAATAGAAGGTTCAACCTAACGAATTGGATTATTTTTCAGAACGCAGCAGCATCAGAAAACAATAAGCTGAACCACAATGAGTATGGGTCGACAAATGAAGACCCCATTGTAACTAGGGTTTATAGCAACAAACAGGTAACTTCACATGGATGAAGCAGCACAAGCCATGAAAGTAAAATTGGGACTCGAGTTAAACTTACGAAAAAGTTTGTGAACTGGTCTGGGTCTATTAGAGCAGCTGTCTCAGCTTGCACATCAGAAACGCCTGCAGGATGTGATAGTGAATCATGTGGATCAACCACACCCAGCGCTAAGGGTTCATTCCATTTGTTAACAGTTGGCTCAATGCCAACTTGATTCAAATGCTCTTCCAAATCTGCATAGAAGGTATTATAGGGTCCCACCTGGAGAAATTTGAATGAGAAGAATTTTCATTATTAACAGAAGCAAGCTAGAGCAAACAAAACCACTGTTAGCCATAGCCTATGAAATTCACACAAACAGAATACGAAGATTTTTTTGGGGGGGGGGGTGTGTCACCCCCTATGAAAAAATGATTTTATTGAACAGAATCAAAGAGCTCCCCCCCCCCCCCCGGGGATTTGTCCAACTATCTATAATGCCCTGAGTCACCAATTAACAGCCACTCATGACAGTGGCAACACAAAAAGAATCCAGCATGAACATGAATATGGTTCTGTTGCATGAAAAAATAAAGGCTTGACAGGTAGGGAAAAACTTTAGAAGTTCACAGGCACCACCTTCTTCCCTCTTTTGCGAAATTCCAACCTTATCTGCTTACATAACACCTAGAATGCCAGTAAGTTCACGCCAAGGCACTAATTGCTGCGAAAGAACTTTTGATCACGGCTCACCGGAAAGATTTTACTCTACGCCTTTTTTGAGGGGGAATCACTGCACCAGCATCCTATACCTCTTTTTCTCCTGGCCAAATCTTAGAAATTTTTTCCTTCAATAAAATGTAAAAATAGTTGTTTCTCTTCCAGGGTCCAAAACTAAAAAATCTGTTTCCAAATTTTATAAATTCAGAAATAAAACTAAATAGCGTGTTTTCAGAAGTCACTGCCGTGTCAGCACGTTTACATCCTAAATTTGGGCGCTTTGTGATCATACACCAAGCAGCAGAAGTACTTGGATTGCAAAATTAAGCCTGCTACATCATCGCACATGCCATTGCTCTATAACAAAACATTGAAGCTGCTTACACAACTACAAAAGCAGATTAGCCACTACCCATGAATGAGAATGCAGGCCAAGATTTCAGCATTCACCAATTATCATGCTAGGCAGCTTATCCACTTCATTAGTCAATACACAAACACAACAACAGCTACTACTACTCCCAGCATGGGCCTTCCTTTTGCAAGGTCTGGGGAGATCCAAATGTCGGCAAACTTACCTCTGTAAGCATAATTGATACACAAGCAGAAAGGGAAATGCCTATACTAAAGGAAGGACGCCTAAAATAAGAGGAAATGTTCTTTCTGAAAGAATCCACCCGTCAGTGTTCTGCTTATCAGCATTATCCAAAAGCATTAGCATTCCCTTCATTAGCTTATGTAATTAGCCAATAATCTGGAGTTGCGCAAATTTCAAGAAGTTGAAGCCCAACACCACAGGCCCGTGCTAAATACTTGGAAAAATAGAGATGTTCATAACACTAATTCTTAATAAGCTAGGGGCAAAATTGTCCAAATTACTTTTTTGACTAAATCCTTAAGAAGCATTCTTTATTAAACCATGCTCATAATTCAAAACAACGGGAGTATATAACAAGCCTTTCCCTAACTTCGTGCTTTTGTAATTTCTTACCTGTTCATTTGAGAGTTTTTATAACCAACTATTTCATTCAACTAATTTGCCTTGTCCTCCTCCCAGAGAAAAGGGCCTAAGAAGAAATGTA
The DNA here is from genome assembly GCA_017589665.1 of Selenicereus undatus. NCBI lineage: Eukaryota > Viridiplantae > Streptophyta > Magnoliopsida > Caryophyllales > Cactaceae > Selenicereus > Selenicereus undatus. Next base: position 2,834,827 of record JACYFF010031952.1, read on the forward strand.
CATATAGATGTAGACTAGTCCTTTAAAAAGATAGACAAAATTCTAATTTAAAATACAAACATTAAATGGATACTATTAACAAGTCCAGATTGTAAAAAGCAAAGCTAAGTAAGTTGTAGGGTTACAACATAAATCAAACATTAAAATAATTTGCTTTTGCTTTTGCTTTTAGGCTGTAGATGCTTGTGTTGTTATCTACAGGTTCTTAGAGTTTCTTCCGACTTCTTCTAAGCTTTCTAATTAAATTAACCTATGCATACAATTTTTTCCCGTCCAAAAGAACAGAGTTAAATAAATGAAATAACTTGAACTGCCTGTTTTGCAGTTCTGCCCATCATCTCAGATTTGAAAACTTTATCTCAAAAAATGTGAATGTCAATTTTTTTTTTTAAATCAGAATATGAATGTCAATTAATAATGAACTCTATTTTTTTAAGGATGAGAGTAAAGAATGGGCAAAAAGATTTAGAAAATTAGGATATTTTGATATTAAAGTTGTTTTGTATTTTTTTATTATTTTCATAGGTATTTTTTAAGCATATTTTAAGATAGCCAAAATATTATATAAGAGGTTGGCCAACACTAGGAAACGTAAATGATACGATATACAACAGAAAAGGATAAAAACAAATCTCCTCATATAATCCCAACAGAAATAATACAAATACAAAAGATCTTCAATATCAAAATATTCTAATTTCCTAAATCTTATTACCCATTCTTTACTCTTATCCTGCATCACTCCCTCTATTAGTCTCACGTAGTTTATTAGACATCCAAACATGGCAGAATAATTACTCGCTCGACCTCCTTTTTCCTTGGATGGCTAAATTTACACAACTACACGCAATCTAGAAAGAATTGAACCTTGGTCACTCATGTAAATGCCAAGCACCTTTCCACTCGGCTATCCCCAACAGGGCCTCTTAACCTCCACCATTCTTATTCTCCCTACTCTTAACTTCTATTTACCATATGGTCCATACCTCATAAATTGCCAAACCAACCCTTATGCTCACCTCATTCCGTGTTTAACGTTCTCTCCTCTATCAAACTTTCCAATATCTTATCTTTGCTCTTTCTTACCCCAATTGTAAACTCCAGCTTTGTTCAGCAATCCGCTTTAGGAACAGAACACCATAAGTGGCATTTAGATGATTAATATGCTATAAAGCAAAATATAAGCATTCACGACCGCCAGCTGCATTTTCTGTTTATGTGCCATGGTTCAATAACCCAATGCTTGCGTGAAGTTCCAATGCCATGTTTATCTTTTGGCAATCCTTTTCGTGGTAAGGATTTGAAGGCCTTAGAGCTATCACCCAGTCACCACATAAAGTGCAACTTAAGGCTCTTAGTTGACTTGATATCTCCATCGGTTTCTTCTTTTTTAAGTAAAATAAAGACTATTATACATAATGTCATAAGTAAAAAAAATTTATCCAAGTACTCTCCAACTACAGAGTATAAAATTTGAAAAATAATAATCCAAGCATGGTCCAACTGCTAACAAAAATTCAAGCGGAACTAAAAGAAAAACTATTTTCCAAAGAAGACCCAAGACCCCTCCCCCGAAAAAAAAAAACAGTCACCACACACGTACACACACACACAAAAGAAGGCTTTGAAGGAGGAGGAGGAGGAGGTTCTAGCTATTTGTTCATAGCGTAGAACTAGATATAAAATGTCCAACCTCCTGGCCAGCAAAAGACTCACACAACTTACAAAAAGTACAGTGTGTTATCAATAGAGATGGCCTGCTGTCTCATACTTATTCCAAGGCAATAACACAATAATCGCAAGAAGCCACATAACCAAGATCTTATTAGCTGCAAATTTAAGCAACTCTCCTAATGCATTATCTATATTTTACTCTTCAGATATATTTAGGGTGTGCCGGATGGGACTTTTGAGGGAAAGAAATCAACAAGTCTCCCTTGATGCCACCACCAAGGCACAAAGTGATCAGCCTTTCTATCCAGCAAACTTGTGAAAAGAATGCAGCACCTTCTTGGAAATTGTGGATCTCATCAATTGAGCACTACAGCCAATTAAAATTATAATCTGCATTGGTGATACAAGAAATCACAGAGAACTGAGATACCTGGAGTTTATGATTGTCCCCAACAATAAGAGGTCGTTGGTTGACTCCTAAGAAGAACACACACTCACGACAATTGGCAATGCAAACTCGTTTGGCAGCAGCAATGACGTGAACTCGCTCACAATGTTCTATTCTTATAGTCTGTGGACATCATAATTGCAAGTCCAATCGTAAATTTCATATCTCATTCAGAATTCTCATTCAGCCATATCTTCAATAGAATCAAATAGACGTACAACTTCATGGGATCGTCCGGGTTGTGTAAAAGAATATTTATCTCAGGAAATTACCTTGCCAACAGCCCCAAGAACTATAGTTGCATCTGAGCAGCCATATATGGTAGCATATCTCAAAGGTGCCAAAACATAAATAACCGAATCATGGCAATTTAATACCTGCATGAAAAGGATAATTAACATCAAGTCCTTTGAGCAAAATAGAAATATGCCAACGATACATCGAGGTTCATGAAAGAAACCCTTTAAGCAGGACCTTAATGAGACTAAACACAACATATCTCATATTTCCCCTAAAAAGACCATTGTACAATCTCAAGTTCATTCCATCAGTGTTCTACAGCAACATACAGGATTAATCATTGAGCAAATTATTAATGATGCTAAATGCCTTTGATCATCCTATGAGTTGTCAATAAGGCACTTCAGTTCATTACTTACTGTAATCATCATAAGCATCCGATTTTCTTCATTTCAAAAGATAGAACACCAACGCTTGGGACAACAGCAAAGATGTAATGGACTCTGAAACGAATAATACATCAAACATAATACTGCTATCAAGCAGAATAACTTGCCACAAATCTAGCCATGAAACAATGTCTTCAAATCAGAGATTATGAAACATAATTGAGCCCCAGGATCAGCTCAGGGATCGAAAAAATTCTCTTTTTTCTACACGTTCTAATCACCTTTCCCAGTTATCACCTTTAGCTTCTTTTCCAATATGTTACTGAATTAGAGGACTTTTCAATCAGCAAAAAATTTCAGCACCCCCCCCCCCCAACAAAAAAAAAAACCATAAAAAAGGACAAAGTCCAGCATTCCTAAACTAACCACACAAACAAGTCCCACATAATTTCGGATTCCAACCTTGAGAGATGAACCTTTAACTTCAGCTGCTTGTTTTACGTATGAGGATTTCGAGATGCCTTCAATGAAAGTCAGACCCTTGGAGGCTGTTGACGCCTTAGTTGAGCCTGCATTAACATCAGTCATAGCAACATCCTGATCAGGACCGCTTGATGGGCCATTTTCTTTTGCACTAGCTTTCTCAGCCAAACGGTCCAAGGAATCAGCAATCTTCTGCAGAAGCCAGTCATGAACTTGTGCAGCAGATACAGCAGCAGCAGGCATATCAGGATCTGAATTTGCAAAAAATGGAGCTGCTTGGCTCAGTGGTATCGTTTCAGAACCCTTTCCACCAAATTGAATCAGAAAGCCAAGGTGTTCAAACCTTTCCATGGACAATACCTGCCATAAAATATAAAAGTTCAGGTACAATTCATGCAAAATAGTAAAAAAGATTATTAGATGAAATACATTCGGTTAACCCTTATTGCTGTTGTTAAAGAACTATTTGAATTATGACCCATGATCCACGATGTCAGCACTTGAATCAGGATCAGATCAAAAAACAGCATTAACGTCAAAGAACAGTGTACTTTACTTTAGAAACTATCGATCACATGATATATTTGAGAAAATAACTTAAGAAAATTCAATGATTATTGCTTCTAGAAACCAAGGACGGAAAAACATAGTACAAAAAGCAGGAGCCACCGCAACCTACCAGAGATTCATCGCCTTCCCCCTCAACTGGCTGCGCTAAAAGTGTGAGAATATTAGCCAGATGCTTCTGCAAGTAGGATAACTGGTGAGCTTCTTCATCCGATTGTGATGGCATAAATTTGCGACTATTGCTCCTCACCAGCTGCAACAAGATCACAAAATGACAAGTTACCATCAGTAGTGGGCATGCCAGGCGTCATAATCCTCTGATTTCCACACAGAACTTACCACACTTAATCTAAATCAAAGATTTCTTATATCTAACACAATCATATTCCAAATTGACCCATACATAAATCCTAAAATTGAAATCCACCACAATCTTACTCATAATTCTTCATCCAATTCATAAAATCCAATCCCACACAAAAAACCTAGTCATTCATCAATCATAGAAATACCAGAATCACAATTGAAGATTTCTTATTTCCATGTGAAACAAACCACAGCTCCATCTAAGTTAAAGATTTATTATATCCAACTCAATCCTATTCCAAATTGACCAAAACATAAAAGCTAAAAACGCAATCCCCTGCAAGCATATGCTTACTCATAATTCTTCATCCAATTCATAAAAATTCAATCCCATGCACAAAAACTACTCATTCATCATCCATTAAACAAATGCAAGACTGACAATTAAAGATTTCTTATTTCCACACAAAATGAGCCACAGCTAATTAAAGATATCCTATATCTAACTCAATCCTATTCCAAATTGACCAATACATAAAAGCTAACATTGCAATCCAGCATACTTTTCTCATAATTCTTCATCCAATGATTCCAATTCATAAAAATTCAATCTTACGCACAAAATGTATTCGTTCATCAATCACAGAAATGCCACAATCACGATTCAACACCAAACGAACGACACTCCATCTAAGTTAGCATTTCTTACATATAACTCAATCCTATTCCAATTGACAGCATATGAAAGCTAAAATCGCAATCCACCATACTGTTACCCCTAAACTTCATCCAAATCATAAAATTCAATCCCACGCACGACGACAAGTCATTTTATCTCTCAATTACAGAAATGCCAGAATCACAATTCATTACCTGGAGAGGAGAAAGAGCGGAGAGGTAGCCATCGAAGGCAGACGTCGAGGGCCAAACATCAGTAACAGCAGCTAAATCCTTGTGTCCTCTAGGAAGGAGCCTCTTATAGGTCTGAATATACAAGAAGATGATCAAATCAAACACATTAACTCCCGCGGATTCAACTTCATCAGGTTTGGCAGAAACGAGCGGGTCGGAATCAAAGGGTAGGACAGCGGCGAGAGTGTCGAGGACGAGTCGCGAGTGGTCGCCGGAGATCTGAAGACAATCTGCGATAGCGGCCGAGTCGACTCGGAGAGAATCGGAGGTGCAGCGTTGAAGGAGCTTCTCCTTCAAGATTCCGAGGGTGGCGGTTCCGTCGGAGAAGATGAGCTTGGGGATAGGAAGGAGGCCGTACTCGAACGGCTCCCGCCAACTGCGGAGGTTTATTGGATCTGGTGACGGTGGCGCCGCCGCGTCCTCCGCCATGAGGAGAGAGAGAGAGAGATGGCGAAATGTGAAATCAGGTCTTTCACGAGAATGAGATTTTTATGCGTGAGAAGTGATGGCAACGAAGGAGGAGAGAGAATGTGAAGGGGGAGAGTAGATGGTGAAGTCACTGGGTCAGCTCCGCCACAATGGTGAAGACCGGCGGTGCTACTGCTGTGGTGGGGCTTCAATCTTTTGATTTTATGTCTGGACTGTGCAAATTCTCTCTATAGATAAGATAATTGTTATTATGTGGAGAACAAATTTAAAATATTAGACTCATAATTCTCCATCTTTTTACTGCATTCATGAGAAGATGCAAGTAAAAAGAGCTCAGTCTTGATGAAAAATTTGATAAAAGAAAGACTCATTAAGTCTTCCACTAAGTTCTAAGACGGTTCAATGTGAATAAATTATCTCTGATTCATATCTTATAATTTCACATACGTATTTTGCTATTAAGGCCCTATTCTTTTCGCTGGTAAATTTCAAAATATCAATCTCAATCCACTTCCACTATTTTAACAAGTTTAATTTATCACATAAAAAAAATCAACCCACTTCAACCTATCTCAACCTACTTCAACCCACTTAACTCTTTTACTCACCTCAATTTACCCACAAAAATAACAAGCATTATGTAAGAGTATAATATACTACTTACTTCAAAAAATATAACGCACGTTTAAAAACTCTAATCTCACTCATATGTCTTACATAGATTGAAAAAAAATTATATCTTTTTCATCGATATACATATTCGGAAATACTCAAATAATTAAATTGGAATTTGATGGACATGAGAGGCTATTGAAGTCATTCATAAGATTCAAGAAACTCGTTGCGGTTTTTAGTTTTCATTTTCCAAGTCACCGAGTCAAAGTTGGTTAAGCGCATCTCCAACAGATGCGAGTGAAAATGGAGGAGAGAGAAAGCAGGTGAGGCAAGGGAAGTGCTCCATTGGTTGCCTCACAGCAAATGCCTCGTGGGAAGCTTCATTGGGGTGAGTAAGCTCTCACTCCATCCTTTGCTTCTTCTTTTTTTTAATATTTTAAATTAATTTTTTTTTCCTAAAAATAAAGTTGTGTGTTATAAAATAGGTTTATGAATATTATTTTATTTGATGAGCCAAAATAGTAAGTTTTTATTGGAGAGAGAGAGAGAATTGTGAGGAAAAAAAATAATTCACAAACTGATGTGGCAGAGGTAAACCCCACTGCTGAGGCGAGCCAAAAAAATGGCTCACCACTGAGAATGCCCTAAGTCACATGGGGATGATATTACAGCATACAGTTAGTGTATCGTCCCTTACTTATGCATAGGATATTTGATTGTACAGGCTGATCAACATGAACATATGATGTATAGCCCTTATATATTTCATGTCAACTTTTAAGTCTTCACAACAAGAAGAGAATGGTGAGAGTTGGGTAATAGGTCGTGTCGGGTCGGGTTCGTGTCAAACTTAAACGGGTTGAAAATTTCTCAACCTGAATATAACCCGTTTATTAAACGGGTTGAAAAACCTTGACCTGTACCAATTTAATTTTTAAACGGATTGACCCGCTTAACCCCTTTAAGATAAACATGTCAAGTTCAGTCGCTTAATTAACTATTTACGCATTTAACATTTTTAACTAATACGTAATTACAGTGTTAAAAATTAAGTTTACATATCACATTAAATAATTACTCTTTAAATTTCCCCCAAGTCATCATAATTCACAATTTTAAAAAAAATTTATATTCTGAATTATCTAATAAATAGCAAATGGATAAATAACATATGGAAAAATGAGTTGACTTATTTAACTTATTTAATTAAACGGGTTAAATAGGTATTTTTTCGTATCGAGAATCTCGATCTGAACCTAACCTATTTAATTAAACGGATTGAACGTGTCAACCCATTTAATTAAACAGGTCGAAAATTTATACCCAAACCCGCTTAACTTCGTATCGGTTTTGGGTCGGTAATCGTGCCGGGTCAGCTTTTCCCAACTCTAGCTTCTAAGGAGCTTCATGAAGGCAGGCAAATGATACAAAAATCACATGAGTCTTATGTCTTTCATATTAGCAGTACTTGAATTGCATCAGCTGTCACAGAAAAAAGATGCATATATTCATGGAAACCCACATATATTGCAATCAAAATTTCATTTACACAACTATTTGAAGTTATTCACCAAGATTTCCCACGCAGAGTTCGTAATGTCAAGAGACAGCAATCAAGTTTCTCCATAATCAAATGTAAATCATAAACGGCAGCATACAGTGGTGAAACTTTTAGTGAAACTTCTGTTTGAATTTCTCCGGATGAGGATCAGCCTGTAGGAGCCATTTGGAGCAGCTTTTCTGCCTGATCTGGGAAGAAAGTGATGAATAGAAATGCACCTGGGAAATCAACAGATAGAATCAAATCATCAATGGATTAAGCACAAGATTCACAAATTAGCACCATTGTAAAGACTATACCAGACTAAAGAGAAAGTACAACTAAATTGACCTAGGCATTCAAATCCCTGTAGATCGCAACACACTGGAACAAATCACATTGTACTAGTTTAAAGATAAAGCTACATACCACCCCTTGTCTAATTCAGACTCCAGTTACAGGTTTGCCGTGCATACAATCTCTCAAGTAACCTTTTCAGACATTAGCAGTTTTTTCTTTAACATGAGACATTGATCGTTAACGGGTTAACCCAATGCAGTACCCCAGTGCTATGAGGCAACCAACCGAATAACACTCAACCTCCATTGGCCTGACCAGACATTGATGCAATTTTAACTAGATCAGCTCATGAGGCCAACTGGACACCCTGATTAATTGGCTGCCTCTAGAAATTGCAGAGGAAACGGAACTTACACACAAGAATTGTCCCAAGAACAGCCGAAATCTTTCCTTGAACTGTAACTAAACCTGCCTTGCCAGCCTTTTCCAAGTCCGTGGAACCAACAGATTCAAATGTTCCTAAACAAGTACCATGTCCTTCGGTCATAATCGACATGTATTATAGTGTTCAGTGAGCCAGAGAGTTGAAGTTTGCAGTATTATAATACCTGGTTTAACTGACTGAAGTCCCGATGTTATGCATGCTATGTTTTGGAAACCAGCTTCCTCCAACTTACAAGCTGCAGCTGTGGACCTGTAAGAATTCAATCAAACATGGTGCCACCTCACCAACTTCACGTGATTTGCTGACAATTTTATAATTCACAATAGGACTCAAAATCACTCGGCAATTAGTACTCAAAGCCATGTGATTCTTTTTGTGGGGATGGTGGGGACATTTTTCTGCAGATATGAAACTGGGAAGAGTGATGAAATAAACATTCAGAGAACTCAAGTCAATATTAAGGAACTCATGAAGATTTCTCAGATATGCTGAGTATGCATGCCCCCCCCCAAAAAAAAACCCCTTACATAAAGCTACACTTTCCATTTGGAGATATAAGCACGCAGGATCAAGCTTCATGATGGACTTCTGGTTAATCATTAATCAATCACAAAAACACATAACCAGGCTCGTGGAACATCCATAAAAGTACAAGACAACATTCAAGTCCATCCGCCTATGAACTGACCAAGAATGATGTAATTTGAGTTGCTCCATGTTAGCTTGCACTAATTGAGTTACAAATATATCCTCACAAAAACAGTTTACAGGTCTAATCAAGGCGATCCTCCAGAAGAATACCAATGTTTTCTGAAAACAAAAATCTTTCAGTTAATGTCTAGCGTGGCTATAAAGTAAATAGACTTAACTAGTATCTTTGTCACTACATTTACGCTGTGAACCAACTAATTCAAAATATCATAGTCGTATAAAGAGACAGTAAACAAGATATTCTGAAGTAGAGCATTTCCATTAAGACTCCAAACTACAGACACCTACCTCAATCCCTCCTGGCACACAAGCAATATTTTGCTTTCAGGTGAGAACTGGCTCTTCACAGACTGCACAAAATCAGGGTTTGGTTTAGTGAAAGGCAGGCCAAAGAACAAGCCAGAAAAATTGTTGTGCAAAGTCCTTTTTATTATTGTGCCTGCAAATCAACAACCAACAGTCAAAAAAAACAGAACCAAAACTATATATCAGCTTTGTTTTTCAAAAGAATAATAAATGCCATTATGCCTCACGACATGCAGAACCTGTCTAGAAGACTAGAACAATCAATGCCAAGGCAGGCCTTAAGTCAGCAGAGCAGGCTTGCTTACTAACACTTTAGCTCAATTTTGGACTTTGTTCGATTGCTAAGACTGAACCATTACCCCATAGTCACACCCTTGGTTGCTGGAGCCTCAATCAGATCCTCACCTCCAACCAAGCTTAAGCCAAGTTTTGACGGACTGAGCCCAAGCAGCTCAGTCCTGCCCAGAAAGATCCACATTGGAAATAATCTTCCAGATTTTGAAGATACAATGCTACAGCCTACAAGTGAGTTTGCCCATTTTGAACAGGCAAAGACACTGTGTATCATTGCATTATGATCCACCAAGAAAAAAACAAAAACAAAAACAAAACAAAAAAGAGTGTTCTTATAAAAGCTAATAAACAGCTATAGAGCAACAGAAGTAAAATTGAGCAACAAGGGTGTTACCAGGGTCGTTGTCTTTATTTTCAATGAAAAGAGGGACATGGTAACATGACTTGATATGAGCTCGTTCAAATTGAGTTTTATCCCTCACATCCACAATGGCATATCCTTCTTCTGCTACAAGTTTTTTGGCATCATCAGCATTCACGTAGTTAATTTCAGCTGTGATTCTGAGACTAAGACATCTCTGGCGAAATGATCTCTTATAGGTCACTAACGCTCCAGCAGAAGTCTGGAATGCCAAGGAAGATGCTCGAAAATCACTGAAAACATACATCTTATTTTCTCACTCAGCATTTCACAATAATAAATAGCCATGTCTAGAAGGCTAAAATGTACTAGCACGATAATAACCGAAAATGAGAAAGGACGACACACGCACACTGTGTTTCCCTTGCACTGCTTCGGTTCATGACAATGCCCACGATAGGAAATGAAATACATTATAGATCAAATACACTCGACAACCGTAAGCGAGGTGCTGTAAAGCGTACCATGGTAGAAATCATACTTATGAAACCAAGATAAGAACCCAAGCGTGTAATTGTTCATGTTCTTAATAGGAGGAGTGGCTCATTGGGCTTATCTTATGTCATGACATTCTTACCTTAACCGCCCTATGTGGAACTCTACTCATGAACGACGTGAGATCTTAGATTGTTCCGCGTGATTGACGAATTGAGAAGACACAGTGGTTGTATCTCTATGCTGCTTAACTATTTCATAATTTTCAACAAACTTGAACATGGAAATTGTATTTGTAATTCAAACTGGTAAATGCATCAAACATTATTAACACCCAGCATCAACAACACATATCCAAGTCAAAACAAGTATAAACTTGCACGCGAAAATGGCCTAGCTTCACACATAACTCGTTACATATGAACAAATTTAATACTATTTGGTCATAATCAGAAGCTAATACTACTGGGCTTGTAGAATTTCCATGAAAATTGAACACCCACAGAATTAATTTCTTTTTTGAGGAATTTTCTACCAGACACCAACTCAACGGCGCAACCTACCCCATGCCCACCAGACACACGACCCAACAGAAAAAAGGGGTGGGGGACAGTGGGGAGTTTGAGTGTGCAACTAAAGGAATTGAAGGGTTTAAGAGCTGGAGCACATAATTACCTCCGACATGGAACAAAAGCACAGTAGCTAACAGTCGCCATTGAAGAGGTTTAAGGGCACCTCTTCAGTCAACCTTCCCGCCTTAATATCCCTTTGCAATCTTGCTTGCTTCTATCTTTCTTTTCTCTCAACTCACTCTGTAATGGCGGTTGGAATCTAGAAGCCATGGAATTGGGAAAGCGCAATGAGTTCCGGACACGTGGCAGCTAAATCCGATAAATTTTCCGTTAATTGAATCCTGGAATATTTTGTCCGGATTGAGGACTTGGATTATAATCGATCTGGGCCGGTTCAGCAATGGGCTGAGCAAATCCGACTCGGCTTGACCGGGATTGCGCATCCATTGGGTCGGTCCAACTCAAGTGGTTTTTTTGGCCCCCCGGGGGGGGGGGGGGAATCGAAAACAACTCAAGGGAACATGTACGAACTACAAATTTGTTTTGATTATGCATCCGATTCTATAAATTTGAGATACGTAAAATAACTTGAAGCAGTATGTCTACGTCTTTGTATATTTGGACTTAAAACAATGTTGTATATGGCAATGTTATACATATGCCCGGAGTTATTTCGCGGTTTGTATCATGATATTTACGTATAAATATGTGGATTATTTTTTTTAGTATTGTAATTAATTTTTAAAATTTTGTTGTAATTGATTTTTTATTTTTTTGTTGAAAAGAAAGCCGTAGAAACTTATTAAGTAGGATTTGGAATTACAAATTTAAGTAACAACTCATACAAATTTAGTAGTTAAACTAACTCGACATCTACATGTACAATTCATTTTAAATTGCATAAATACACGTGTGTTTTTGTGGATTGTGTAAATGATATTTGTCGTGAATTGCTTACTTTTCTAGAACATGACTGATATTCAACTGTCTAATCTTAATTGGATGTGATTTAGGGGATTAACTTATCCATGCCATAAACGGTATATGCATATATATGTGGGTTTAAATTTGAGTCATGCATAATGTATTGAGTATTTCTTGTTTAATGCCCAAGTAAAGCATGGCATGTAACATGTAGTCAATTGCAAACATAATGTCAATCTAATAAATTCAATATAAGAAGCGACATATTCATCTGTACTGATTATTAGTAGTAGTAGTATAATAATCAATGCTACTACTACATCGTACACTGTGCATTATGTTTTTTTAGTTAGATTTGTGTGAGACACAACATCAACTTTCAACATATATTTTAGATTTTCAGTGAAATTATATTGTGTGAATGGCCTATATGTCATCATATCCGGTGCATATTGCAATTACATGTCAAGTAATTTCGATATTCTATAATGATATTCAATTATGCATAATTATGTGTAAAGTAGCTGTAAAGTTCTATTGTCATTCATAAGGTTATAAACACTCGTGGTTAAGCTCCGCTACTTTATTATACTGTTTTGATAAACTAGTCCAACTTCGAATTTACAACCTTTAGTGTGTGTTCCGCTTTTGTAAGGTCTATAAATTCACGTCCGAATTTATTTTCATTTTTCCATAAGAATGTCAAGTATTCCCCTCATTTCCCCAATACAAAAACTAAACAACAAAACAACAATCTTTATTTATGCTCCTAAGTCATTAATTGAAATACTATATTTTTAAAATTGACCATGGAATGTTGAGCCAATTTGAAACATGTCACTAAAATCGTATTTTTAAAAGTATAATTTACTAAAGCAAACTAAATAACCTTGTGTATATTACATTTGGTACTCCATTTTACTTAACAATAGAGGCGTCAAATTTTCACATGGATCAACCTCTTTTTAGTATAGCCCATTTCATGGCTTCAATGCACTTTTCCTACAACTAAAGGTTGTGCTCAATTAAATGGCATGAGATAAATGCAGATTCATTTATCTTGTTATTCATATAAAAGGAATACACATCTACTACATTGGTTTTACAAAAGTTGTAAAAAGCACTACCAATTGTCACATAACTTATATATATAAAAAAAATCATACAAATAGTCAAAAAAATAAATGCCAGGCAATGTAATAATAGTTTATTTATTCATGTTGTCTATAAAAAAAATATCGATTATATTATGAAATAATTTCATATATTACTCCTACAAAAAAAATGAATCATTGACTACACTTTTTATAAAAAGCTTTTATTGTGCCGTCAATCATTTTTATCAGTTGATTCCCAAAAGAATTTTGATTATTTTTAAAAGTAAGATGATATTAACTTATAAATTATTATTTTAATATGTACTATACGTCAATAAGCAGTAAAAAAAGGACCTTTTTATGTACTCATTCCCCAATAAAACCAACGAGAAAAGGAAAAATAAATGAAACTTAAAAAAAACAATGCTGTTGGAAAAAAGGAAAGGAAATTGCAGGCACAGTCATCAAATGCAGAATTCTCAAGCCCCAACCCCACCTCTCTTGCAAAGTCCTCTTCCTCTGTGCAGGTACAAGCGTACAGCTTCCTCATCAATGTCTTTGTTTCTCTAACCCTAGCTCGCTCTCCGTCCACCGTCCTCCGGCGCCTCCCAATTCCCTCCATCATTCGCGCCGCCGCAGTCGCCGCCGTATCGCTCTAGCATCCGAGTCGCTATCGCCGCCGCCTTCTCGTATCGCGTTGATTGTGTGTGCCTCTGATCTCGCGGTACCTTTTTGTCTCTCCACGTTGATTTCCTCTTTCAATCTGCAATTTGTTCGAAATCAGCTGGATTATTGGGGTTTTATTGCGGAGTTCATCCCTTGCAGTTGGTAAATTTGAGGTTTTGCTTGCTTCTTGTCTTCGAATTGAAACTTGGATTCTGTATGTCAATTGAAAAGCCGAGATTTTTTATCTTTTCCGTCAATTTTTACACATCCTGCTAGCATTTTCGAAGTGGTGTGTTCTTTTTATGTTTTAGACCTGATTTAGACGAACCCTACTTCTTTTCTAAAGCGAAGGTTGTGTCGGGTACGATCAAATGCTTAATTGGCGAGAGTGATTGCCTTCTTTTGTTTTTTTGTTGGTCGGGGGGGGGGGGGAGCTGCAGGCAGTTTGAGAAATCGCGAACTTTCTTTGGCCGCTATCCCCGTGGGTATTTTTTGGTGCCCCCCATTTGAAGAACTGTTAAAGATATGGATATTGTTCCAGTTTCTCGATGGTCAAATCTTATGCCTGAAGTATGAATTGGTTGTGAGTTGTCTTGTGCTGTCCATAGAACTGCTTGCAACTTCTTCTACGACATTAATCCAATCACATTGGCATGGACGAGTGCCAACACTAAGGCAAATTGATTTGTTGCAGTTAGGGACATTATTGCTTGACCCATCTCAGCAGGAAAAATTGCATTTGTGTTGAGAATGTGTACTTGTCTGTGTATAAATTTCTGCGTCTGCTGGGGGTGGGTTCATGTCTGTTTTTGTTGATCTTGGAGACTCAGTGTAATGGTTTAGGTAATGCCAAGGCCCAAGACATGTCTATCATCTTAACTTCCCTCCTCATGCAGATATTATTATTGCAAGCGATTTGATGGCGAGTTTGGTTTCTGGAGATTCCTCACAGCTTGGAGCTTCTGAAGGGGGCTCCTACAAAATGTCCTATGAGAAGTCCGAGGATGGTGGTCGATGGTACTTTTCCAGGAAGGAAATTGAAGAAAATTCTCCTTCTAGGCGGGATGGTATTGACTTGAAGAAAGAAACCTACCTGCGCAAGTCTTACTGCACGTTTCTACAAGATTTAGGAATGAGGCTTAAAGTGTAAGTCGTCTTTGTTTTAAGTTGCTTGCCTTGTCTAAGTAGTGTATGTCTTATCCATGTCTTTCTTGTATGATGAAGATTTGTTGTTATCAAAACATTGACTTTTTGATATTGAAGTTTTCTCCAGTTTTGAGAGGCTTGAGCATGCTTTAGGATTATTCATATTTTATTTTTTTTAAGCTTTGACAAATTTTGTCATCGTCCTATCCTCTTATGAGGGGGGTCTACAGCTAGGATTTTTTGTATAGCGTCAGGAAAGACTGCAAGAAAGAATTGGGAACATAAGTAAGGGACTTAGTAGGTAATGCGTGAAAAAACAAAAAAACACTTGCTACACTCTGGCTGGCATTAATGCTGCGAAGAGTCAGAAGGAGGTATATCATAATTTGGTTTGTGTCTGCTGCCTTGGGTTCAACTGATCTTGGATATGATGCTAGCGAGTTCGTTGGTTGGTCCGCAATCTAGAGCAATAGTCTCATTGTGTCTGTCCATTCTAGTTTGAACCCAGAAAAAAATCACAAGGTAATTCAAAACTTGGTTAACCATTCAAGGGCATGTCTTTCCCCACTTTTTACTTCTGCATCATGTGACCCGGTGCACGTCGGCACGTGACCTAACGGGGGTGAGTCCTGCCTCTTAATCATATTGCAGTGGAAGGGGCAAACACGCTTGCGTAGCTCTGTGTGTGCGCTTCTGTGTGCTAGAGAGATGGATATATACATTGGGGGGGGGGGTAACAAGGTGTTGGTGTTCAATTAACTTCGGTTTGGGATTGTACTTAGTAGCATCGGGTCTTCATCAAAGCCAACAATCTTGAAATGCTTTTCCTCCCCTTATGCATACTGTAGAGCGCTAAATTATCTATCTACTAATTCCGCGAAATTAAGGTTTTCAAAATTCAAAGGGCTTTCCTGGAACTAAGCTGAATCTTTGGTTAATATTAGCAGGTGGGGGGGAAAAGAAAGCAGAAGATGGTTTCAGTACTCCAGGAGCCTATATGTGTTCTTATATAGCTGGATGTGACATTGTTTTGATTCTGATTGATGTGTACATTCATAATGGTGGTGTTGTGAGCAGCAATTGGGGCTGGGATATCTATGATGGCAAATCATGAGAGATAATTAGGTGAGATAACTAGGAATCCTGAAATCCTCGGGAATATTATTTTGTAAACTAAGACGATATAGAGTATAGCTTAGTGGGGAAACATATAATTATAGGAGGAAAAGTTCTCCATGACCGGAAAGTCATCTGTCTTGTCCTTTTCAGGAATTATAGAAACTTATGTGTTCAGTTTAATTTTATTGGGTTTGGTTTTGGATCACCTAACACCCTAGTCATATCTGCAGGATAGTTAACTCCTATGACTTTCTTTTGTCTGTTGTTGGCATTTTTTTGAAACAACTGTTATTGAAACTGAATATATTCAACTTATATGGATCAGAGTGTGTTTGGTTGAACTGTTGAGCCATTGTTGAATGAAATATGATAAGAGTTAGTTCTAACTATAAGGAACCCATTATGAAGGTTAAGTTGATTTTTTAAGATCTGGATCCTCGTTAGGCACGAATCTCATTGGTTTAATTGGAGATTTAAAGTTTGGAACCTCATGACTCATGGTATCAACTGCCCCGTTCCCCAAAGAGAAAATGAAAGATCTTATGCGTTTATTCCTTGTATTGATTAGTCTTCGTCCTTCTAGTTGATCTCTGTACCTGGACACACAGGCATGTGCATGCATGCATATTTTAACTAAGAAACACACATATTTTAAATAGCTTTTTGTGCAATGCTTTCTCACCATCCATTTTTTAGGTGCTTCTGATTAATATGACTATATTGCCTTTTCCTTGTCATAAAACATAACACATAATATCTAGAGCCATGTTCCATCCCTGCATCTTTTGGTTTCATTGTTGGTTAAATTGTATTCCTGTTTGGGTGAACCAGTCAGACCTTTGGGATCTGATAGAGATTACTTATTATGAGAGCTTCTATTAAGAAGGCTCACACTCATGTTTTTTGTAACTTCCCCCTAAATACTGTCCAAGCAAGGGCAGGAAATGAGTCTTCTGTTGCAATTACAGTAGAGTTTTGAGGATGATGAGGAAGCATTGTGGAAAAAGGCCATGAAGGTGAAGCAAGGGGTTGAAAGGTTGGATAGGTGGAAGAAGTCAGTGGGCGCATGTTTGAAAGTATCTTGATTTCGTAGTTTTTGAGGTCTTCTAGCTACTGATAGCCTTAATCTGTAAAGCAAAGGATGAGAATTTTAAGTGGGTTTCAAGGTGAAGGATTGCTATAAGGAGCTGTATTTGGCTTGTTATTTTGTATGAGAATTAATTATTGAAGATCTAGTTTCTAGATCTCTTCCATATGTTGCTCTTTTTCACACAAAGTTTGGATTTTTCCCCTCGATAAAACAAAACACGCACGCTGCACATATGACATGGCGAAAGGAATGTAGGTTAGTTGTGCTTCCTAGTTCCTACTAAGAAAACGACTACATCATGTGAAGAGTAACATGGTTCCCGGGGAAACAAGAACTTCTCTATTTAACAATTTTAACCGCTAACTGCTTCTAAATGCTCATAAATGTTAACTGCCATATCTAAGTCCTTCTAAATGCTCCCAGCGGCTCTTTAAGTGCTTCATATCACTTAAGAATGTTCTAAACTGTCAACTGCTAGTGGTAACTAGTCCTATATTCGAATCACTGGTTCTCACTCCTCAAACAAACTAGCCTTAGTCTGAAGGTACTCTTTCTCTGATGCAGGGTCTATAGTGGAGGAATTGGAGAATTTAGGGTTTAAAAGGGGAATTTTTTAGGGAATTTGATGAGAAACAAGAGAACAATAAAATAAAACAGTAGATAAGTGAGAATCCGCGGGAACCAACTTAAGGAAACCTAAGAGATCCATCTAGGGTTTGTGAGAAATCCATTATTCCACTCACAAAGAACCATGAGTCCACATGGCCGAAGAAAGCAATAGTTTGTTCGAAGTAAATTGGTGTGCGTAAAATAGCAACTAAGCCACACTTATATTGGCCTAGAATATCTTGGGAAACAAGCTAAACTTAAACCCTAAATTATTTGTTATCCACCAAGTAGGACTATAATAGAATCGAGTTGGCTCGACGGGAGCTCAAACTCGACCCGGTCAAGTTTTGGCTTGAGCTTGTTTTGATCAAAGTTCAGCTCAGCTTGGGTACCTGTCTCACTGAGCCCAAGGTTAGTGAGGTTCGGTGGGCATATTTTGGGTGGGAAATAGCCTTTATTCCATGCATATGCCCCTATACAAGGACTGTGTATTAGTTTGGAAGTCCATAGTTCAATATTAAAGGATATACTTGATATTATTTCCTTTGAGTGGGAGTTGTAGCATTTTAAAGTTAAGAAATTTCTAGTAAGTTTCTAATTATTGCATAAAGATTTGAATTATAAATAAAAATAACCTCACTGTGAAAGCTCGGGCTCGACTCGATAAAAACTCACCTTGGTCATGCTTGGCTTGGACTTGGTTTAGCCAAGCTTGGCTGGGATTTGGGCTAGGCTTGTTTACATGCCTACCACCAAGCATTATTGTCACCTAAAATAATAAAAAATAGTTTGGTAACATATCCTGAAAATAGACCTACGAAAATGAAAATAAAATATCTTCTCAGATCCCATTCCTAATACAACTTTTAAGCCACATGGATAATTATCCTAGTAGTTAAAAATGCAAACTTTGGACAAATAGAAACCGTAAATAATCTTATGTCGTAATCCTGTATGTTGCTTTTGCCTCCTCTTATTGTTTGCATCGTTCTCCTGTGGTTCAAAAAAACTTGAGTTTTTTAGCGGTTGAAGAATCAGGATATCATGATTATGCACTGCAAACATGAGATTTCTCACAAAAATTTTGTGCCCATGATCTTTGCCACTTGAGATATCAAAGATACGAAATGCTGAGGTTTAGAAAGACCAGAAGGATTGATGTATTATATGCAAATACCCTTAATTAGTAGTCCTTCAGAAACTGCAGTCTGATTCCCAACTAAACAGACGTTATTTGTTTTCCCAGATTCCTCATTGACTTCTGTCAGCTGCATCTTGATTTTGCATTCAACATCTGGTTCAATGCTAGGTGCATGTAGTTTGCCACTTGAGAAGCGTTCACAGTATTTTCTGTGCCTTTAACCTCTTCCTTTGGTTCTGGTGTCAAAACAGTTGGATTTGCTCAGTTCTCATTTCAATTCTGCCATCATCAGTTTCTGTTTCCTTCTGAGTTCCCTTGCCTACTGGACTACAGTGATTAGGCTGAGGGTTTTCTTGACATTGTTGCTTCCTCTGGCCAAGGTGTTGCTGATGTAGATCTAGTAGTCCTTAACTGATAATGGCTAAGTAATTCGTCAAATCTGACCATAGAATCAGTCCCTAACAATGTCCCTTGCTTCGAGGTTACCATCTAATGATAAAGTGGTTATGATGTGAAGGAATCTATGCTTTATAGTATATTTGAAGTATTTAGCCTTCTAGATGTCCTGTCCAGCACCATGTAGAAGTGAAATGGCCCTCTCTGTGAGTTTGGGGGGGGGGGTGATTTGTTTAGAAATTTTTTTTGAATTTACCTAGCAGTGGACATTGATGCTTCCAAAGAGAAGAGTCAAGAGATGAGCTGTTATGGTTTGTGGGATGGAATCTCTGTGTGGGTGCCGTTTGGGTGCAATATTTGTTTATTTGCAAAGCGATATGTTTAGCTAGGGCTGTGTAGGATGTATAGGACTAGTAAGCACTAAGGTCTTGTAAGAAAAGGAGGAATGACGTGAGGTGTCTCTGCTCACCGGCGCCCGGTGCTTCTTCATCGGCCGACTTCCTCTTTTTTCTTTAGATCTACTCTTTTCTTCAGTGTTCTTACTTGGGTGAGGCTTTTACGGTGGACACCGGCTTGCTCTGTTGCCGATGGTGAGGCTTCCACCGGCAGTCTTGTCGCTGGCGACCTTCCTAGGGCAGCGGAGTGGTTTTTCCAGTTTGGCTCGTTTCCCTTTGGTTTCCTTCTTTCTTGAGGCATCCATTGCAACGGCCAGAAGTCTCTGTCGCAGCCAGTGAGGTTTCTCGCCGGAGACTTGTGGCCGGCGACTTTTCCGGTCACCGGAGAGTCGCCGGAGTTTCATTTTCTGCGTTTTTCTTTCCAGAAGTGGACGTTTGAAGTGCTCTTGGGCCAGGTTTGTTCTTTTTTCTCTCTGGAGTTGCTGGCCGGGGCTTCTACCTGGTTAATGGTCCTTGTCTTTTAGTTAGCTTGCTGTGACTAATAGTATGAGAGGAGGCTGCAAGAGGTTTGTGGCAATCGAAAGCAAATCCTTTGATTTAACTATTGTTGGGACTACAGAGGATGTATTGAAAATTTCTGGGAATGGAAGGGGGAGGAGGACTTCAGTTTTGTTGCCAGAGAATGTTGCTTTATGGTTATTGAGGGCCTGGTGCAGATTTTATAAGTCCAAATCCTCCCATTGGTGTAATCAAGTGCCCCAAGGCTCTAGTATTTTTCTTTTAGAATCTAAGAGAAATAGGGCCGGAAAATTTATGCAGTTATAAACAAGGGCAAGAGAACTTTTGTTAATTTCCCAGCAGGCTGGAATGAGAGAGGTTGGGCAAAAATCTTTGATGCTCTTACCGAGATTGTTAATCTAGCTTTCTCGGCCGTGTCAGTGCTTCTGCACTGAGGAGGCCTCCACACCAAGTGACAATGGCACATGGTGTTGCACCTCCACGTCCACCTCTGCCTCCTCCTCCGCCTTGGGGTTGTTGTCTAAAGTGTGGTTTTATTGGTGAACCAAAATGCTTTCTTCGTTCGGTCCCACACGACGCTGCAACTACGCTTGCGAGGAATGTTAATGAAGCCGTCGTAGAGCTTTCGTTATCCAGGCATATGCATGTGGACAGAGGAAAGCAAAGGGTCATTACAGAGCTTGGTATGAGAGCATCCAGATTGGTCAGCACTCAAGTTTACCCCCGACGCAACAGTTTTGGGAATAGAAGAAACAGGTTGTGGGACAGTAATGGGTGTAGCAGTGAGGGTAGTGGCTGTACAAATTGGCCTCCAAACGCTATGCTTGTGTGTGATACAAGCTCTCCTTTGATTGATGAGGCTAAATGTATTGATGAGGCTAAATGTGTTGATCCTCCTCTGTATGAAGCTAAAATTTATGGACAGAGCTACACTTTTGTTCCTTTGGCAAGGGATGCTGTAGTCTCTCACCAAGTCCACAGGGGTTCTCTTGTTTCGGACATTCACCCTATACTAGATTCCTTGAACCTTTCTAACGAGCTGGCTCCATCATCTTCTAGGATCTTGCCGTGGTTATTTGAGGAGAAGGACCAGGCCCCCTCCTTAGTGGTTAATGCCCCATCTTCTTTGTTCTCTATGGGTAATCACACATTACTTTCACTGCATAATTGGCGGTTGGATTTATGTGGTGGTGTTCCTTGTGATTTACCTCGGGAAGTGATTCGTGACGCAATTGCAATGAGTGTGAGCTCTCGCAATAATGCTCCTACTTCCAGGTTCTAGGACACAACTCAAGAGTTTGCTGGGCATGAGTGGCCGTTGGTGTCAATGGGTAGTTGCTCAGGAGTTGATGATTCGGTAGCATCGCTCGCCGTTGATTACTCTTGTTTTCAAGGCCCTAGCAATTCCTATTCGGTGGAAGATGTTTGGGATGACATGAATGTTAATTCTGATAAAGTTTCCTAGTGGGTGGCCTGCCTCCTGTATTGGGGTGGCTTTTTCGGGTTATGAGCATGAGGTGATTCATCTTCTATCTAAAATTGAGAGTAGCAATGTTACGCCCAAGCCAGCCGTGCAGAGAACACCATCATCTTCCAGGAGGCAGAGGGAACTCAGGAGACTTGAGTTTGGAGTTAACTATGATAGGCCGTGCACTTCTACTAGTGGGTAGATGGTGCCTTATGTTTAGGTTTATCTCTTGGAATGTGAGGGGTATTAATGATCGTGACAAGAGAGCTTTGCTTAAAATTTTTTTAAGGGACTGGAATTGTGATTTCATTTGTATCCAAGAGACAAAACGTGAGGAAGTTGAGCTTGCTGATATTTATAGCATTTGGGGAAATCAAGTTGTTGGTTTTGCGGTTCTCAAGGCAATAGGGGCACCTGGAGGAATTTTAGTTTTGTGGAATAAAAATTCTTTCCATTTGATTTCCTCATATTGTGGTGAATTTTCGATTACATGCTTCTTGCAAATGGGGGATGGCAGCACCACTGAGGATGTGGGATGAACTGCGACGGATTCGGGATGGTTGGTCAGGCCCTTGGTGCATAGGGGGGGGATTTCATCAATTACTCAGCCTTGTTCGATCTACCCTTGAAGGGGGGGATTTTACTTGGTCCAGGAGTGGAGATGAATCGGTATGTTCAAGGTTAGACCGTTTTCTTGTGTCGGCAGATTGGGAGGAGCTCTTTTTAGACATGTTTCAAAAGAGGCTGCCAAGGCCAATTTCGGATCACTTCCCTATTTGTCTTGAGATGACAAGGCTAGAAAGGAGTAGGACCCCCTTCAAGTTTGAGAATATGTGGTTGGAATTTGAGGGATTCTCGGGTCTTATCAAAGAGTGGTGGGGGAAGGCTCAAGTTGACGGGTTTG
Source organism: Selenicereus undatus (assembly GCA_017589665.1). Lineage (NCBI taxonomy): Eukaryota > Viridiplantae > Streptophyta > Magnoliopsida > Caryophyllales > Cactaceae > Selenicereus > Selenicereus undatus. The sequence goes on from JACYFF010031952.1 coordinate 2,857,388, forward strand.
CTAGTTATATTGTTGCAACCAAGCTTAAGTTTGTCAAAGAGAAACTTAAGAAGTGGAACATGGATGTGTTTGGAGACGTCAAGACTCAAAAGTATAATCTTTTGGGAATTATAAATTCCCTCGATGTAAAAGAAGAGACTTCTGGCCTTACTAGTGTTGAAATTCAACAAAGAAGGGATGCAAAAGAGGATTAGGCTAAACTTATTTTGATGGAGGAAATATCTTGGAGGCAAAAGTCGAGGGCTTTACGGCTTAAGCCGGCAATCGTTACACCAAATTCTTCCATAGGGTAGCTGATATGCGTAGGAAGTTTAACTCTATGTCTTTTGTGGTGGTGGATGGGGTTCAATATGGTGCTCTCCCAAATATGAAGTCTGCAATCTACAACTTCTACAAATCTCTTTTTCCGAGTCAGAACCGTGGAGACCTAAAGTAGACCTAAAGTTGATACTTTGGCTTTGCCCTTGTTACGAGACTCGGAAAAAGAGTTTATTGAGTTGCCTTTCAGTGAAGAAGAAGTCACTAAAGCTCTTCTAGATTGCTGTTGGGATAAGGCCCCCGGACCTGACGGTAAGACTATGGCATTCCTTCAAGGCAATTGGGACACTGTTAGCGGAGATGTGATGAGAGTGTTTGCGAGTTCTTCTCTTCAGGAAGATTCGTGGCCAACCTTAATGCCACTTTTATTGGCCTTATTCCTAAGAAAGCAAATGCTGTAAATATTAGAGACTTTCGGCCAATCAACCTGGTTTGTTGCATTTATAAATTGCTTTCAAAGGTTTTAGCCCGAAGGTTAAGAAGTATCATTGGGAATCTTATTTCAGAGAACCAAAATGCCTTTGTTGGAGGCCGTCAGATCATTGATGCGATGCTTATGGCAAATGAGCTTATTGATTATAGGGTTAAGACGGGAAAGTCGGGTGTAGTCTGTAAGTTGGACATTGAGAAAGCATATGGACATGTGAATTGGGATTTTTCGTTGTACATCATGAAGAGAATGGGCTTTGGGAAAAAGTGGATTGGATGGATCTGCCATTGCATATCCTCTACATCGTGTGCAGTTCTTGTCAACGGTTCTCCGATGGAGTTCTTTTCGGCTTCTAGAGATCTTCGTCAGGGAGACCCTTTATCTCCCCTTTTGTTTCTGCTGGTCATGGAAGTATTTACAAGGATGATTGATGCGGCATCTAGTGCAGGGCTTATTTCTGGGTTTACAGTGGGCTGACCGAGTACGACAACTATGAGTCTCTCATCTTCTTTTTGCGGACGATACTATTGTTTTTTGTGAAAATGATTGTGAGCAGATGGTGAATCTTCAGTGTGTGCTCAGTTGGTTTCTGGCGGTTTCGGGTCTTAGGGTAAACTTGGCAAAGAGCTCTATCCTGTCTATTGGGTACATGGACAATATTCAAATGCTTGCAGGTGTTTTAGGTTGCAAAGTTGATGCCTTTCCGACTACCTACCTAGGTCTCCCTCTCGGTGCTAAATTTAAGAAGAAAGCCATTTGGGACCTAATTATCGAGAAGTTTGAGAAAATAGTTTCTGGATGGAAGTCTATGTACCTTTCAAAAGGGGGGAGATTAACTCTCATCAAGAGTGTTCTATCAAGCATCCCCACTTACTTCCTTTCTCTTTTTCCCTTACCTTCTTCAGTGGCCATTAAATTAGAAGCAATCCAGAGGAATCCTTTGGGGTTCTTTTGGGAGTGACTTCAAGTTTCATCTTGTAAGATGGAACATTGTCAAGCAACCATTGCTTTTAGGAAGGTTAGGTATAAGGGACTTGCGTCTTTTTAATGAGGCCCTCCTTGGTAAGTGGCTCTGGAGATTTATGAATGAAAAGGATGAAAAGGACAATCTGTGGAGGAAGGTAGTTACCATCAAATATGGGGATGATGGATTTGGTTGGTTTCCCTCTATCGCGAGGGGCTCTTATGGGTATAGTCTTTGGAGATATATCTCCAAAGATTAGGAGAGATTCTTTCCTCACTGTTCCTTTGAGGTAGGAGATGGCTCTTCAATCTGTTTTTGGCATGATCGCTGGTGCGGTGAGTTTCCTTTAAAAGACTTGTTCCCTAGGCTTTATGTTTTGGCAGTGGACAAAAATGCCTCTGTTGCTGAGTATCGGGAGCAGGTTCTTGGTAACAGTGTCTGGGCACCTGATTTTGTTCGAGATGGATTCGTTGATGATGATTCCTTGGTCAGCTTCTTCAATAAGCTTAATGAGGCCAAAGTAGGAGAACCTTCAGTTGATAGGGTGCGGTGGGATCTAGCCACTCAGGGGTGCTTCACTGTTAGATCTTTTTATTTGAAGCTTCTTGATGGGAAGTTTCCACCACAATAGATTCATTTTGAAAAAGGCTTCCCTTGCAATCTCATTTGGAAGTCATTAGCCCCCTTAAAGGTTTCGTTCTTTGTATGGGAAGCTACATATGGGAACATACTAATGACAACTTTCAAAAAAGGGGGAAAGTTTTGGTGAATAGATGCTTCATGTTTAAAAGGTGATGTGAATCTACGGATCATTTATTGCTCCATTGTCAGGTTGCAAGCATTCTTTGGGTTCTAGTTTTCAGTTGCTTGGGAATGTCCTAGGTTGCTCTTGATTTTATTAGGAACCATCTTTTGGCTTGGGAAGGTTCTTTTGATAGGAAAGTTAAGAAGAAGAAGGAGGGAGTTATGGTCCTACCTCATGTCATCTTTTGGAGTATTTAGAGAGAGAAATAGAAGAGTTTTTGATAACGTAGAAAACCCTCTTCAGTGTTTGAAAGAGAATTTCATCAAAATTCTCTACTTTTGGAAGAATGGGAAGTTTAGCTCTTCCTTTATTGATTTGGTAGATTGTGTGGATAGTTTATACTTAGGTTGTAAATAGCCTTTTGTACAATGCTCACTGTGCAACTGCGCTTCTGATATTTCTATATTAAGATATTACCTTTTCCTTATCAAAAAAAGAAAAGAAAAGGAGGAATGAAGTGGCAATGGAATTTCGTTTTGTTGGAGAGTTAGTGAACTAATGCTCTTAGAAGGGAGGAAATCATTGATTCTCAAAGAGAAAAGTTTTGTTTGTTATGTTAATAGTCCAAGTTCACCTTTTTGTGGTCTTGTATAATTTCATTGGAGTGGTCAATTGTGAGCAAATAATTTTTCTTGGATTTATTGGATCTGATCTCGGATGATAGTTTGAGAGAATTATTATTTCCATTGTTTTTCTTTTTTCTGGATTCTGGAAATGGGTGATATGCTTTCAACAGTAGAAACCAGTGATGGATGCAGCAAAATCTGAACAACGGTCATCCATTTTCAAATTTATCGAAAATTAATGATAACAATTAATTTTTATTAGTGTGTTAAAAAATTTCAATGATTTTTATATAAAATTTTGGATAGTTTTACCTACTAATGGGTGCTGGGCTGTGTTATGAGTTCCCAGATGGGACCCACTTTGCTCTACATTCGGAATATGTAGAGGGGGAGGGGGGACAAAAAGGGGGCTTAGGCTTGAATTCATCTTCTGGGAGTATGAGAGGCTTAGTTTTACACAGTGCGCCAGGCGCAAAGGGTCTCGATGCGCGAGTCGAAGGCGCACGCATCATGGACGCGAGGCGCACTTTTACGCTAAAATACTTCCAAGTTCCAAATCAATCCCAATGCACAATTTTGACAAATAAGCTACATAATGATGTCAAGGAAGTGATTAGACAACAATAAAAGTTTAGAAAGCACCGCAAATAGTTTTAAAGACACAATAATATCTTATCCAAGCACCTGGAAGCACACATATAAGTTACTACAAGTCTAGAAACATAAAAACAAGCATAACACAAAGCAAAATAGTCCTTAAATCTCTCAAAGATCAACTAAATGTCATCCTCATCATCATCCAACACCACATGCTCAGGCTCGACATCATCACCGAACACCTCATCTTCATATCCAATGTCCTCTTCCTCGTCTTCCGCATCCTCTTCATATTCCTCTTCCTCATCCTCATTAATCAATTGAACTCGAGCTCAGAAAGATTTAGAAGTGGAGACAGGGGCTTTTCCTTTGTCCTTTGCCGAAGTCTTAAGAGGTTGTAGTGCTCTTTGATCCCCTACTTCTAGTCTCATAGCGAGGCTCATTTGCCCCACAAGCTTCGGCAACAGCAGCCCATGTCAAAGTGTCGTCCTCAAACACGAGATCATCCTCATCCTCATTCGAATCTCCTTGCATTCTTCCAAGTAACCACTCATTGCTTTCATCAATCTCCTTAAGAAGGATGGGATCCCTAGAAGTGCTCTCGTTGCGCCTTCGCTTCAAAGCACTATTCGATTTGACAAAAACCAAGTCATTCAATCGAGATTGTGCTAATATGTTCCTCTTCTTGGTGTGAAGCTGTAAATACGTAGACTTCATTAATCTCTGAAAAGGTAAAAATTATTTTACTATTAAAGAATAAAATAATTTTGTGGATGTTGCAATTTACATGTTGTAAAACACCCCAATTCCTCTTACATCTGGTTGCACTACAAGTGTGGTTAAGGACCCTTATCGCAAACTTTTTCAAGTGAGGTGCCGAGGATCCATATGAACTCCGCCACTCAGCTATTAGAAACCAAGAAAAGTGAAACAATTTAAATGAATATTTATGTTTTAAAAAAAAAAGAACAAACTCAAAATCAATATTGTGTTAAATATTCTTACCGGGAGCTAGAGTCTTCTTTTGCCTTACGGCCATGTTGATTCCAAAGAGACCTTGTGCATTCTTGTATAAATTCAATTCCTCAAGAATCTTGTCTTGGGTCCCCAATTCCGGAACCAACCTCGAAATGCAATCATACAAACCCTTCATCACTTCACTACAATCTTCAATAGTTGGGTTTGAATAATAGATTTCGGGATTTAGAACATGTCCGGCTGCATGTAAAGGTTGATGAAGTTGGCATTCCCATCTTGTATCAATGTACTTAAATGCCATCTCATAATGCTCTTCCTTGTGTCCAAAGCTAGTCGAAATAGCCTCCTTAGCTCTATCCATGGCCTCATAAATATAACCCATAGGAGGTTTCTTATCTCCATCTACTATTCGAAGAACCTTAACAACCGGGCTGGTCAATTTAAGAGCATAAAGAACATTCTTTCAATAGCTTTCTTGCAAGAGATAGGATGCTGTCTTCTTTCCCCCGGAGTCCTTTGACCATTTGCTATCATTCCACTCCTGAGAAGTCACCATCTTTCTCATATTGTTCTTTTGTTTGTGAATGGAGGAAAGAGTGATGAAGGATGTAGCAAATCTAGTGACTGCAGGTCTATGCAAGTTCCTTTAGCCGGTGAATTTCCTCATCATGTTTATTAAGGCAATCGAGCTATGTATATCGACATTAATGCCCATACTCTTCTTTAGAGCAATCTTGACTTTGGAAATGTTCTTTCGAATATCTTCTAAGATGAGATCAAGACAATGAGCGGCACATGGAGTCCAATAAAGATGTGGTCTCTTAGCCATTAGCAATTTTCCTACAATCATTTTTTATAATAATGAAATTAGAATTTAAAAATTAGAACGAAGATACATAATTACATATGCACCATTCAAGAATTAAGACAAAGGAAATTAGTGTTCTTAGTTTCTTACCCGCCTTCACGTAATTAGATGCATTGTCGGTCACAACTTGGACCACTTTCTCTTCTCCAACTTCCTCTACCATATCATCAAGAACCTTGAACAATAAGTTGGCATCCTTTTTAACTTCCGAAACGTCCATCGATCTAATAAAGACTGAAAATTTGGGAGAGTTGACGAGGAAGTTGACAATAATCTTTTGCACGGTTGTATCACACCAACTATCGGATAAAATTGAACAACCTTTATGTGCCCACTCTTTCTTGTGCTCTACCATTGCCTTTTCGGTTGCCTCCACTTCTTTCTTGAGGAAAGGAACTCTTAGCTCATACATGGAAGGCGGTTTCAATCCGGGACCAAATTGACCAATTGATTCACACATAATAGCAAAACTTTCTAATGTGGCCACTTGAAAAGCAATTCCGGCATCATAAAACCACATAGCAATGTCTCCACAAGCCTTCTCCCTTAGTTCCTTTCTACACAATTCATTTATTGTTTTTTGCCTCCCTTGCTCCTTTCTAGCTTTGACAACATCCGCGGGATTAGGAGCAAAAAACACATCTAAAGGGCCTTTTTGTCTTGGCTTCTTAGAAGGCATGCTACTACTTCCCTTGGAGCTGCCACTTGAAACTTTTCCACTTTCACCTTTTAAATTCATTTCAATACATTCATCATCATCATCGTTATATTCTTCACCCATGTAATGTTGATGAATGTGTCCAGACATATTACATGTCTCTTTGGTGGTCTTTTTTCACTCCATATAATCTTGGATTTTTTTTCTAACATGTTCCAGGACTTTTTGACAACCTAGGGTGTTTCGATGACCACCGGCTAGGTGTTGCTTGAGCTGAAAAACTCCTCCAGTGGTCCTCACCCCGCAAAAGTCGAAATACCAAGTGTTTCTATTGTTTAGATTCACCTTTCCATACTTTCTTGCTAGGTCTAAAGACTTTGAAGACACCGAAGGATTACCGGATGGGTTAGAATCTTCCATTTCAATTCAACAATCAACAATCAACAATCAAGCCCCAACACAATGTCACAATACTCACTGATTCAATTTAACCAAAAGGTCCAAAACAAAACAAAAATAAAAGTAATTAGCATTTAGCAATTCATCATTCATCAACCAAAATAAAAAAGATTAACATACCCAAAAAAAGAGAGCCCTTAACAGGCTTAAATTAATTAAGTAATTATATGTGGGTGTGGGTTAAGGCTTTCTGCCTGTTGCCCTCTGCCCATGAAAAAAAAAAAAGGAACCAGAGCCCCAGCTCCCCACAGCAACGCGCGTAGAGAGATAGAGAGAGAGGGGGGGGGGAGAGAGAAAAGTGGCCGGAAACACCACAACGGCAACTAGAGTGTGTCGGACATGAAGAGAAAGAGGAGGAGAAGCGCGAACAGCAGAGAAGCAGCCACAGAGAGGGCCGAAATCAAAGAAGAAGAAGGGGGGATGAAAAAATTCGCAGTAGAGAAGAGGAGAAATGGAGATTTGTACCTGGAGATGCCGAGATGGTGGGCTGAAGGAGGTGAATTAGGGTTTGCTTCGAGTGTCTGAGAATGCTTCGAGTGTCTGAGTGAGAAGGTAAGTATCGTTTTTTTTGTTTAACTTTTAATGGCTACTTTAAGATCCCTAAAACGTGCTTTTGGGTCGCCTCATGCCTCACCGTGATGCGCACTGAAGCCCGCTCCTCGCCCCGCTTTAAGACTTCGCCTCGCCTCACTGCCCCTGAAGCGACAGGACCCTCGCCTCGCTCCTCACCACGCCTAGGCACGCCTGAGGCGCGCTTTTTTAAACTAAGATGAGAGGGAGAGATGGAATGGAAGAGAGAGCTGGATATGTCATCTAGGGGTATGAAAACAGAGAGAGGGAGTATATGAGCGAGAGAGAGATGAAGTGAAATTGAAATTGTGAAATCATATAGAGAAGCTAGGGAGAGGCAGAGAGTATCAATTGGCTAATAGTAAAATTCTAGGGCTTCCCAGCATTTTTCTCTAATATATTTATTGGAGACTCATTGTCTTTTATTTAGGAGGTGTGTTACTTTTGGTGTGTGGTCTAGTTTAATTTTGCTCTTATTTGGCAGTGAATATTACTTTATTTATAACAATTACGCATAATAATATCTATGAAATGTGAGGAAATATATAAAATTAAGCATAAGAATATTTGTGATGGGTTTAATCGGATCATGCTGGCGGTCCAATCCAGGTCAATGGTCAACCAGGACAACTAGTCCAAACCGGTCTCACTTGTCCTACCAGTTGTCTCATTGACTCACTCCTTCAATTGGGTCTATTCTCTTAACATAGGTTTCGGGGATGCAGTTAGGAAATGCATAGATTTGCCCCTGACAGTAACACCCCATGTGGAGCCTGCCTAACCTTAGCAGGCTGTCAGCTTCCCATAAATTGTAAATGTGTTGATAAATAATGTGGTTCACAACTTCTAACAAAAGTGGCTTTTTCTTTCCTCCTTGTCTGATATAAGGAACGCTTCTAGCCAACCGCGGTTTTGAAGAAGCTAGAACAAACACTTCTGTATCCTCACTATTTTCATTCTTAATGCTCTTATACTTCAATAATCAATACCTTGATTCACTTCTTGTCATGAGGCCTCTTAATGAATGTTGATGCTTATTTATCGTCATGTACATGTGCTAGGAATTCTTGAGCCTGATGATCCTATTTTTGATTGTTTTTAGCAATTTTGATTGCCAGTTTCTTTAAATGTCATATCCTAGGGGGAAGAAAAGAGAACTGATAATTCCTGACATTTTTTTAAATTTTTTTTATGGATATATAGGTTTGCCTTCTCCTATAGCTTATTCACTTACCCCCCCCCCCCTAAAGAGAGAGATGGGGAAAGAAAGAGAGTGGGTGCGCATGTGCATACCTATCAATTCTATTCATTATCAATTGCCAATTTAGCATGGCTGCCCTTTTTTTTGGGTGTCAGATGTTAAGACTTCATTAATATGACAAAACTTCCCCAAGAATGGGGTATATACAACCTATAAGCATCGAAGAGATGGAAGCCAACTTCTACAAAGGGTTATTCCTAACCCCTAGATCTCAAATTGTAGGATTTATACAAAATTTCCTCCTATTTACTCCTTTCCTAATACACGAATTTAGGTATAACAGTCTAGCCCTGACAACTTCTCAAAGTTGTTTGTGGGACTTCCTGGGACCCATGGATTCAAAATGTGGCTGTTCCGCGACGAAATGACTACATCGGAAAGGTTTTTGAGTTGGTTGAACCGCGGTTTCGCCGCAACGTGGAACAAAGTTGCTGCATTAGAGTAATTTTTTCATACTGCGACCAAAATTGCAATTGCAACAAAATCACATTTTGAATCCTTGCTAGGACTCATAGCATGGTCTTGGAAAATGGTATAATTCCTATCAATCAAAATCTGGTATAAATATGCTATATGCTGCAATGATGCATATATACAAAGTCTTGAGTTCTTTTGGCCACCTTGCCGTAATTAGTTTCCTTCCAATGGATGAAGCTAGAGGGCTTCCACCCCTCTTTAAGCCAAGTCCAAATCCAGTCTCTGATCTCTGTAGCTTGCTGACAGGCAAAGAACAAATGCTCGGCTGTTTCAGCTGCACTTTTGCATATCTCACACTCTGTTGGACCGCCTCTGATGTAGGCAGCAAGTCTTGTTCTAATTGGTAGCCTGTCCTTCAATGTCATCGGGTAAATGAAGCTATGTTTTGGCATATTACCTCTGTGCCAAGCAAGCTAAGCCCATCTAACTTCCTGCTGTGATTTGCATAGCCAGTGTAACTATTCGTTGCTTTATACTCTCCATCAATCATCAGGTTATCCACGTTAAACACGAAAGCCTGCTTAAAAGTATTGTTCAAGTGGCATAACTTTTTCCAATACCAATAGACATTCACTTTGGGTTTGTTCTGCCACCAAATATCCTGCTTCAAGTGGTGCAAATGCACCCACTTTACCCATAGACTATCCTTTTTACCAGCCAGCCTAGAGTTGCTTGGCTGGCAAAGCATTATTCCACCTTTTCATATTCTTGTGCCTGATGAATTTTCATTCCAAAACAGGTTGAACATTATTTTCCCCGTCACGTTGAACAAGATGGTAATTAATTGAAAGATAGTCCCTGCTTCTGGTATTGCATTGCACTATACTCTGGTTTTAGTGTGAAAGTGGAAGACATTAAATGTGAGAGTGCTCAGGAAAAAAAACCTCTTTAAGGAGTCTTGCTCATGGCATTCCTTTATTTTTGTGCCTTTTGAGGTTGCAACTGTTTAGTTTCTGTGCAATGCATGCGGTGTAAACAGTTGCATATGTTCAGGTGAGCTTGAAATGACATAAAGATTGTTTTATAATGCAGACCTCAGGTAACAATTGCTACTGCAATAATTTTTTGTCACCGGTTTTATCTCCGTCAATCCCATGCCAAGAATGATAGAAGGGTATGCACCTGTGTGGCTCCATCTACTTCTTTCTTCCTCTTTCTCATTGCCTGTGGTGGGATCAAGATTGCTATGGTCTTAGTTCTAAAGGCATCACTTTGATATTTGTATTTCATTGTGAAAAATTTTGAATTCGATACTTATTTGACTTGGATGTTTTGCTTTGCAGACTATAGCCACAGCTTGTATGTTTCTTGCTGGGAAGGTTGAAGAAACCCCACGTCCATTGAAAGATGTCATCCTTGTCTCATATGAAATCATCCATAAAAAGGATCCTGCTGCGGTGCAGAAAATTAAGCAAAAAGTATGGCTGTATGATTATATATTGGTTTATCTTTGTGGTTTGGATTATATTTAGTTGGTGGTAGCTCCAAGAGTTCTTTTTGCATCTTCTGCTTTCACGGCTATGATTCAAAGCCCTCATTGCCCTTTTGACAGATGGTGACAGCACCAGAAATTTCCTCCATCTGGCTTTTGAATACGTTTAGAAAACAAACCAATACCATGGTGTTTCACCTTTTTTTGGGGGGGGGGGGGATGGGGTAAGTCAGAACTATGTAGCCTTGTTTATGCAGTCAATTGTAAAGAGCCTGCTTGTTGGATCCTAGATTTGAAAGGGATTAATGTGTACTGCAAAAAAGGGGGGGGGGTCTGCTGAGATGTTTTGCTTTATTCCCCTGTCGCAGTATCGCCCAAAGCTGAAAATTTTGCCCGATAGTTACTTATTTAACAACTAATATTAATATTAGCATTCGAGCAAGATTTATGTATCCTGGAGATTGAACAATAAGCTGCTACTTTAATTTTATTAGGACAATTGGTTATTTGGTTTAATCTACTTCCCAATAGAAGCGTAAGCATTGAAAAATAATTTTTTTAGCCCTTCTTCTGCTTCTCTTCCCCTGCCCTCCCTTTCTTTTCTGCTTTTCCAGATACGCACTTGGAGTCTTAGGCAATTTTAAGATGCCATTTGTTCGTGTTTGCTGGAATGTCTTCTTTTTGGTTTAGTTGTAAATCTTGTTGCGTGCTGTCAGTTTTTTCGCTGGCAAAACGCTTACTTTCTGGTGTATGTGATTGAGAAAGAGTGTAGGTTGAGGAAGGATAAAGGGACACTGAAGGGAATAGTTAACATCGTCTCTGTCCAACCAAACAATTTAGCTTTGTATGATATATTTGTTGGGTACTGGAAAACCGTGCTACGTAGTGATTGTCTCATATATGTGTAGTTTGTGATCTAGTTATCTTTGACTATCAATGCAGGAGGTGTATGAACAACAAAAGGAGCTAATTTTACTGGGGGAAAGGGTTGTACTTGCAACTCTTGGTTTTGATCTGAATGTGCAGCATCCATATAAGCCATTAGTTGAAGCAATAAAAAAATTCAAGGTTGCACAGAATGCTCTTGCACAGGTTGCATGGAATTTTGTCAATGATGGGTATGAACATGATGCATCTGAAAGTATATACGATCGGACAATCTTTTCTTCAAGCTTGTTTTTGACTCTAAAACTGGCCATGTAGGCTGCGGACATCTCTGTGCTTGCAATTTAAGCCACATCACATTGCAGCAGGTGCCATTTTTCTTGCTGCTAAGTTTCTTAAAGTGAAACTTCCATCAGATGGTGAGAAGGTTTGGTGGCAAGAGTTTGATGTCACCCCACGTCAATTGGAGGGTTGGTCCTTTAATTTAATAGCTTTAATGGAGTTGCTACCAATTGTTTGCTGTAAACCTTCCTCATCTGAATGCTTCTTTTTTATTCTTGTACTTTTTTGTTAAAGTAGGGGTTGGGGTTCTTCCACTATCTATAAATCATTCAATAAGGGGAAAGGTTTTTGGCTTACATAATTACTTTCTGTTTGTCATGTGCTAAGTGTGCTTGTGGTATTTGTGTCTGAAAAACCCTTTTACTTTTGTGCAGAGGTTAGCAATCAGATGTTGGAACTGTATGAGCAGAACAGAGCACCACCAAACCAAGGTAGTGAAGCTGAGGCTAGTGTTGCTGGAGGGGCTAGTAATCGGGCAGTGTCAAGAACTTCAGCTGAAGAGCAAGTACCCAACAGTAACTCTTTGCTAGCCGGAGCCGCTGCAAAACCAGGATCACTGAAGCCACCAATTGCTAGTCAATTGCCCGATCATTCAAGCAAACATGCTGGACCCCCAAAAAGCTCCCAGCACCGGAGTAACGACCATGCGAGCTCTGACCACAGGGCCCATGGAGAACCTAGAGCAGCTGAGCCTTTGGTTCAACAGGAGAACTCGGGAGATGGTCAACATATGAGAGCTGGAACTGATTGGAACAGCAGTGAAGATAGTAAAGAAAAGAATGGTGGAGGGAACAAAGCCAGGGAAGGGGGAGATTCTAAAGAAAAATACCACAACAATAACATAGAGGTCAAAGAAGCAGTGCAAACCCAGTCACCCGCTGAAATGATTGAGAAAATAGATGCAAACAAACTGAAGGAAATCCGTGAAAAAAGAAGGAAGTCCCGAAGTGATGTGATTAGGAAGAAAGACTCAATTGATGAGTACGATCCTATCCTAAAGGAGTTGGAAGAGGGTGTTGAATTGGCCGCTGCTGAGGGTGAGAAGAATAAGCAGGAAAAAAAGCAGAACTGGTCTCAGCCTTCTACCACACTAGACCATGATAGCTCACATCATAGCAAGCATCTTGAGTCTTTTGGAGATCGACACCATGTTGGCCCAAAGGGCCGGCAAATACATGGATTGGACCCAGAAAACGTAGAAGAAGGAGAGGTTTCTGCATTAGATGATTCTAGCTGGGATTATCAGTCCCCTCAGTCAAGTGAACGCAAGAGAAGGCCTGGGAGCCCAATGGATAAAACAGGTGATGGAAAAAGATGGCGTGACAATGTGTCTGGGGATTTCTCTGAAGATAAAAACAGAATGGGCCGCTCTGGTTATCCTGATAGGGATCATAAACGGCATTTACAGGAAAATCATGCGTGAAGCCTGTTTTCCTTTTCCATGAAGCATAGTTTGGTTTTTTTGCTACCTTCTTGTTGTCTGCAGTAATGCAGAACGCAGCTGCTTGTTAAAAATAGGTACGCGCAGAATGCCATTCATTTAGCTCCCCTATAGGTTGATCACATTCTATAGTATAGGCTTACAGTGGGGTATCTATCTGTTCTAAAAAAGACACGATCCCAACGGCCCGAAACTTGCTATCTCTGACTCTCTGTTATATATAGCTGCTTCTCTCTCCTTCTTTCTTCTTCTCTAGTTAAATGGATTTTTCAACTGCCTTTGACAATGATGATCATGATTTGATGACTAGATGTTATTGCAAGTATACCTATGGGAGGGAGGTGGCATCACTGGTTACGGAAATTCTAATTCCTGTTGAGAATGCGAATTATAGTAAAATTTATCAGATGTATTTGCATGTAACTCCCAACATGGTGGAATCAGCAAACAGCTTTGTTGACGGATCATATATTATTCCCTATTCATTTGTAGAGTGTGGAGTCAGAGGGTATTTCCTTAGAAAACTAACCTAGATCAATGTTGGATGTGTTGAGTTCAGTTGTTTCTCGTTTCTTTATCCTTTGAGACAAAAGCCTCAATGGTCCCTTTTTTTGTTGTTGTTGAAGACATAGATTTACTAGCGTGAAAATCTAGATTTACCAGCGTGAAAATCTTCTGTAGTTGTCGTTTGTTTCAATTCGAATTGATGGATTCGTTGGAGTCTGATATCCTTAAACTTTTTGCAAACCTCTATGCCCAACTGATTGGCAGTGTCGTATGACTTTGTGGTGTACTTTCTCGGGTGATATATTCCTGTTTGAGGAGACCAGCTTAGATGCCAACTCTAAATTTGATGTTGGGTTTGGATATGAACACACTTGAGTGAAAAGATATGATATTTTGTGAAGAAAACAGAGCAGCAAATGCAAGTTCAATGATGACATGGTAGATAAAAATGTTGGAAGCCCAAATCGATGAATAAGCTGTATCTGCAAATGACTGTTTTTAGGTACTCCTTGTCAATCTTACTGGTTAAAGGGTAGATCAATGATAATATCATGCAGCCAATATACGGTAGTGTGGCAGCAGTTGAAAAATACCTCAGGTGCCCGTTAAAAATTGTGTGCTGGAAACACTCCACTTAAACTTAGGGAAAGTAGCTATTACATTGTCATGTAAAAGGGAGGTGGCAACTTAAGCTAATGCAGGGATGAGTAATTGGATGAGCCCGTTCTAGTGAAAATGAAATCACTAATGAAGTGATTGCACGTAAGGTGGAGGTGGTCCCTGTAACTGTGAAGAGGTGCCTGCATGTTTTGAAGGGGCCCCTAGATGTGCTGGTAATGAGTTGTGAAGCTCATTAATGGACTGTGAGAGAGTGAACAACTAAGAAGGAACCAAGATATTTTTATCTAGTGCTAAGATGGTGTGACCATTGATAGGAGTTTTCTTCTCTAACCTGGTGATACGTTTATGACTCTGATCTGTTTCTGCATGCACTTTCCGTTCATTTGTTTCACGTTATTTTTTATTTCAACGGACTGTATTAGGATTTTTGATTATTTCCCTAATTCTTTTAAAGTTTGTTACTCTTCTTACTTTTGTGTTAGATTTATGCTGTCTTATGTGCCTAAGCCATTTGCTGCTTAAATGTTTGGTGCTTTCTATTTTTCTTTTTTAATTTTACCAGTACCTGCTTATTCATTACTAGTTTACTACTAGCACCACTCGACCACTTCTACTATTACACTATTACTACCATACTCGCCTTCCCTTCTTGGTGGTGTTAACTTATCTTATTTTATTTTGAAGGTTGTTTTCCTGGGTCTTCCAGAAGGGCCTTTTCTGACTGCCTGTAGTGAGCATAAGACCACATTTATCTTAACCTCTGTAGAGCTTGCAGCATTAGGGTATAATTTTTTATGGAGCCTGGCAATTTATCTTTATTTAAGAATATGGCTCTCTGGAGTTTGGACTTTTCAAGCTTCACGAACTCCATTTTTCATTCTTTTGACAAAATGTATGGGACACATGGAAGAAGAGAACTTACTCTCAGCTGCTTTATTTGCTGTAATTTCTGTTTTTGTCGATGCAATCTTGCAAGGCATTTGTAAAGTCCCTCTCAAGCCATCTATTTGCCCCATTACAGTTCCCATCAGAGAGCTCGGGATTTTGTCCAATGAATACCATGTTGGAGTTTCATGACTTAATCAATTATTCTACTTTGGTGGATCTTCCTTTGCGTGGGGGGTGATTTTACTTGGTCTAGGAGTGGTGCGGATGCTGCTTGTTCGAGGTTGGACCGCTTCTTGGTTTCTCAGGATTGGAAGGAACAATTCCCAGACTCATTTCAGAGTAGATTGCCAAGGCCTCTCTCATATCATTCCCCTACAACTCTAGAGAGGGCTAAGCTGGAAAGGGGGAAGTTTCCTTTCAAATTCGAGAACATGTGGCTCAAAGCTGAGAGGTTCTCTAATCTTATTAAAAATTGGTAGGAGGAGGTGGAAGTTGAAGGCTTTGCCAAATTTGTGCTTCCAAGGAAACTTAAGTTCGTTAAAGAGGGCTTGAAGAAATGTAACAAAGAAGTCCTCAGGGATATTAAGTTAAGGAAATACAAATTGTTGGATTATGTTAATGCTCTTGGTGAGAGATAAGAATCTGATGGTCTCAGCAGTGATGGAATTGACCTAAGGAGGGAGGCTAGAGAGGAGTTGGTAGGGGTTTTGCAGATGAAAGAAATTTCTTGGAGGCAAAAGTGAAGGGCTTTGTGGCTTAGAGAAGGTGACTGCAACACAAAGTTTTTCCATAGAACAACCAATTTGCGCAGGAAGTTCAACTTTATGTCTACGGTGGTGATCGAGGGGAATCGTTATGAAGCGATTGGAAATATGAAAGGCTCTATTCATGGCTTCTACAAGGAGCTGTTTACTAAGATTGAACCATGGGTGCCGAAAGTGGATGGCTTATCATTGCCCTCTTTACTAACTCTGGCAGGGAGGTTCTGGAGATGCAATTTAATGAAGAGGAAGTCACTAGAGCTCTACATGACCGTTGTGGGGATAAGGCGCCGACCCGGATGGCATGACTATGACCTTCAAGCAAACTGGGATACAGTAAGAGGGGATGTGGAGGGGATGTGTTGACCATGTGCTCGAAGTTTACACTAATACGAAATTTGTGGCTAGCCTTAATGCTACTTTTATTAGGCTTATTCCAAAGAAAGTTGATGCACAGAATATCAAGGATTACCATCCAATTAGTTTGATTGGTTGCATTTATAAGTTGCTCTCAAAGTTGTTAGCTCGTAAGCTGAGAGGTGTCATGGGGGTCTCATTTTTGACAAGCAGAATGCCTTTGTTGGAGGCAGGTAGATTTTTGGATGCAGTGCTTATTTCAAATGAGCTTATTAACTCTAAGACCAATTTAGGTAAGTTGGGGTTATTTGCAAGCTAGACATCGATAAGGCTTATGACCATGTCAATTGGGATCTTATTTATGTTATGAGAAGAACAAGGTTTGGGCAGAGACAGAGAGATTGCTTGGATTCGCCGTTGTATTTCTTCAGCTTCTCTTGCGGGGCTAGTTATAGTTCCCCTTCTCAATTCTTTTCTGCCTCTAGAGGGTTGCCAGGGTGACCCTATCTCTCCTCTTTTGTTCTTATTGATCATGGAAGTTTTCACAAGGATGCTTAAATTCGGCTGCGACAGTGGAACTTATATCTGGGTTCACTGTAGGCTGACTGAATACATCTACTACTAATGTCTTTCACCTTCTCTTTGCTGATTATACAATTATCTTTTGTGGTAATGATTGTGAGCAAATAGTGAACTTGCGTGACATTGTTATTTGGTTTGAAGTGGCTTTTGGCATAAGAGTCAATCTGTCGAAGAGCTCTATCTTACTAGTTGGGCAAGTGCTCTATTGATTCTTTCCAACCTCCTATCTTGGTCTCCATCTTGGTGCAAAATTTGAGGATAAACACATTTGGGAACATGTAATTGAGCATTTGTGAGAGAAGACTATTCGGGTGGAAATCAAATAACTTTCTGAAGGGAGATTGACACTCATTAGAAGTGTTCTGTCGAGCATTCCAGCTTGCTTTCTCTTACTCTTCCCTTTACTGGTCTTGGTGGCAAATAAGTTGGAAGTTGTTCAGAGAAAATTTCTTTGGGGGTCTTTTGGTAGTGACTTTAAGGCTCTGTTTGGTTCTTAGAAAATTTGGTGGAAAGAAAAGTTGAAGGAAAAAAATGTGAAAGAAAAAAAACTAGGGAGTGTGATTTTTTTCTCTCTTGTTTGGATTGAGGAAAAAATACAGGAATTTGGGTGAGAAATTTGAATGTTAATGAACTACTTGAATGATGTTGATATCATTTAAGTAGTGTAAGGTTGTAGGAGGTTAGGAATTCTTTTGGGAACTTTCGTAAATTTTCCTCACAATTTTATGAGGAAAATTTCATCACTTGTTTCTAACAATTTTTTTCACCTAATTTCCCTTCATATTTTTTTTCTTTGTGATTTTCTTTATACCAAACACAAAAAAAAAGTTACTTTCACAAATTTATTTCTTTCCACCAAATTTTCCAAGGTTCAAACGGAGCATAAATTATCTTCTTGTTAGATGGAATATTATCAAGAATCCCATACCTGATGGGGAATTAGGTGTTAGGGATCTTAGACTCTTCAATGAGGCATTCCTTGGCGACTGGCTATGGAGATGCATGAATGAGAAGGATAGCCTTTGGAGAGGGGTGGTTAGGAGCAATTATGGTGGTAATTGTCTTGGATGGTATCCCTCTAAGCCAAGTGATGCTTATGGGCAAAGTTTGTGGAGATTCATTCACAAAGGATGGGGAAGATTTTATCATAATTTTCCCTTCGAGACCGGTGTTGGTTCTTCTATTTTTGTTTTTGGCATGATTGTTGGTGTAAGGAGGGCCTCTACGAGATCTCTTCCCCGCCCTTTATGTGCGAGCTGTAAATAGGGATGCTACTATTGCCGTTTATTGTCAACGTGGGCCTGTCCCTATTCCGTGGTCTCCAGTTTTCATCCGCGATGCTTTGTTTGATGACACTATTCTTGCCACCTGTCTCAGCAAGTTGAATGAGATTACATCGCAGGACTGACATGATGTGATTACTTGGGATCTCAACTCTAAAGGAGTTTTCATTGTTATATCTTACTATTTAAAGCTCCTCTCTTATTCGATCTTCGCCATTCAATCTAGTTCTTTGGTGTTGTTCCCTTGGAAAATTATTTGGAAGACTTTAGCTCCCTTAAAGGTGTCAGTTTTTGTGTGGGAAGCTTCACATGATAGTATTTTGACATGTGATCATTTACAAAAGAAGGGAATTATTTTGGTGAATAGATGCTATTTGGGAGTTAGCCTATTGTTGCTTGGGGGTTTCTTGGGTTGTTTCTGATTCTGTGGGGAATCATCTTTTGGCTTGGGAGGATGCTTTTGGTAGGAAGTTAAAGAGAAAAGAGTCTCATTGATCCCACATGCGATTTTTTGGACTGTTTGGTGAGGGAGCAACAAAAGAGTCTTTGAAGCAAAAATCAACGATATTATTATCAAGACTTTTTTTTCCCCCTGGGATAGTGGGTACGTTTGCCAATCTTCTTTTAATGTAATTGATTTTGTGGATAGGTTCGATCTTGGGTGTACATAACCTTTTTGTAGGATGCTTGCTTGCATTCAAACTTTTGTTCTTATTTTATTTATATTATATTATACTCTTTTTCCTTATTAAAAAAAAGGCATTAGTTGTCCAAACAAAAAGGTCAGGTTATGTAGCAGAATCCGTCTCTCATCTGCTTTATGGACCATTCCACACTCTATTTTGGGGCTTGTTCATCATAAATCTCTTCAAATTGCTTGAGTATTACTGACCTTGGTGGCAAAAAAGTAAAACTTGTGTGGAATGGTTACTCGAGAGAAATTCTCTTGCTCGTTTATGAGCAGCAAGGAATTCTATATAATAGGTGATCCATCCAAAAGCCTAACATTATCATTTGCACTCCGAATACATTTCCCTTGTGCACAGGAACTGCTAGACAAAAAGCTGCTTAGTCTCAATCAGGCACAATTTTAGCTTCTTCTTGGTTGCACATTGGTTTAGTCAAATGACTACAATCTTTGTTGATGGGGAATGATTGGCCACCCACCATTGGTGAGGAGCTATGTAAAATCTTTATTTGTCCTTAGAAGCTAATTCTCTTAGATACTGTCTATCATGATGTGATGCATACTGACTAGATTTGTGCGATCCACTATGTAACCTGAACTATTTGGACGTCCTTTAGTTCCATGATTATCATTATAGGAGGTAAAAAATGACTATATCAAAAGAAAGAATATATTACTTATCTGAGCCGAGAGATTGGAGGACTCCATTGCAAAATCTGTATAGTTGTCCTGGTTGGACAAGTGAATTAGCTGTACTTGTGAGTGCTGTTCTTTTGTTATGAACGGAAATTAAATTATCATGTACTACAGAAGTTTATTTTTGTGTAGAAGTCGGACTGTGGTTCTTGTTTGGAGCGGCTGAAAAGAGTCTGCCTTGTATTATTCCTTTGTGTATTCAATGGGATTGTATTCTTCCCCCTTCCCCCATTTCCGAGTAGTTGCATTTAGCGGCTTTAGGGACTGTTTTGCTCCTGTATTCTTCAAAAAGGAACTCGATTTGTAGTCTGGAGGTTTGGCATGATTATGTTGTATTCTTGGACCTATGTATTTTGAAGTAATGCACTTGCCCAATAATTTTGTTGGAAGGTTGCTACCTACAGGTTATTCTTTCTTGAGCTTCTGTTTGCTTTTCTGGGGCAATTATTTGATCGAATGTTGAATTTCCCAGTTTTGAACGCTGGAAGATTAAAAGGCGAAGCAGTTGCATAGAGCTGTTTCCCAGGCAAGGACGACTGGGCAGATCCAAATTATTTGTCGATGTTGCTTGTAACTTAATAGTTTGTGCCATCAACTGGCAAGTTGGTGTTTTTGCATTGTGATTACGATGCATTTCGTTGCGGTGATGCAAATTTTGTACTAGACCTGTTGGTCTTCTTGCATTATGTTTTTAATAAATGGCAGTATTCAATGAGCTTGAGTCATCATTGTTCAAAATGTCTGGCAGCTTGTTGGGGTTATTTGTACTGGGGAGTTCCAATTTGATTGTGATATGTACTCCAGGGATCCAGGAAGCTCTAGGCTGCCAACTACTGACTGGTGCCAAAGCGTCCTTGGCTTGACGATGTTGGGGGACATACCCACTTGCTGAGAAATGTGGGGTGGTGGACCTGGTGGTCAGTGGTCACTTGGTTGGATTTTGGCCAACCTGATCCTGTTCTTGCTCTTACAGTTACGCTGTTACTCTCAGAGTCTTGAGACCAGATAGTGGCTGAGCATCATTGGTCAATGTTGATATGGCAATATGGCATTCCCCCCCGCCCCAAATAAGTGTTCGGTAGAACAAAGTCGAAAGGGCTAAAGGTGATTAAGAAGACCTATTTGTGGTTCCCTTTGAATTTGACAATTCAACATGTGCATGAGACATGACGTGACAATACCATGTGGACATAAACAGCAACATGTTTTAGGAGGTCTAGACAACGGATTTTTTACAACCCACAACTCGTGCATTCTACAAGTTCCGATAGTGTTTGTTCTAAATAGTAAGATTGTATCTGGTTAACGTGAATTACTTGGCTATAAGATTCATTTGGTTTACTGGAATGACTTGAATTTTGTAAAGTTGAAATTGCGATTTTCTACAAGGCCGGGAAGTGAAAATTGAAATACGTTGCTCTTAACGGAGCAGTTGAACAAAAATCACAGCGTGCTACATTAATACAGCTCCATCCATGATCCATTAGAAATTTGGCCTCTAGTACAGAGAGTTCAGGAACTTCAATTTAGCAAGCAGCCAACTTTCAGGGCAATGTAGAGAAAAAAAGTCAGACGAACACTTACATACACAGTATAGAGAAACAATCACTTACATAGAAGAACAAATTAAAACAAACAAATCTGAACGAGGCCTTCTTTCAATACAATTTTGCCTTCCAACTTTTGAGTCGAGAGACACTTAAAATAGAGGGCTGAATTTAAGTTGGAAAAAAGACTCACCTTACAAAATGAACATACAAACTTATTTAGTAGTTCATTGACATGCTGTAGTCAATTGAGTTTTCAAGATGAAAAAGCAAGGGTGAAATCATATCACACAAGAAAATACAACGCATGAGATCAGAACTAATAGTCTCTATCAGCAATACGCCGATACCCATGGGTATCTCGTACAGAGATTACCACTTATGAGAGGTTACTCATTGGCTGCAGGCTTTTTCTTTACAGCGTACGGGTAGTACTCCTTGCCGGTGTCTACTCTGGTTGTCTGACCTCCAACATCAATGACAGCAGAAGTGACAGCCAATGCTGCTCCCGCGGAGATTGCTGTTGAAATGCTCTTTCCTGAAAATAATTGAGGGTGTTAATCAAGAGGAAGCAAATTGGGGGGAAATATAGAAGAATTCAGATAATAAACAAAGGACAATGTAAGTTCCAATGTGAAGAACAAGGTTGACTTCACCATTAAGTGCTCCAATCAGTGCTTACTGGTACTTAAACACAAGGGCATTTTCTTTAAGTTAAAGACAATAAAACTGAACCAAATCGAAGCACTGCCCCCCAGGGTCCCACCAATAGTAAGGTGTTTGTTAAAAGGGAAAGGGGGGAAGAGGGGTGGGGGAAATTTGTAAAGCGTTCACTATCTAGTATTTGACCACTAGGAGAACTGGTGGGACATTCTTAAGAAGAATATAAAAGGTCCTAGTCAGTCAAACAGAAACAAACATGATCTAAGCAAATTTCTTACCTTTTTTTGGTTTTTGCGGATCTCGCAGAAGTAGCTTATTTGCTTGTGTTCCATAGACAAGATTTTCTACATACCTACTTAAGGTGAAACTAAGTTGGCTGTTTGTCAGCGTTATCCCTGTGGTTGTGTTACATAAGCACGAGGAAAAATATCCTAATTGCTAACAAAAGCGGTTCAAAGGGCAAAAATAATCATTATTGGCAAGGTAACACCTCATTGACTCCTCATCATTTTAGGCGGCAGCCTTAATGACTACTGGATAAACTCCAACTACAAAGAGATTCAGTTTCTTTATTAAAAAAAAAAACAAATTTCTTTGTTCAAGAGTGTCTTTAAGCAAATGGGGGTTGGATTTGTCCTTCGACTTACAAACATTAACAGCCGCTTGCAGCCTTTTGTTCCCCTCCCAACTCCCAAGGACATGTTCCAAAGATGCCTATTAAACTTAAGTGAAGCCATTGTGATATATCCATAACCATAATCATCAAAGTTCCACAAGATTACCATCTATCTAAGTGGCAGACAGAATTTGTCCCTTTGATAACCCTGTAAGATCATAAAACCGTCTCAGCTTATGTCCATCCAAAAACTCAGGCCATGGTCCATTGCTAAAAATAATAACCTTAGGAAACATTAATGCTTGAGATAAAAAGGATACAGCTAAAAACACCAACGTTTTTTATGAAAGTGGCTTGAAAAACAAGTACACATATTGTAAGGAAAAACTACCAGACAAGGCAATGGCAAAGACGGTTTCTTCAAATATCAGATTTCTGCTTGAAAGGATGAAACTTTCTCTAAGTGTTAGTTATTCTTATTTTTATTGAAAATTTACATAGATAAGATTCCACTTGCAAGGTGGAAGGAATAATCACATCCTTACAAGTCGTGGGGTTTGAACCCTTAACCTTCCATTTCCAAAGCTTAGTACTCCATAATTTGTCCTAGGGTGTCTCTCAGTTCTTCCTTCTAAGTTATACTTCAAATCCTCACACGCATTGATCATAAGTGTAGGATAGTTGTGTCTCTGCCTATCAGGGCCCAGCTGCATACATCAAATTTCCCTCAACCCTACCTTGGTGAGTGGCTGTCGTTTGACAGGGATTAGAGTATAAGACAGTTTGACATGTCCAAATGCATCTATAACTTCAATTTGCAATTATCTTCACTTTTTTTCAGTTGTTTGTGTTTTGAGACTCCCACCAAAATAGTGAACCAGCAATACTCTTACCTTTATAACCCAAAATGGTAGCTCCTGCGACAAAACCACCAACAGCTCCATTCAGAAAGTCCTTTTCATCCTATAATGCTGCATAAGCTGTTCTACACCAATGTAGACTCCGCTTATAGCAGCAAAAGTCAGGCCATAGTTTCCCATCATCTTCAAAGTCCTTATCAGTCCTGGTAGTGCGACCCTCCTTTCAACACGTGGCACATCATGCCAAGTTGCCACGACTGTACCCCAGATTGTTCCAGCTACTAGGCCACTAGTTGTGGCCTTGATGACTTTCATTGTTGGGTATCCTCATCTTCCAAGTATCTGCACTCTGATGGGTTCATTGAGTCCATCTCTCCCTCTTAACAAAAAGAAAACTAGATATTCAGAAGGATCACACGGTAGCCAAAGATCACTCGCATAAACTAATATACTCTTAACAGGTATGCAATGTTTTCCTTCATTCCCCCCCCCCCAAAAACGCAACTTGCAAGGATCATTTATCAGCAATATTGCTTGAACTAATCTTAACAGCAAAGGAAACCATCATTGAAGCACAACACAGTACAATTGCATCAGCAACACTGAAAGTAGTCGAAAATTACTGTCTAGACGAAGTAGTTATGTTCTCTATCAGTATTAAGCCAGTTTCCAATTGCAAAAGAAAAGCAGGGGTAAACTATATCGGATGAATTTGAAGTTGTTGTGATATCAGCATAGACAACATTTGGTATGAATGTATGACACAGAATGAATTAAAAGGAAATGGTAATGAAAAGTGCACTCATATAAACCATAAGCCAAAGCAATGGGATATTATTTTCAAATCTCTACTATTACCAAACAAATGGTATATGCAATCATCCAAACAAGTAAAGAAAATAACATGGTAGTTTTTAAGGCTGCATTAACTTAAAACAATTCAGAAACAATTCGAGCATTTCATTTCACCCCATAAAGTAAGATGTACTTCATAACCATCTTTATTACTAATACACCTTAGACAGCAGGAGCAGGACGTGTTACAATTTCCACCATCATATTAACCAAAATGAAACAACTAACAACTCCAAGCAGAAACAATGGAGATGAAATATTACATTTATTGGTTTTGACAAATGCATTCTAAGCATGAGGTAAAAAAGCACAGAAAATCAGACAAAAGCCGCAAAGGATGGAAATATATAAAATAAAGACAAAACAAAGAAATTACAGGATTTAACAATTTTGGGCTCTGATCAATATAGCCTATGGCTAGGTTACCAAACCCTAAAAATCCACTCTTTTCTAAACCCCGCCATGACCGCTCTCCTCCGCGCCACCCCCCACCCCCCAAAAAAGAAAAAGGGAAAGAAAGAGAAAATCCATAACGTGTAGATTTCACGCAAGGCCAATATCCTCATTGATAAGAATTCAATTCAAATCCCTAGTACAAGCCAAGCTAAATGAATGATTCGATAGTGAAATGTGAAGCAGAAAGACACTGTGATTTAGCATATTATTGAAATTTCAACTGTACTTAGGATCAGGGAGCCGAATAGAACATGAAACAAATTGCAGGAGAGCTCAAATGTACCTGATTAGCGAGTGATGACTGCTACTGAGTGAATAGTGATAGAAAGCTCAAGAACTTAGACAGAGAGAGGAGAGAGAAAGACAGAGACAGAGGGGGGAACTGGAAGCACTCGGAGTAAGTCGAGTCTTTACGTTTTTACCATCTTACCCTTCTTTTTTTTGGGGGGGGCCAGCAATATTATGCATCGGTGATCAGCTTCGCTCGTCCTACGGTCCAACTCACGGTCATGATCCGCCCCGCACACATTCTCTTTCTCTTTTTTTTTTGCCAACTAAACATTTAAAAGTCTAAAATCTAATAACATGGTAATAGTGGGGTCTATAAAATATTATTTTATTTGGTAATTCAAGTTGGTGATTCATAGGATGTACAGAAGAGAAAAAACGTTGGTTTGTGCGATGATGTGGAGGTTGTGGGCCTCCATTTATGATTCAAAATTATGAATCACCATTGCAAATGCTCTAATAGATAAAGGTACATTACACGGAAACCCTAGTGCTTACAGATTATTCTTCTATGAGCAAATAATGCAAGATTAAGTTTCATGGATTAGTTGTCTAATTACTTTAATACTAATTCTTAAAGCATTAAAATTTTAAAATGTTGACTATAACGCCTGCAGCTAACAAGTAATGTTTTGGACTGAGCTGGAGTACCTGTTTGAAGTGACGAATGATAAATGGTGATTGGCGCATTGGTGGACTGGCTTAGGCCGGACTCATTTAATAAATGAAACAATTTCGTGTTGATTTTGAAAATAATTTAAATTTATACTAAAATTATAAATAATATACTTTCACACTAAATGATCAATTCATATCAGACTCTACTTAATATTGGTTAGATTTGTGTTAGATTCAACATTTCTAGTTAGATCTCGAACATATTATTATCTCTTTCATCTCTCTTCAGCCTACAACTTTGTGAGGCCTTATTATTAAGATGTGGCCCGCACGCGCCGCAGTTTATTTCACCAACTAGGCGCACATTAGCAGGACGGAGCCAGAGATTGTTCTGAATTGAACAGGTATTAATATCCATTATCTTCTGATTTATCGCTAACAAAAGCAGCCTTCAATTATTTACTTACCATTTTGGATTAATCCAGAGTGACATTTTTACTTACCCCAAAACTGGACAAATTCAGAAGAGTTTGATCTTCCATGGGGCATGCAGGGTCCCTTGTTAAAAACAGAGCAGATTTTGAAGTAAACATTAAGATGCAAGGATGGATGAAAAGCAAAATGAAATCCAACAAAATGCATCTCTCACTGTGAAGAAAACCTGATCCGAGCCAGGGCAATGGGAGCTATAGAGCAGCTCCATAGTAGACCCCAAAAATTTTGAACACATAAATGAGGAGAAATCATGGATAAAGCACCATGAGTTAAGACAGGTTCACAGCTCAAGATAAATCCTTTGCTTTCAGCAGAACCTTTGCCTCCTCCATTTCAATTCTTGGGGCAATGGCAGGGGCTGAATTGAAAATGGAAAAAAACAACTTATGAAATGAACATGCAAAACTTATTGAATCGTTCAACACTATGTTGCCAGGGAGTATTGAAGGGTGGAAAAGCTATGATCTCACGGAAGAAAATACAGCAACAACTGAGATGAGAACTAATCATCTCTCCTGGATAAACCATGGCTATCTCTTTCAACGAAACCAGTTAAGAGACGTTATCAGTGGCAGCAGGCCTTTTCTTGACGGTGTAAGGGTAGTACTCCTTGCCGTTGTCTATTCTGGTTGTCTGACCTCCCGCATCGACAACAGCAGAAGTGACAGCCAAGGCTGCTCCTGCAGAGATTGCTGAAGAAATGCTCCTTCCTGAAAACAGAAGATTGGACACTAATGAAAAGAAGCAAATTGTGGAAACAAACCTAAGAAGTGCAAAACCCCTAGCAATTGAAGCAGAGCAAATGAAATCTTCACTGCAAAGCCACAACGAAGCGGGGATGTTTGCACCTTTTTTGGGGGGGGGGGGGGGGTGTAGGCAGCGTTATCCTACAGCACAATTGCAGGGAGGATATCTCTAATGGATCCTGAACTTGAAAAAGACAATCTACTACTTCACAAAAAATGGACCTAAAGTTTGATGAGATATTTTGCTTTAGCCTACTATAATCAAAACCTGCAAAACACCAAGGATTCTTTTAACTGGCTCAAGGTGGTTAACACTTAAACATTCTTGAGAGCAATGAATATCCAAAGCTGGAGAGAATCAAAGAAGGGCAATATATGAATATCAATATTCTGGAGGGGAATGAAAAACCAACATACATCATATATGGCATCCTCCTCTCCACTGTACCTCCTACACCCAGTTTGGAAAATCAAAGTTTCCTTTCCTTCCCCGCCCCCCTTTTTTGTTTTATTGAATTAGATCTAATACGGACCTTGCCCGGGGGGGGGGGGGTCATATCCAGCAGCAATGTAAAGGATCTTAAGGAAAAATTACGACTGAGGTCTGCGAATAATAAGAATCTTCAGATTTTTGAAAAAGAAAATAAAGCTCCAAGGTTTAGACTTTGGAATAAAATTCACTTCCAATTAATTAAGGGCTTCAGTCAATTTTCAACATAGCACTAAAATAAAGGAACAGAATGTCATTTTCTATGAAAAGATTCTGAACCGGATCAAAAACCAGCTAAGAACGCAGAAAAATGATCAAGAAGGCCATCGAAGACAGTTGTTTGGCTGCTGTGTCATTTGTGTCAGAAGGGGGGGGGGGGGGAATGCACGAATGCATAGCAGGATGTGAAACCTGCTGCTAGTTTCTTGAAGGACTATCTTTGAGCACAGAAACAGAATTTGAATATTAGCAAAGTGGGATTGATTTTTGCTGAACTTCTTCAGCATCTAACTAATGTAAGCATAAGCTTCCATCTCTTACAAACAGAAATTTCAGAAAGTAATGCAAGGAGACACCCGGACATAAATTATTCCAGGCAGAAAACACAAAGAAAAAGAATATTCCTCACCTTTGAAACCCAAAATAGAGGCTCCTGCAACAAAACCACCAACAGCCCCATTCACAAAGTCTCTCTTCATCCTATAATGCTGCATCAGCTGTTCCACGCCAATGTAAACACCACCAATCGCAGCAAAGGTCAGCCCATAGTTTCCCATCATCTTCAACGTCCTTATCAGTCCTGGGAGTGCAACTCTTCTTTCAACTCGTGGCACATCATGCCAAGTTGCCACAACCGTACCAAAGATTGTTCCAGCTACCAAGCCACTAGTGGTACCCTTTATAACTTTCATTGTGGGGGTGTCCTCATCTTCCAAATATCTACGTTCTGCTGGATCCATTGAGTCCATGGTTTTTCTTTGGCTACAAGACAGCAGAGACTTCAAAGGGATCAAAAACTCAGTGCCCAAAATTTTCTATGTAAAATCGTTTACTCCAGCAGTAGCAGACATGTTGAAGTTAATACTAACAAGCAAAGTAAACCACTATTGAAGCAAAAAGATAACCATTACGTAAAGAAAATGGTCTAACAAAAAGCATTGCATTAACAAATTAGTCTTTCTTTCCACATGTTGCGTAAATTCTCAATGAGATAAAACAACAGCAAAAACAAACTATATCCCATGAAACAAAAGGTCTGACAAGCTCAAGCATCAACAATATTTAACATGCTGGAACTAATTTGTGAGTAGGGTTCTGATAAATGGGCAACAAACCTATCTCGTACAAGCTTATTAGTGGGAATTCACGAGTCAATAAATCGTGATCTGTGTAAGAGGCAAACAGCATACAAACGACAGAAATGGATGATACTGAGAGGCAACAAAAGCGTCCTGGATTTAGCAATTGTAATAGGTCACCAAACCCTAGCCCCCCCCCCCCCCCCCGGGCCACTTCCCCCAAATCAACAAAATACGCTCCCCAAATTACAAAACACGAAAATTTCACGCGAGGAGAAGAACCCTAATTGATGAGAGATATTCAATACAATACCTAGAACAAGTCAATTTGAGCGATAGATTACGAAATGAGCAGCACACAGACTATTGATCTATCAAAAAGTTGAAATTTCGACGCACATTCAGGATTAGAGATGCGAATATGTAACGAATTACACAACGGGAAGAAATTTACCTGATCAGTGATGATCGAAATCTCAGACGGAGAGAGAGAGAGAGAGAGAAGCGTTCAGTGAGTTTTTCAAGTCCTCGCCATTGATGAATGAAGCCTCGATTTCTGTATGTTCGGTTTATTACCGTATTACCCTCGGCCCTTTCACAAAGGAGTGACGATTGGACTCGTATTGGATGGTTGCTTGAAGTGTGTGAAATGGTGCTTAATAAACAAATCATTCGATTTGGATTTAAATTGACATAATTTCATATACTAATATTTAACTAAAATTTTTATATTTGAGACAATTTTAGACTATTAAGTATTATTAAGTTTAAATATGGTTTAGTTTAATTGGTAAAATTTTTGACAGATTCTATTAGAGTCCTAGATTTAAATCACACTTGCAACATTTTATGTGCTTACCATTGCACCCAAAAAAAAGTGGGGGGGGGGGGGGGTGGGTGATCCAATAAATAAGTCTTGCATATGTAAGTATTTGTAAGAAAAATCTCCAGTTGAATCAACCTTGAACAAGTAAATTAATCACTACATTAAAAATACTGAAAATGACAGGATTTCTTAACGTGAAGCTCAATCTGAAGCCCCATT
The DNA here is from genome assembly GCA_017589665.1 of Selenicereus undatus. Lineage (NCBI taxonomy): Eukaryota > Viridiplantae > Streptophyta > Magnoliopsida > Caryophyllales > Cactaceae > Selenicereus > Selenicereus undatus. The sequence continues at coordinate 2,886,799 of JACYFF010031952.1, forward strand.
CGCTTGATAAATAGATCATCTAATCTTGCTTTATGCTAGAGTATCTTCTTTTGGGATTATGTTTGCTTGAGTTACTTTTTAATGTTTGAGTCAACTTTCAAATTATCAACGATTGAACTAATAAATTTACCTTAAAATAAGAATATTAATTGAATTTTTTTTTAATAAAACTCATTTGGGTCGAGTTAATCAAACACGATGCAAGTCATACTGCCCTATTTGAAATTTTAGATTATATAAAATTAAGAAATTTAGGTCAAGTAATTGGTTACAAGTTCAAATTTGTGAATGGAGAAAATTTGTGATGAGAGAGTTGTACTCATTTATGAACCAACAACAACTCGATTATAATAACAGAGGCGCAAAGACAAAAAAATTAAATAAAATGAAGTAATCAGCTACGGCTCCATTTCCAATTGATTTTCTATAATACTGATTCGATTAAACGAATTTTTCTGATAAAAATAATCTAATACAATCATAAATTTCTCATCCGAAATCAAATCCACGTATAAGATTTATTCTATTTTGATCCGAATTAAAACTATTTTATATTTGGGTCAATAGGATTTTTGCCGCTACTATTTTACTGGGCCGCAGTCTGATCCCAATATCGGGCCGTTATCGGGAACCATTCGACCCATGGCGCACGTTAGCAAAGCAGCACAAAGCCAAAGCAGTAGACAGTGAAAACTGATGAAGAACTGAGCAGAAAGTCAAGCGTCTCAGAGACTTGCATCCACGCCCTAATTAAGTCTACGGGGGGTTTTAGTATTCAATTCAATTTTGCAGCAAATTGAAATCGGAATTCAATTTCTCTCTCCTCAAGCATGCAATCCCAAGACGACATTCAAAATTTGCCAATCGATATCGCATTCTCTCGATTAGGAGGTTGGTAATTTCTCACATTTCATTCCAACTCAAACTTCGATTCGATTGTTGTCATTTCACCCTTTATGTTATTATCATTGAAGTTTGATTGAATTTTTGTTTGGAATTGAAGAATGGCTAGTTGATCGAAAAAGAATTCCAGCGGATTGGAGGAAAAAATTGAGTGCAGTGAGAGCTAAGATTTCATCAGCATTTGCATCGCTTCCTAAAGACATGGATCCATACTTTCATACTCTGGACCCTGAAGGTATGTCTGTTTTTGTTTTTTTTTTCTTTCCTTCTTGATGCATTTTAATCATGGGTTTGTCTCCATTTAGCTTGAATTTTGATCTGATTGGGTGATCGCCACCTTCAAATCGGAGAACTTGGTTTAGATTGGTGCAAGTTGTTTTGGAGGATGAAATATTGTTCAATGTTGCATTGGGTAGTTTGGTTAATTAATTACGTTATATGACCTTTGTACGTAGAAAGCTCTCGATGAAATTTTGTTTGCGCCCTATTCCAAACACTTGAATTATGTGTCCAGTACATAAAAAATAAAATTAAACATAATTAGAACTAAAGGTAGCATCTTTCATCCTCGAGTAAGCTGTTCAGTACTTCCTATGTGCTGGATGCTAATAAAATTGACATTGGATTGCTCTAAGCTAGGAAAGTTGTTTGAAGCCGGTGTTAGTTTCATTATTTTCATTTTCTTTCTATGTGATTTTTGCAAAATAACAATTAATTCCAAGATATAAATTCTTGTGCGAAAGAGGAGTTAGTTTGTGGAAACAAAATTTCAAGTAATGCATCAGTATGGGAGAAAGCTTTATAGAACTTTCATCATGGAGGAAGGAGAGTCTACCTGATAGGTAGGCAATTATGTTTTCACACTAGATATATTTTCTTCGATTGGGATGTGGAATGCAAGGGAACTGTAATGGTATAATTGCAATAATGACTGATCACTACATTTTGTACCTGTAATATATGTTCAGAACAACCCCCCCCCCCCCCCCCAAAAAAAAAATCAGTTTCAATTAATTAAGTATCAAGACCTATGCCGTTTGCTTTTTGTTGTGGAGCTGTCACTGCATTCAACGCATGCGCTAATTCTCTCCGTATTCGTATCCTTCTCATCTACTTGAAGGTTTTATTTGAGACCCAATGAGATTAGATAGACTGAGTGGGCCTAGAGAATGGATGGAGTTATGAGGTTAATGGCCTTTCAGTATTTAGCTTGTTGAGACTCCGTCTAATTACTTTGTGCATTTCCTATCATCTTCTGTCCCAGGGATTGGTTACTTGGAAGCCAAAAAAATCTATGAGATCCTTTTGCGAACCACGCCTGAAACTCGGAACATTTTCGGTCGGCTTTCAGGCTCAGCTGTAAGTTCTTCGTTGATTGGCATCTTCTGTGCCATCATCATGCTCCAACCCATGTAATCAGACTTTTCTCTCGTTTACCTTTCTGGCAGGGAGTATGGGAAGCCATTGTCCAAGCATTTGAGAAGGACCACATATTCCTTGGGCAGGCTGCTCAAATAATTGCACAAAATGTTAATTATGAGATGTAAGTTGAAAGTTCCTTTAACGGTCATGGATGTTTGGGATTATTGACAATTTCTTTTGTGATTAATTTTGTTTCGATATGAAGCCCTTACCTAAAGAAGCAGGTCCAGAAGACACAGCAGCTGCTCACAGAACTTGATCGCAAGGAAGCTGATATTAAAAGAAGTGCAGCTTTATCAGCAGCCAAATATGCAGAAGCTTGTCAAGAACTAGGATTACAGGTTTCTATGCTGCCTATATCACTAAATTCTCTTTATCCATTTTCACTATATTCTGGGATATTCTGTTCAGTCAATTTTTTCTTTGAATAATCACAGGGAAGTAATGTTAGATTAGAACTCTTGGAGAGTGCAACTAACTCCCTTCCAAGCACATTTGGCAAGATCATGGAAGTTATTAGTGGTGAATCTGTTGCTCAGGCTATTGAGTACTATTCAAGTTTTGTGAAGGATCTCCATACTAACAATGATGTAAGGCAACTTTTTCTGAATATTTTTGCTATTGCTGTCTACTACAAGCTAGGGATGCAGAATGCATTTCTTGCATGAACAATAGGCTTTCTTGATTATGATATTTATTGTTTATACTTTAATTTCATTCAGCGAACACCAAGCCGTGTGGCACCAAATTTGAGGAATCTCATTGAGAACCCTCCTTCTCTGGGCGTTTCTGTGGGGTCTGAATTCCTTGAGCCTACAAATGTTGCATCCAATGTCAATGAACAATTGGATATGGGTGGGACCATGACTAGTGGGGCAGAAGGTATTGATTGGGATATTACCTTGGACAGCTCTCAGATTGATTGGGATATTGGTACTGTTGAAGAGACAGATGACGCTGCTAATGGATTGGGTCCTTATGAAATTGTAAATGCCAGTGACATCTTACAAGATACTTCGACTAATGACAATGAGAAGTCCAGTGAGGCTGGACTGATTAGTATAGTGGCTGATATGCTCATTTCAGAAGTATCGTGGGATGTTAGTGTTGAGAATCCTCAAGTGGATATGGTAGAAGATTCTGGTTTACCTAGTTCAGTGGAAGCTCAAGTATCTGCTCCAAATGCATCAGTTGAAGCGCAGAAAATCTCAGGCGATAGAAGTCCACTTTTGGAGACAGAATACAGGAATAAAATTCTTGATGATCTCTTTGAGGTATGTGTGTCTGATGCTATGTACATAACACATCTCACTTTTTTATTTGTTCTCAAATATTAAATAGGAGAAATGAAGAAGATTTCTTGCTGTTTTTGTGCTCTGTTGTGATCAGATTAAGGCATTTTTAAACCAGCGGTTGGTGGAGCTGACAAATGAGGAGACTTTGTCTTTGCAACATCAGGTTCAAGCTGTTGCTCCATTTGTAGTGCAGCAATATTCTTCTGATGCCATCCAGAAAATGCTATCCGACATTTCATCATCAATATCCTTGCTAACAAACAAGAAAACAAGGGACTTGATCATGATTCTTAATTCAAGAAGGTAATTTGATCTAAAAATTTGAATGTTATTCACAGAGATTTGCATGTTTGAATCACTTTACGAGCACTGCTTACTGCAGCCATACAGTGTTGTGCCCTACTGTGTTCATTGGTGCTGATTTCTTTTTGAACATTATGTTGGTTTCTTCTGTTAGGGCATCAAAGGCTTCTTGAGATATGTAGACCTAGGGTTCTAACTTTTTCCTCAATTTTGTCAGATTCTTGGACAGGCTGGTGCGTACTCTGGAGGAAAAGAAGCACCATGAAGCTAAGCTAAAAGACGGGTTGAAAGATTTGTCTGCAAAACGTATGGAGCTGCAGAATTCGATGGCTTCATGTTGGCCTAAGCAAGTGAGTACTGTGGCTCTTTTTCGGGTGAATATTCGATAATGTGTGGTTTGCATGCTTCAGTTTTTTTATTGGAAATTTGGGATAGAGTCTGTACAATATGTGCCTGTTAAATACAATCAATCTAGTCATGGCAGTAACTTTTTTTGAGAAGTTGAAGGTAGTTTGATTAGCTGTTCTATAAAGTTCATCATTATTGTTGAGGGATTCATTGCAGTGAATAGACCATCATTATCCTTACAAGGAAATGGCACGCTGCTTACATCATAAAAGATGCACTCTGTCTGCAATTTTATGAGAGGTTGTTGCTGTTGAATGACCTATTTGAAAAGTGCTGACTACCTCCCCCCCCCCCCCCGGCAGAAGGGGGAAAAAAATGAGGAAAGACAGTTTAGGCTTTTTGCTTTTGTTCACTTCTATCTAAAATATGCCATAGATGTGAAGAACATATACACGAGACTTGATATAATGTTGGTGTATCAGCGTCTGTGATCTTTGATATGTGGTGAAGTCTTGAACTATCACAATTCATGCTGGCCTGGTGGCATTGGATGTGATATCCTTCATTGTCAGTCAATCTCGCTGCATCTTGTTGTACTGTGCTTGTGAACATGGATCATCGTTGTAACTTTTGTTTGTTGAGTCTATTATACAGTGTGCTCATTTATGCTGAGGCTGACAAGTGAATAATTATTTCCAGGAAGCAGCATTGGCCAAAACAAGAGAGCTAAAGAAGCTATGTGAAACTACTCTTTCATCCATGTTCAATGGAAGGCCTGTCAATATTATTGGAGAAATAAATACCTTGTTGAGTAGTGGTGTTACTGTGTAATTTTCCAGCTTTTTTTTGGCTCCTTTTTCCTTTGAAATTAAATGTGCTACCAAATGAACTAGGCATTAGGATTACTTAGGATTTTGATATTTAAATGACAGTTAGAATTGGTGGCTGATATACATAGCCCCTGATGTTGTATCCCATAGTGCTGAAATCAATTTTGTCGAAGTACACTTCATGATCTGGATGGGATGCTCCAATTTCCATCATTCCAGTTTTATGTGCAGCAGAAATTGTGAAGAACGCTTTGACATTAACACTCGTATTGCTTAAGTAGAAAGTGGTTGTCAAACAACAGCGTGTAATATTTGGAGCGTATCCAATTGTTGCACGGTCTAGTGCATGTTCTATACATCTACATCGTCCATTTTACTTTGTTTCGTTTAGATTCCTAGGAATTAATGTCTACAATCTAACCTTTAGACATCCGAAATCTCGAACAATCTAACCTTTAGACATCCGAAATCTCAATAAATCTATACACCTTCATGTCTTGTATAGGGTTATTCGATATCTTTGAAGGGGAGTGAGATATTCTTGGCTTAGCGTTTGGTTCACCTATTCCTCAACTCAAAGAGCTGGTGACGAGTCGTGCTGGGTCAACCAATGAGTCTGTCTCACAAATTTGACTGACTTCCACATTCTTATCCACAAGTATCCGCAGCACAATTGCTTTGCCTGTGCTATTCATTATTCAACATGCAAGTAAGCTAATCTAAGTATTCAACATTTTGGTAGTAATTATCTTCAGGAAAAGTTATACAAATGAATGAGCTAGTGAACATCGAAAAGCTGTACAAATCAGTAAGGATGAATGTGTCAATGAAGTTGACTGCCTGCTTATACCAATCTCGAGGAAAGGTACGACCTAAATGATGAAATATACCTTCCTCAACCATTCGACAAAATTGCCGAAACTTCTCCTTATCAGATTCTAAGTTCCCCGTTCTTAAGCAGAGTTCAGCTGCTGTGGCTCGTATGGAATCTGCCTCTACGTTTGACTTCAGATAGATACGTAAGTCATTGCAGGGGATGCCACAAAGCGAGTGTGTGTTGACCGGAATGATCTCTCAAAGGCATCTGCGTCAGCAGTATCTGCTCCAGGCTTTGGCAAGATACTTGTCAGAGCTGCGAGAACTTCTGGCATTGGGGCTCGAAATTCTCTCTCAGGCTGTCAGACATGCATCAACAAATACTTCAGTAACATAAATTTTAAGTGCATGCCATATAATTTTGCCGGGCAATCCCAGAAGTGCCAACATCAGATATGTTTTGATAATCTGGGGAGATGTTCCAATGGTGCTAAGGTTAGTTGTGAGTGCAGGAAGAGTAAGAGAATAGAAATGGTGCCTTTTCTTATTTTGAGAGGAAGGTGCTAAACAGGCAGACTAAAACGATTTCACTTTTCCATTAAACCATGCAAGTGGAGAAAGGCAACAGTAATTTTATGCCATGAGTACGACATTACACCTGCACACAGAGAGATATGGCATCAGCATAGCGGGAGAGAGCCTTTGTGGTGAATGACCTTCTCAGGCCAGGGTCAACCATTTCTTCCAAAGAACTAGCATCATGAAGCCGGCAGGATGCCCATTTCACTAGAGATTGTTCTTCATATGGTCTTGAACTGGAGCAAAACAAGAGGAAACGATAATCATAGCAAACAGACCTAACAAAACCCAGTTATGATGGAAGATATTTGGGCAGTTACAGCACCTATCAAATGGTTTCTTCCCAGTTAGCAGCTCCAGAAGCAAAACACCGAAGGCATATACATCAGCCTTGGTGCTTTCCGTCCCCAGTTGCCCATGTTCTGGTGCAATGTAACCTGAGTTGATAATAGCCATCTCAGAAGCCTGTTTATGTCATTAACAAAGAAGGTGATGTCATCTACCTGCGTAGGTTGTGTGAACCACATTTGGCATACACTTCCCTCTAGATAAAAGGACTGGAAATAAAACTAGATAGCCGGTCCTATGTTTTCACTCTTCAATATCTGAGTTGCTGTTCTTCACTGAGGTTATTATTACTCCAGGGCAAGCACCTTTTGCCGTGAATCCATCTTGTGCAAGTTTATGCTACCAGATATTGGATAGAGGAGCATTTACCTTAAGTTTGACATCATTGGTGGTGAGAGGCCTCAACACAGATAGCCCGCAGTCACAAACTTGAGGCATCAGTTCATCATCCAGCAATATGTTGGCAGCTTTCAGATTGCAATGTGCTACTGGAGGTGAGATGGAATGCATATAGCTGAACATGAATACAGAATTGATTTAAGTCCAAAAAAGAAAAAGGAAGCTCTGACTGGATCTGACAATATGATTTGTATGTTAGTTGAGGTAATTGCAATAAGATGAAAAAAGAACACTCACTCCAAGGCGCGGGCAACACCAAGAGCAATCTGGATACGGATGCCCCAAGTGAGAGGCAGAAAGAATTCGCAATGCAGAGCTTCATCAAGAGTCAAATTCCTGACATACTCATACACGAGGAGGTGCTGTCCGTGTTCCACACAATAGCCAACAAGACGTACGATATGAGGGTGCTTCAAACGGGATGCAACTCGAATAACATCCAAAAATCGTTCCTCTTCATAAAGGGATAGGGACACCATGTTTACATTTTTAACAGCTAAAACCTAGGAACATCACAATAGATCAATCATTTCTGTTAAGCTTAATAAGTAATCTTAAGAAATGTTATGTAGTGTATACTTGACCGTCAGGGAACTCTGCTTTGTAAACTGAACCCAGTGATCCCTCTCCAAGAAACTTCTGTTCACTGAAGCCGTGCGTTGCTAACTGGAGTTCTGCTAGTGCATAGAGTTTTGCTGTTGGAGGCATTTTGTACTTCCTTGAGAAACTTCTCCGAGAGGCCTGGTCCTTTGTTGTATATCGCACCGGCATACTTCTAGGAATGATTGCAGGTATAGTGCTGACGGCTGAAAGCTGCTGGATCTCCTCATGATTGCTGGGTGAGGTGTCTGCACAGAGCAAAGCTGGTGTAAGTTATACAAGGAATGCAATTTAAGCAGCGTGGGCCCTTTTTATTTTGGGTTGGGGGGGGGGGGGGGTAGGATTGCTATCATCTTTTCATCTGTTAGCTGGTGAAAGAATTTCTTTGAGAGGAATAGTTGGTAGAATAGAAACGGCAAAAAATCTAGAATCACATAGATTTCCTTGATTACATCACCTTTGCTTGAACTGAATGGGATGGAATATGTTGACCTAATGCTGTTCTCCATGCTATCAAGCTCCGCAGCATGAATTCGCTTAAAGCGTACTAGAATAGCAAGTGCGAGAAGACCTGCAAGCAAGGCTATTCCACCAACCATAACAACTATCCCTCCTGCAGCCAGCCCCCTTTTTTTGTGCCCCTCTTCTCTTTTGGAAGGGTATTTCTCTATAGCACTTGACTCAATTGTTGGGGGACTAGCAATGTTCTGCTCTTCAGGGACCTTATCAAAAGGAAAATCCCAAAGGGCATAGTTGGATCCTACATCAAATTTATTGCCTCCGATCCTGATAGAATATACAACAGCAAATCGTCAGTTAGGACAAGTATGCAAATTGAAGTAATAGAGCTCACAGGGACTCGTCTCACCATAAATTTGAAATTGTCTGAAAATGCTGAGGGATGATGCCACTGAAATTATTATCTTGAATGTTCCTGAGAGAATATCAGTTGTTAATCACATGGAAATTATATTGACGTAAATTAAGAGTGGCGCATGTAGCTGAAGAGTCACGTACAGGTCAGTTAGTTGAAGATCAGCCAGGAACACCACTGAACCAGCGAAATCATTATTTTGCAAGAACCTGGACGTGTTTTTAACAAAGAAGGAGTGAACATTCCAAGCTAGATGAGCAATGCAAGATGTTTTGTATATCTAGATGTATAATGGAGCAGAATAATTTGAACTAACAGTCTGCTAAGGTTTGTCAGAGTGGCAAATGAACTGGGCAGATTTCCAGAAAACTTGTTGTATGATAGATCCCTGCACACCAGTGACCACAATATGCAAAGAAACGATTAGATGCTAGGATTCGTCTGTGAGAAGATTCTATGAAAAACATAATGAGTTTTATCACTTTCGCAATTTATTCTTCAACATTTTCCACAATAGAAGGGTTCGACTTTTGAAACGGTTGCACTCTGTCTGTAAATTATCTTAACACTAACAAGCTAATCCAAAATCAAGAGTTGGGTTGAAGAAACACACATCTCCTTCAAGTTTTGGAGGCCGACAAATACATCTCCAATGGGTCCAAATAAGATGTTATGGCTCAGATTCCTACCAAATGGAGAAGAGTCAGCATCAGTTGCTTGTATTGGCAAAAGGCTGTCGCGGGGGGGGGGGGGGGGAGCATGTTGGTAATCAGGGAAGCAAGTTACTCACAGGTGTCTTAGGCTTCTTAAGGAAGATAAAGACTGTGGAATGTTCACTGAAAAGTTATTGAATGCCAGATTTCTGCATATGAAGAAAGTCATGAAGAGTCAATAATCAAGGACTTGAAAATGCCAAACATTTTGACTAAAGCAAAGAAGGAAGTTGATCTTACAAGCGGGTCACATTAGGTGGAAGGCCAAAAGGGATTTCACCACTGATTTCATTCAAGCTAACATCCCTAATTTTTGCAAACAAACAGACTGTCAAAAGTGAAATTTTGATTCAAAAATATGTACTGATTATTTGTGAATAAGAAGAGCCCACTTACAAGTTCTTCAAGCTATAGAGATTGGCTAGCTGGCTGCCCAGTGAGCCACTGAGTTCTAGTCCATGGAGCTTACTACACAATCCCCCGCCCCCCAAAAAAGAGGGGGAAATAAGAGATTCAAAATTTCAGCCAATTGCATTTAAGGGATTATTGAAAGGGGAGATTCAATCGAGGAAATGGATTTACATATGTATAACAGATGAAGCAGAACATTCGATCCCAGTCCAAGATTCATCGCAGGGGTCTCCCCCCTCTGCCTTCCATCCCTTGAGCTGCTCTGGCTTCCTTAAGGCCTTGTACATGTCTTGCAGCGTTATCACTTCATTTTGGTGGGGGCCGCCCCCCCCCAAAAAAAAAAAGAAAAGGAAAAAAGATGAGAGTCAATTGGCTTCAATTCGTACTTACCCATAGGAAATAATTTTCAAGCATTCATTATGTGAAATTGAGAAAAATTAGGCAATGCATTTAGCACCAAAAAGAACTTAAAAAGAAAGATCCGGAATCGAAACCCATTATCTATTTGTAATGGATAGCGAAATTAGACGATGTTTACTTCTAATGAGCTAAAACTCAAAAAAATTATTGAAATGGATGGTGAAAGATTAACTAATTGACCCTTGAATCATTTCCCATATTTGTTTCTTTTACATATTATTAGTTTCACATTGTAAGTTTCAACTTGAACATATCTTTGACCTAAACCCACAATTGTTCATTCATCGAAACTAAATTTCATAATCACATCTTCCTCACAACTCTCGAAAACAACATTTCAAGGAATACGAAGAACAGCAAATTCAACTACTCAGTTGTTTACTATCAAGATCATAATCAAGATCAGGAAGTAAAACAGTGAACCAAAGACAACATTCGCTATGCTAGAATCAAATTTACTCATGTAGAATATCAGCATCACTTCCACATTTCAAACAATTGGCAACAAACAGAAAACAGAGAGTACAGAGAGAGAGAGAGATAGTTACAGTCGAGTTGATCAGTTTTTGCATGAGAAAGAAGAGAGAGACTCCCTGAGAAGAGCATGATCAGGAAGAAACAAAGCCTAAGATGATTCAACATCTCAATTGCAGTTCCTTCTACGAACAGAAACTACAATTCAAATGCCAAAATCAGGGAGAAATTATGGCGAAAATGAGGTAGAATTACTGGAAATTAGGGTTTGATTTCGGGATTTGCCTTTGAATTTGCTTGAATTCTCTGATGCTCGTGCAGTGAGGTGAGAGAGAGAGAGAGAAGCTCTGGCGCCGCAAGAAAGAGTAGAGAGAGAAAGACAGGGAGGCTGGAGGATTGGATGAAAGTTCGTTGGTAAGAGAGGAGAGAGAATCTACGAGCCATAACGGTTTCTCAGTTCGGCCGTTTTGAGGAGGTGCTACAGAAGCAGAACGGCGCCGTTTTTCGTCTCTTGCTTTCTCTCTGGTTCCCCTTTTATTTGGCGGGGTTTGAATATGGATTATCTTTGTAAATCACACTGAGACAGAATCTACTTTGGTGAGAGGAAATTGGATATAAATCTCTGAAATAACTGAGTATAATTGGTTCTTTTTAGCTTATCATAAGTAAGTTATTATCAGTAGTCAGTACTAATAAATATTAATGAGTGATGACGACTGCTGATTAGGGCTAAAATTGTCAATGAAAAATAAGACTATGTGCTAATTTGTGTTGATCAATAAATTAGCGTTGAATACTGATAATAAGTACTTAAAGATAAATTTAAAAAAAAAAACATGAACATTTGAGTTGTTTCCAGATAGAAAATGTTTCATTCTTTCTTATGTTTGAAATTAACTCTCTAGCTATGATTTTTCTTTTATTTATTTCACGTTTTTTTCTTATTTATATGTCAACTTTATTTTTCCCATGAGTTTCTAATAAGATAATAACATCGCCGTTTCTTGACATTTTTTCCGTTAATAAAGGATTTGAAGCTTGATATCTAACACATTTGTATAATAAGACTTGAAGATAATGTGGATTTCTTTCTTTTTGATAGTGTGATCTTTCTATAATTTTAAAAATACTCTCAATTATAAAGATATTGTCTGATCGATAACAAATCACTGACACTGATGAAATACAAACTTTTTCTTTCCTTTTTTTTTTTTTTTTTTTACAAAAGCATATAGTTTTAAGTTTTCTTACAATCATCTGAATGCAACTATATGCATTGTAATTTGAGAGTATGATCAACTGAAACAAATATATTTTTCTAAGCTAGTTAATATTGACAAGGTGAGTCTTTATTATATTTTTTCACCAATTTTGGATTTCATTTGTTGTCAGTTTGGCCGTTATGCACAATTCTAACAAGGTGCTTCGTTGACATTTGTGTCTTATACTTCGGCATTCTTTTAAAATGATCTCCAGGTTAATAATTTTAAACAAAATACTGTGTTTACCATCTTTTGAAAATTATATTTATCAAATTACTCCTTGTATATTTCATCTCTTAGTATGATCCAAAAACATCACAAACTAAAACATATAAAATAATCACAAAACTTTAAGTATGTAATATAGATACAAATTTTTTCCGGTTTAGGATGTAGCTTACATTGCTTTAACTTATTACGATGATGTTGCATTTTTTTTAAGGGGATATTCCATTAAAAAATGTAACACTATACAAATAACAGAAGTTCACCGTAAAACAACACACTTAATTTGTCACAATTATTTACTTAAGTTTGCTTGCTTTCAAAAAGGGAAAAAAAAAAAACAATTTATTACACTACTATAATGAACTATAGTAATTTCATGAATTCTTCGACACTTATGAAGAACACAGTAAGGTAACTTTATACGAACCATAGATGATCAATTGTAAGATCCCCCGATCGTACCTCTTTTGTCGAAGTTGTGTGTGGCGGGTTGGCCACACACACCACTTTTCAGTTTTCACCCCCTCTCCCCAGGTTTGAGCTTGGGGGGCACAACTTTGACTTTGTGTCTTGCGAGTTATGTCACTTGTGTGTGGGGATGGATGGCGGTCCTAAGCCTTGGTCTTGACTTTGACATCCCCTTACTTCTAGTCCATTTAAGGTCCACTGAATACCTCTGCGATAGGTCTAGTAGGTTGGACCGACTTACCATTGTAAAAAAAAAAAAATGATCAATTGTAGGACTGAACAAGGAAGAACCCTAATTTGTGAAAACTCACAGCCAATGAAATTCTTCAAATTGTGTTTTAGATTGAAATTTTTTAGTTTTTCTGCTTGATCTCTATCGATTTCAGTTGGGGACACTCAACCAACTTCCATAAACTCGACTGTGTCCAAATCCTTACATGTTCTTCCCTCCGATTTATTTTCATCTACTATAAGCTTCTGTGTTGAAGCGCAATTAAATCTCCCAAGCTCTGCATCAATGGCGGAATCAACGGCAACCCAGGAAAAAGATCACCAAGATACAGTAGCAAAAGAGGACGAAGACGGAGATTACATGGGTGACCTCTCTAAATTCCTCCCCACCGAATCATCTGAACCTTCGAAACCCAAAAAGGTTGCAACTTTCAGTGGTAATGCAACTTTCAATTCGTCCCAACAGCCCTCGAAGAAGAAATGGAAGAACCCTAAGCTCGATAGGGAGAAAAAACAATTCGAAGAAGACCAACAAACCCTAGCTAATCTAGAAACAGCGATTCCCGAATCCAACATTGGGTTCAAATTGCTGAAGCAAATGGGCTACAACCCCGGGTCAGCCCTTGGCAAGGAGGGTTCGGGCCGGGCTGAGCCCATTGGGTTGGAGATACGGAGGTCTCGGGCTGGGATTGGGCGGGAGCACCCGTTGAAGGAGAAGGCGAGGAGAGAGAAAGAGATGGTTGAGAGGAAGAGGAGGAGGGAGGAGGAGTTGATGGAGGAGTTTGGGTATAGGCAGAAACTGCAGTGGAGGAGTAAAAGAGTCGTGATTAACTATCATAAGGCGAAAGCAGCACTTGATCAGTTGGAGAATAGGGAGCCCCCAGTTGAGCCAGAGAAGGATGATGATGAGGAGGGAAAGAGTGATGAGGAGGAGGAGGAGGAGGAGGAAGAACAGATCAGTGAAGAGGTATGTAATGTAGTGAAGAAAACTATGCATTATTGCTTATGAAGTTAATGTGACTTGAATGAACAAATTCCTATCATGGCATGGCATGTGCTGTTGTTGGTGGTAATGCTTATATTTTGTGCTTCTTGATGAGCTGCAATTTTTTCTGCTTCTTGCATTTGGAGTATGATTGATGTCGATTTAGTGTGGTTGTGAAAATTGTATCATTTATTGCTGAAAGTAGTGCATGATTAGTTGGTAATCGTGTCCAGTTTTGATTGTATTCCTAATGTCTTTGTGGTTTTCTGAGTAATCCCGTGTCATGTTCCTTGGTTGTCTTTGTGATTACTGCCTGTTGAACCAACTATGTGTTCTTTCTCGTGTGGAAAACAAGCAGTGACTTGATTGTGCCATAGTCATAACTCATAAGGTGATGTCTTCCTGTTTGAACAAGATGGGTTTGGAAAAGAGAAGTCACTTCAGTCAGTGGAATTTGAGCTCCGATAAAATCTGAAGAACCACTTGATAATGAACATTTGGCCACTAGTGAAAGCTCACTTATGTTCCTTCCTACATTGCATTTCACCTCCTCGAGGCAGCAAAAAGTATATGAAGCTTCAACCCACTTTGCTCACCACATTCCCACGAAGCAGAGGACTTGGTTTTAAAAATCTTCATACCCAATTCCTGTAGATTCCTAGCTATTTTAGTGACTTCGTAAAGACCCTGCCTCTGTTTCTTCCAAAGTCATCATCTTGTCCTGTACAGAAGTATTGAATTAATTGGTGATTTAGTTTCAGTTTTTTTTATTTTAGCACGAGTATCAACCATCTAAAATACTGGAGCAAAAATGAGTGAGAAGTCAATTAAAAGAATTTGGAAGATTAGAATATGAGAGGAACATTTTGCTGATATGCTCTGTTGATAATGAACAGTTCACCTGTGTTTAATGGCTTCCTTGTATAGAAGGCAGGAATGTCAAGATTTCCTCTCCTCACGCAGCTGCGTTGATGTCATGGAACAAATGCAGAAATGGCATAATAATGACAAAAACGCTGATAAAATTACAGGAAAAGTCAACCTACTAGAATTCCCTCTAGTATTAACGCCCAATCTCCATTTTTGTGATGCTGATTCTACAATCTCTTAGATTCCTCATGCTTTCTGCATTTTGGTTCTCCAAGGATATCAGGAGCTAAGAATCAATTGTGCTTTTAGATCATGCTTTAGATAGCAACTAGTGGGTCAAAACATGTCCATTGCAGATATGGCTTCAGGGTTCACAGTATTAAAGCAGTTGGCTGATGTTAACCATAATTTTGAGGTATCATCCTCCAACAGAGAGATAAATGGATATCCCCATACAAACTTGTATTCTGAATGATGATGGTATGCGATCTAGTTCACCAAATGTAGAGATCCGATATTGGAGGTAATGATTGAAGAAAAACTAAAAGAAACAATTGAAAATTCTTTGTATTTAAGCCATCAGCCATAAGACTTTGGGTTTAGGAAACTCAAAAAAGTTGGACTGAACCATTAGGTTTCCCTACTATTAGTTGACATGGTTGTTTCGTTCAACATTTCAAAGACTTGAATCCATCATTAAGTTTCAAAAGGAAAACAATGATGGGATTAAAAGCTAGAGCTTCATTTGAACCATCTTTATAAGCATTCAAAATGAAATGCAGTCCAAAATTATTAACCAAGGGATCATATGCCTTGTCGTATTCCAGCTCACCATGTTGCCATGACTTGGTCACTATTGCACCTTTGCGCATAGAATCCTCTCTAGCCAGCGGGCTTGCGCATTCTGCCCTTTTGGTGAACGGGCTTTCTGTCACAGTTACAGATTTTGACCTGTCTTAGCCAATGTTCGTTAAAAGCGATATTAGGGTAACATGTAAATCAAAATTGAAGGAGCTCTGTGGCATCTCTATGCCTTTGGACACCATTTTGGGACATGAAGTTGTGAAAAACAAATATAGTAGTGACTGTAATGCCATCAATAGCCTACTGTTGCTCACTTGCTTCGGACTATACGATTCTGTTCTTCTATGATCCATCTATTTCTAGACATAATATAGAATCCAGCACTTGTGAGTTCTGATTAAGCAATCAAACTGGAAGAATATTTTGTATATTTGAGTGATATAACTTCAATACTAGCATTGACCTAACGAAACAATGGCAAACGTCTTGGTAGCTGGTTTATCGCTGTTTTCACAAGACATTCTATTATGCTACTTTCTGTTCTCTCTCACACTCCCCCTCCTTTTTCTTGACTGACATGCAGACTGTCTTCGTGAAAGCAGAGTGTTGCTATAAGGGAAAATCTCGCCAAGTGCTATCTTAGTAATGCACCAGTGCTGTGCTGAACTGATAGTTGATGAAATGACATACGGGCTCTTTAGATCATTTGAATTTATGCACTGACCAGTTATCATGAGTAGGCTCTGTCACCAATATTCACCTGGTACTTACCATGTTCAATAAACATTTTCTCTGGTTGAGTCTTGGTACATGATACTGCTCATCAGGGCCAATTGGTCAACCAAACAAAGTCCATGTTAAAGCTCAAAAAGTTGTTTGTTAATTTGTCAGGACAATAGACATACATGTTTTCATTTCTGGTCCTCCTTTGGTTGAATGGTGAATTATCTATGATTTAGACCTAATAAAACCAATTGCGTATGATTGATGGGCTTATTTGACACAGGACTTGCTAGAGATACTGGTGAAGCTTAGAGAAGAACATCGGTATTGCCTCTTCTGTGGATGTCAGGTTTGTATAAATGGTTGTAACCTGCAACCTTGTTTTCCCACATAAATTCAAATCCCCTTAGTGCATTGCCTCGGCCCATGAACATTAAGGCCTTTTTCTGGGGGCTCCTGCACAGCCCGGCGCCCGGGGGGGAGTAAATAGAAGTCAGTAAAAGAACTTACCCTTTTGCTTGTTTGGGAATCTATCTTTAGTAGTGGGGGAGTGAACAGAGTTACTTGGCTCCTTGGCCCTCTTTATTATGATTTTCTCACCATCCAATTTGGAGTGTAAAAGAGATCAAGTTAGGCTAACCACTTGGCTCTTTATTACTCTATTCAACAACCAAGCAACAGTAGGTGACTACTCTTCATTATTGTTGCTGACTGCTGCCCTTTCTTGTTCTTATGAAACTTTTGCGTTGATTTCAGTATGAATCTATGGAAGCCCTCGTTGCTAACTGCCCAGGAATTAATGAGGATGATCATTGAGGCTTAACCCTCGCAATGGAGGTCCCAGAATACCAATTAAGAGCCGAGAACGATCGTTTATTGCTCAGGCAAACTCCATCTGACAAACTGACAGTGCATGATTGAGATCCTTCAATTTTGGCTGATTAACTGTTCGGGCCCTTCTAGCGCTGCTTCGCAGTGGAGTTCGCCTTGTTTGAAGACTGCTATTCCTTAAAGAGGGAGTGGTGCCTTATCATTATGCTGCCAACTTAATGAAGAACAAATCACCTATGCTTCTTTTGGTGGAAACTGCTAACCACCCAAAACAAGTAGTTCTCTTTGGATTACTTGTGATGTGCAACATAGTGCCTTCAAGACCACCTCTCTGTAATGCTGTGATTTTACAGATAGTTCTTAGGCCCATTGAAGTAGTTACTAAATGATAAAGATTGTGATATTGTGTCCATCTGATCCTCATCGATTGATGCTGTACCTCAATTATTATTTAGCTGTTTCTTTGACATGATTTAAGGGGAGAAGAAAGCTCAAGTTATTTTCTTAAAACACCCCCCCCCCCCCCCCCCCCTTCCCCCCAAAAAAAAAACCCAAAAAGGGGGGGGGGGGGGGGGGAAGCCTGGCATTGTCATGTACATAAGTCAAAGGCTCCATGCTCGTTTTTGCACACATCAAGCCCAACGTTAAACCATGCATGATTCTTGCACACATCAACCTCCTCTTAGACAAGAACTTTTCTGGGGGAGGCAGGGGGTTGGTGTTAAAGAACTTGAGACAAACATTAAGCCACAGCGATCATTGCCCAGATTCTATTGTAACCTTGGATCTATATAGATCCGACTTACCATATATGGTGATTTATTTAATTTTTTAAAATCCACTTTCTATTTTCATGGCCCTTCTTTGCAAAATTACAAATTTTCTTCTGTAAAAATTATACCACATTCTCGGAGCTATAAATGAGAATCCTCAATTTGGGGGGGGGGGGGGATATTCATGAATCCTGATTAATACAACAACCCAGCAGTTTATAAGTTCAGAAACAGAAGCACAAGCAGGTGGGACAAATCATCAGTTCAGTCCCACACATTTAGGAGTCAACCATGCAGTAAGGACGAGAAAGGATGGCAAATTGCCAGGATTTCGAAAAACCTACAAGCCATCAAAGTAGAAACTACAAAGCATACGAAGTTTCAGGTAAAACAGAGAACAGCGCAGTCAGCACTCTGCCCACATTTTTAGATCACCATCAAAGCGACCAATGGCCATGGCCAGTCCCAGCTGAGTTGTAAGGCCTGGAATGATCAACATCCATGTACTGCCGTCCATTATTGTGGTACTGGTCCATCAAAAGATCACTGTGGAACTGACTGCTAAGAGGCTGGGAGATTTGCCCGAGACCCAGATGATCATGGTATGGCGGGACAACCTGCAAGCCCTCATCAGGTTCATTGCCCTTGAAACCCCATGACGAGCTGCTGTTTGAGAAGTGAGCCACCGTGACACTATTGGCCATGGTGCATTGGGACATGGTTGCTCCATCAATGTTCATCAAGCTACTGCTACTACTGAGTCCGATGCCTGATGATGCTCGGTTTCTGGAGCCCCAAGTTGGATTTGACAGAAGAGAGAGAGCACAGCTTGAGTCAGACGTGACCCCTGTGATGCATTCTCCCGAAGGGATGGAAAAGCTGGACCCACCAGCTGATCCTTGGAGATACATCTCCGAAGAAGGATCCTCAGAGCTGCCTGTTGGTAACAACATGCAGGGAAGTAAGAAGAAAATCTGAGTAACTAATATTATATAAGGATTATGTTTCCTCCATAAATAGTAAATACCATAACAGACCTAGCCCAGCCAACCAATTGCCAGTTCTAGTTAATTTCACATAATGTCAAACTAGATTGACGGCACATTTCGATTGGCTGTGAGCAATAAGCTTGTCAACGAATACAACTAACAGTGGTCATGAAAATTTCAGATTCGAGTGAAATTTTGTTATTTAACATTTAGCTTTGGTTCAGGCTCGGGTGTAATTTAGGTCATGAGTCTACCTTGCTGGGTTTAAAAGAAACCTGGTTAACAGTACGCCAGCATGGATAACTGTGAGTTTAGAAGGTTAGGATATTTCTCGCAACTTTTTCTGAACGTAATATCCATAAGTAGCAGTATGCAAAGAGTATGGTGTAGAGAGATTACACAATTACATTACCTGGCCACATACTGTGAGCATACTTCCCAGAGGATGTGGACTGACTTCCTGGCACTCGCTCAGAGGCCCTGGTACCTGGCCACAGATCCTTGCCAGAATGCCGTGCATATGAAGAAAAGTCCAATAAAAATCCACCACCTCTGCTGGCACCATCTGCAATAATACAAGAGAAATTCCTCAGAAGCATTTTTTTTTTAAAAGTTCATAAGAGAGAGGAGAAGGGAATTGAAGCCTATCATCTCTTACCACCAAAGAGGGACGAAGAAAGACGCCCCAAACGTGATGATAGTAAAGATCCAGGTGGCGGTTTCCTCCTACGCTCATTGTGACCAGCCAGGCGTCTGCGGCAACTTCTTTTTCCTTGGTCAAATTCATTGAGCAGGTGGAATCTGAGCATAGAGCATGCACTGTAAGCTCAAGAAATTGGTGCGTTCGGCATCCAACAAACAATAGCCACTTAATATGAGTCCCCCCCCCGGGCCCCCCCAAAAGGTCCATGAAGATCTGGATATCCACAATCTTACCCCTGACAAGCAAAAGGTTTGTCCTAAGAGTGTATTTTATCAGCATCTCTTAAAAGATTAGAAGTTTTATGCCTAAACTATAAGGCCATAAAGAACCAAATCCTTCATAAAGTACTATTCCTTTCCTCCCCCCCTTTCGAGGACTATTATTCCTGAATCAAAGCAGAAAACCCCAACAGAATCAAAATGCTGATTAAACCCTTGATTTGCTCTCATCCAGCAATTTATGACCAATGGACTTCGATTCATACCCCATGATCTAGATCAAGCAAACACATTTGCCAATCTTGTTATTAATAAGGTAAGAAGCATGCCAGATGTTTACTGCAAAATATTCAGTCGCAGTTAACTACAAACAGTTCAACAGGAAAGAGGAATTAAAAAAATCAGTCACCAATGCATCAAATTAACAGAAGCCTAAAGAAATTAGACGACATCAATCAACTAACAATGTACTACTACAACATATGTCAGAAGTGCAACAGAAGGCAATTGAGACAGGAAAAGACAATGAAATCTAGACACAGGCCCACGGAAGGGGTCACAGACAAACTAAAGCCAATTCTATGAGAAAGATGAAACAAGATCATTTATCTTGACCAGGACAATAACATGTAAAAGTAACACCGAGTATGATTCTTTCAGGACACGTGTCACTTTTCGAATTTAAGCTACAAAGAGCTCCAGGATGAATGATTATCAATGACGTAATAAAGCTAAAAGCAAATAAAGCAGAAAGGCAAGACCGTGAGATGTCCTTGGTCTATTGAGCAGAACGTCAAAGCATGAATGCATTTCTCTTCCCTTACTTCTAGGAGAAAAAGAAACGCATGTGCAACAAATATATGCATCTTATATCGCTCGAGTAATACCAAAACTAGTCATGAACGCTCAATACAGGATCATTAGCTGATTATCATTACATTACATAGCCAGGCCATTATACAACGAACAACACCTAATCCAGTAGTCCTATGTGAAGCCAGACCCCCTTACACACTCCCCTCAAGGTGAGACCATACAACGCTGAGTCACAGTCAGAACACCTGTCACCTGACTATCCCTCCATGTTGGATAGGGAGGTAAAATGTACGTGATCTTATCCCTATACTACAAAGAGGCTATTTCCTTGGTCCTTGATGGTAAATGCATCATTGTTCACAAATCAAGGACAAAAATTAATGAGCTACTTGCAAGTCAGTTAACTAATTGACTATAAACCATGCAGAAAAATCACCAGTACTGACTCTTTTATCTAATCTACCCTTAATATAACTTTCCAAGTCGGTTCAGACACACATTCAGAAATATCACACTTTACATGCAGTACTTGTTTGGTCCCAGCAGTTTCACAATTTTGTATACGTCTAACTGCAATTGCAAGCCTCATGATATTAAATGAGACCGAGATAATCATTATTCTCTGCATTGAATCTCACAAAAAAGGTAACACAATTAATTCCCTCCCCTGCCCCCCCAACACAGGGGGGGGGGGGAGGATGAGAGACGTGGCAAAACCAGGTATGTTTAAAAATTGCAATCACAGTTCAATTTCTCAAGTAATAGCGAAAACTCAAAAAAAGCACATCGGAAAACACAGGCTTAAAACACGAGAGTTCTTTTGGTTTAGCAGTACAGCATCCCACCCGCCCTGAACAACACCAATAGCAGTCCTATGTCCTCTTTCCTGACAAAAACCTCATGAAAATGTGAACGGTTAACCACACCAGCATTTAAGATAACAGAGTCCGCATCGTAATTCTATAGATAATGAACAACACTGCTTCATAGTGGATATATCTTCCTACTTTACATCATTGAAAAAAGAACATCAAAAGGAGCATGCATGATAGCATCCTCAAATTGGACAACGCCACTGTCGCCACATATTTAAGCTAAATGGTTTCAGAGAAAATAAATTATAGTCGCACGTACAGGAAAAAGGAAAGCAGCAGAAGCAGACACTTACAAACACAAGATTCTCAGGACTACAATATGGTTTCTTTTTGGACATATAGAGTTACGAACAACCAGCTTCAGATCATCCACAACACAAGACTGCCTCACCTCCAACTCCAAGGAACAGGTTTAAAGAAGAGGAGGAGAGAAATGCAACCAACAACGGACAACAATTCACAGGTGTAACAGCCTCTATGCTCTAGATCCTCAGCTGCAAATCTTATCCCCATGACAGCAGCAACCAAACTCAACTCATTTCCACTCACCTCACAGCTGATACGGGTTTGTTTTCAGCTTCTTTTCAGGTTTGGGTCCAGTGGAGTGAGGGAGTCTCTAACAAGTAACAATCCCCCCCCCCCCTCTCCATGAAGCAATGACACAAAAAACATAAACAGCCAAAAGTACCCAATGAAGATAACAAGTTAATAAGTGAGATCCTTCTCATCATGGTGCCACTGGATATTCAAATATTAACAAAATCGCATATCTCATTTGATAATGAGAATCGCTGATTCAGGGTTATACTGAGTTCGCTACATGAACAAAATTTTCGTTCTTTTTGATATTTAGATGAGCTGGGATTGGAGATGAAAGCACTAGCAACATCAACTAGTTTAGATCCAGCTTTAGCAGGTCCAGGAAAATTCAGAAAAAGAGAGAGAGAGATTCTTTTGATGGATTAGAAGTTTAGAACCTTGTGTAATTTTATTTTATTTTTAAAAAAAACCAGCAGTAAAGCAAGGCACAAGATAACAACAGCCAGTAGCAAACAAGTACAGGGGGGGGGGGGGGATGCTAATGGGTCTAAGTACTCCAATCTGGCTGTGAGTAAAACCGGGATGCTAGGTTCTTGGGGGCCATAGGAAGTTAATTTGACGGCCTACGGAAGAATATCGGTTGGCAAATACATATTCACAAAAGAAAAATCATGGGTATATTTACTAAGGGAATGTGAAATAGAACGAGGAAGAGGGTGGAAATCCTCTGCATTGTTAAACTTTTAACATAATCTGTCTCAAATTCTTCAGTGATAAATTTCTCACAAGTATCACAAAATTTCATTCTTTCCGCATTTGCAAGTGGCAGAGAACTATCTCAATCTGATTCCTAAGAAAGAAAGTGGGGGTTCTACATGGTAAGGACATCAGAATTCAGAAATGCCAAATGCAACAAAAAAAACTCCCATTCTAAAAGCTATGTGATTTCAAAACTCTGATTGAAAACTGACAAATCCGGCTTGCATTCATACAAATGCCTCATAAAATATATAGAACAGCTTAAGCTCAACAAGAACAAATTTGAAGATTTGCTGTATCATCAACCCTAATAATTGAGGTGGGAAGACATACGTAATGTACACTCTAAGCACAAAGTTTCATTACCTAACCCCAGCAGCATGAAAAAGGATTACCAAATCTAATCACATCCGAGCACAATCCACAACCAAATTAGAAAATCCTCCCCTCCAGAAGCTGACCAAAATCCAACCCCACCTTAATGAAATTTAATCACTTTAAAATCCACCGCCTAACCCACACCCAAACAACCACCAAAAAATTTATTGTCTTATTTTTTTTTTAAGGGAAAACAACAGAGAGACGTGGTCACATAAATGATAATGATTAATGAACATAAATCTGTTGATAAGATAGACCGACACAGCAATTAATTTGACTAACTGTCAACTGATAGGTACTTGCCCAAAAAAAAAAAACAAAATTAAAACTTAGATTAAACCCTAAAAAAACAAAATGCAATAATAGTAGGTAAGAAGAAGATAAACATCAAAAATTAGCATCAAATTCCAGAAATGGTCAATCAAAAAGAAGGGGGCTACCTGCTACACTGCTGGCAAAATCTCTGCTCCAAGCCATTAACAATGACTGTGGCTGATTTTGAGTGCATTCCACAAACCTTATGCCTGGAATAGTAAGCCTTAGCATCACTAAGATCTACCTTACACCCTTCAACTTGACACCTTGGTGGCTGGCCACTTTGCAACACCCTTCTGCCACCCTTCTTGGCCGCCGGCGCCGGCGGCGAAGACGACGACGACCCACCTCCGGATTTGCCGGAAACTCCAAGACCCACATCCTCAAAGTAGATTTTCTGGCCAAATTTGAGACCGTTCAAGGAATCGGAGGACCCAGAAGAGGTCGTCGATGACCCTTCAACGGTCAGATAATTGGAACCCATTTCCATGGTTTGTTCCTAAAGGCCATTCATGATTAGGGGATGCAGAGATTAGAGAGAGAGAGAGACAGAGAGAGAGAGAGAGGTGAGGGGGAGAAGGAGGGGGAGAAGAAGGAGAAGATAAGTGTCGTTTTGAAGACACAAGTGGGCCTTTTTAGTGGGGAATGCAAAGCACACAAGAGAGAGACTGAGAGCGAGACTGAGACTGAGACTGAGCGGTGACAACTCTGAGTTAACAGTACCACCCCTATTTCTCTTGCTGGAATTCCCAAATGATGTTGATATGAATACAACAAGTGCCCTTTTACAGTAGTGAGGAGTTTTGTTTTTTTTCTCAAACAGAAAACCTCAAACCTTTTGAGACCATAATGTTTGCTTATCTTCTTCTCTGATTTTGTGTATGTGGGCGTGTCAGACAGACACAGAGCAATTTTCTTGTGTGGACAGAGAAAGAGAGAGGCAAGGGATAATGGTTGCCTTTTACAGCAGTGAGGAGTTTTGTTTTTTTTCTCAAACAGAAAACCCCATCAAGCCCTTTGAGACCATAATGTTTGCTTATCTTCTTCTCTGATTTTGTGTATGTGGGGTGTCAGACAGACACGGAGCAATTTTCTTGTGTGGACAGAGAAAGAGGGAGGCAAGGGATGAATCGAATGATGCCCATATTCCCACACCAGTATATATGGTTGCCCTTTTTTCTTTCGTTATTAGATAATTAAAAAAAGCTGGTTCAGTGCACAACCATCTCATATTCATGCAAAAATTGGTAAAGTTTTAAAGTATTTGATGAATTAGTTGACACAGATACATCCAAAAATTGAAAAATGGCCAGTGAATGTGGGGACTCTTTTGCTTGGTGGATTTTGTCAAATACCAAGAGAATATTGTTTATTTACAAATTCCCCCCCTCGTTTTCATTTCAAAGTTCCCCAACTTTGCTTCATGTGTCTAATACTAATAAATCTTTGATGGATGCTAACTTTCAAGCCCAAGAAATAAAAACACGATAAAATGATGCGTAGTTTATACTTATTTTGTGTGTTAAAATAATTTGTTCGTATAATTATCATTGGCTTTTCATGTAATTGCCATATTTTCTATGTAAGTGTCGTATTGTTTTTCATTAGTAAGTGCTTCATTTTCATCAAAATAAAACCAATGTATACAAGGGAATGAAAGATAGTTTTGTTTAATTTTGTACTTTAATTAAAGCTGGCCATTAAATGAAATGAGCATTTTAGATCTCATTCAATTTTCCCCTCGTAACTATTCACATGCCAACATGCATAGCTACAATTGTTGTAATAGTTTGGTAGAGATACTTTTGTTCATAATGGATAGTACATCATATAACTCTTTACAACTTGCAAGTCTTTAGGGTAGTTCAATGATTTAACAATGAAGACAATACATATACGTTATTGTGATTCTAACAATTTGATCATAACATGACAATACAAGATCGGTGACATGTTCTTGTATTTTGAAAAACGATTCTACCTCGTACAGATACCTTTCCTAGTTCAGGTACACTACTTTTTGACACACTAGAATGTCTTAATTCTCTATCTTAATTTTCTAAAAGTTGCATCTGTATTTAGTAACAATGTTATCCTTAAGATTGTGAAAAACTTTTAAGTCAGGTAAGCATCAGCATCTTAAGGGAAAATCATACCTTATGAGTTGAAATCCTCATATTCTTAAGGGAATTATTATAGAATGCAACAAAACCCTATACTCATATAATAGTAATTTTGTCTCCTCATTGACATACCTATCCGTAAAACGTATTTTAGTAACAATCAAAGTAGACATTCTACTTAACATTTTTAGGACATGTTCTTTTCGTGGGTAAATTGGAGTGAGTAAAAGCGTTAAATGGGTAGAAGTAGATTGAGGTAGGTTGAAGTAGGTTGAATTTTTTTTTATGTGCTAAAATAAACTTGGTTAAAATAGTAAAAGTGGGTTGAAGTGAGTCGAAGTAGATTAAAGTAGATCGAAGTAGGTCCAAGTGAATTGAAGTGGGTTGAGGTTGATATTATATAATTTGAAAAGAACAAGCCCTTAGTGGAGACAAAAAAAAAACCATCAGAGAACAAAAGACATTGATTAAAACGTATTTTAGTATATTACTAATTAACTAAACCAACAGAGTTTCATGAAAACAATGTCACATTCGGGACCAATGCTAGTAGAAGAAGACATAAATAGACTAGGGAGGGGAGGAACAGCTATATGTGTGTCTTTAATTTCACATTACTAAGATTTAAGACCATCTACAGTGACGAGCTAGCCACTAGGGACCCAACATTCATGCTATTTATGCGTTAGCTTCTGGGTTGGTCAAGGCTTTGTACGTTGCCTTTTCGGCCCCCTAATTGCATTGGCATCTTCATAGATCTGACATTTATGCCCACTACTATTGGTAGAATTTGTATGAACGGACCTTTTTAAAAAAAAAATAGTATAAGTATTTATAATTAGTATTTAATATTGACCGGTATTTATTGACTATTATCAATCAGTACAAATTAGTGTTGATCAACCCTAATTAATAATGATAAACATCGGTCAATGTCTAGTATTAATATATTCAACATGGATCAACAATGAGTTACATATGATGTTTCTATAACATAACGATGAGCATAAATTTGTGTATACACTTCATAGATGGAACTGTTTATACGAAATCATTTTTCTATAAAACATTTTCACAAAATCTTTTTATGTGGGTATCTTGGAATCCGTAGAGAAGCCTGTAGAAGTAAAAGTTGTCTACATTTGAATTTCCCAATACCTCGCGAAAGCGAAACTCATACTGAAAAGTGTTGTTATTGTTGTACTTTATTAATGAAATTATACGAAAAATGCTCACGTCCCGATACATAAAATATTGGATTGGCTTAGATAGTCTTCCGATACACATCTTTAATTATTACCTCTTTAACAATTTTAAAATGAGAGGTAAGATCGATGGGTTGCAGTCCAAACAATCCAAGCTTCAAAGGTCTACTGCAATGAAAACACCTCTTTATAATCAAGGAACTACCTTATCTCAAATTTGAACGCATGACATCTAGACGAAAGATGTCTCAATATCTCATATATATTGGTTATGTACATATAAATAGTTATAATAATACATGGAAACATGATGCTAACCATAATCATATATGCATGTACATGCTGACAATATAATATTAATCCAACTTTTTGATCAAATATTAATCAGATTTAACGTCTGATAACGATTTCTGGATAATATGAAAGGAAAGTGAGTTACATCCTGATGATTTATCTTTCCCTCCCTGTGTTTCTTTAGGGGTGGAATCTAGCATGACGTATATGATGCTGGTGTACGTACTTCAATTGATGGGGATTCTTGCTGGATATTTGATGGTCCCGTTCCGTTTTGCCTGAGAGCATGCCTAGCGTAGTGAACGCAGGGTAGAAGGTGGGGGCTCAACTCTCGCACATATGGCAATTTCTTCCTCCTAATTAGTACGGCACGCGAGGTACACATGGGGCAGCACATCTGTCCATGTCTCCTCACGTGTTACCTTTAACACTTTTTAATGTATTTTTGTTGGTTTTTTTTTTTTGAATGTGTAAATAATTTTTAAATGATTTAAAAGATAGATTGTGTGTTATAATGTGGGTTCATGACAAATATTTTTGTTGGATGATTAAAATTGGAGTTCCATGTGTTGTAGAAGTGATGGAATGCAAGTTCCATAAAATTAAATTTTTTGCTAATATAACTAAATAGAGTTTCAAAATTCGAAACTTCAACTGAAAATGCTTTAATGTATTTTAACAACGTACGCTCTGTTCTTACTCATGCATGCATGTTAGACAAATTAAAGAGATCGATAATTGGTACATAAAACACATTTCGTTGGTCCAAACAAAAAAATGACGAATTTCTTGGTTCAAGTAGTTAGTCTTTTTTATGTGTGAACAAAATAGTGTAGTTCGAGGTACACTGCCTCAAAAGAAAACACTTTAATTACGACCTTTGTTTTGGTGGGAGCAGACGAGATGAGGGAAAGCTTTCACCATCTTGCCTTATTTTTGTTATTCTTTTCGACATTTAGAAATATATATATATATAGAGATGGGCATAGGGCGGATTTGAGACGGGTTGAGTTATACCTGCATT
Organism: Selenicereus undatus; assembly: GCA_017589665.1. Taxonomy (NCBI): domain Eukaryota; kingdom Viridiplantae; phylum Streptophyta; class Magnoliopsida; order Caryophyllales; family Cactaceae; genus Selenicereus; species Selenicereus undatus. Next base: position 2,914,951 of record JACYFF010031952.1, read on the forward strand.
CATACTCATTTTCAAAAGTCATACCTATACTTATACTCATATCCATCGGATTTTGGATGGTTGTACTCATACCCACACCCATCGGGTTTTTTGGGTTTATAGGTTTTATTCGAGTATATATAGAGTGCGCAAAGTGTCACCCATATTCAACCCATATGTACATACACAGTATATTTGATTAGCAATTTCAGGCGACGCAACTAAAATTCATATCGGATAAACTCACAGAAGTTAAAAATGTAAAAAAAATTAATTTTTCATTTCTAAATAAATAAATAGTATACACTTAGAGTTTCATACCAAACATTTATTTTTGAATTTTACCGTATTCTGGTCGCCTTTTACGAACAAATCGGATACGAGTTTTAAGAATCCATACCCATACCCATGCCCATTTTCAAACGCAATACCCATACCCACCCCATGGCCCCCATACCCCTTTTTTTACAAGTTTTCGTACCCATACCCACTATAAATGGGGCGGATTCTTCGGGTTCGGATGCAACTCTCATCCATATATATATATTAAATAGAATAAAGTTTATTATTGTTACATCTCTTGAGGCCCTGTTCTTTTCGTTGGTAAATTTCAATTTGCCATATTCAACTAACTTCAACTCACTTCATCAATTTCAATAAAAAATACCCATTTCAATCAACCTTGACCTACTGCCACTATTTTAACTAATTTATAGCCATCATATAAAAAAAATTTAGGCCGCGTTCAGTAACATTGTTTTGGGTAGCGTTTAGTGTTTTGAACAGGTCAATACACTAGTGTTTGGACTAACATTTTAAGTAGCATTTAACGCTTTAAGTAGGGTTTTTGAAAAACTGATAGCATTAACGTTTGACATTTAAAAGCAATGTTTCATATTTTTTAGCCAAAAAGATATGAAATTTTATCTTTGGAAATTATCTATATTATTTTTTGTCAATTTACATTAATCAGCTAACATAATAGTTAAATTTACGAACACATTAGTTTCAACCATCAATCTAAACAACTATCTGCTAACAACTAATTAGAAATGTTATCCGTTATCTAAACAACTATCGCTATCCGCTATCTAAACAACTAATTTTGTCGAATAGGACATTAACCAACTTCAACTAACTTCAACCTATTTCAATCCACTTTAATAAAAAAAAAACTTATTTTAATCCATTTCAACTAATTTCAATCAACTTTATTTATTTTTTTAATTTATATTTTTCAACGAAAAATAATAGACCTGAGAATTGGTTGGAATCTGAGATTGAAAAATCAATGACAACCCACAATGGATCGGAGCAGCCTTAAAATCAATGGCAGACTCACAGTGTTAAGTAAATCAATCAGGATCAATGTGGTCTAGTCATGGTTCAAATAAAAAGTTAATTTTACTTAAAATGAATTTTGCCCTGAAGGGAATGATTTACCTCTGTTTCTCCTCAGCAACACTTCCTTTATTCTCTGCCCATAGTTTCAACAAGAAACCTCCTGAGCTGCTACTGGAGCCTGTTCTTAATTTCTCTCTATTTCATTTTTTTCCCTGAGGTATAAAGCTATTGCAGATTTTCTTAAATCTAAATCTTTGATGGTAGTCTTTTAAAAATATTTATGAACTAATTAAGTTAGTTTAATTTGCACTTACTAATGAAGCTAGTAACTTGCAGAAATCAAGGCTAAGCTTTGAAAATCTTACCGACTAGTTATGGAGCATTATAAGTTATTCTTTTAAGTTCAATATATCATCACGACGAAACCATTGTCCATGATCTACAGGAATCACAAGCCCAAAGCACAGATCGACTTATTAAACCTTACTTTTTCACAATTTTATCCCAAAAAATAAACGGTAATTGAGTAAATAGGTTGACCTATTTAACTTATTTAATTAAACGGGCTAAATAAGTATTTTTTTCGTGTCAAAATTTTCAACCCGAACCTAACCCAATTGATTAAACGGGTTAAACTTGTCAACCCATTTAATTAAATAGGTTGAAAATCTTTATCTAAATCCACTTAATTTCGTACTCAGTTCAGATCAATAATCGTGTCGGATCAGCTTTTGATAGTCCTACTATAAACCCTCATAGTTTTGTTGTCTTATATGAACAGAATTGATATTTACTCGCACATGTATATATTTAAAGCACAACCCAATATTTATGAAGTCATTGTCAAAGTTTTTATCTTATACAAGACCTATCAAACTTGAAGCCCATTGATTAAGGATGGAAAGGGTAAAATCCCTAACACCTTATTTTAGACCTTTTTTTTTTCCCTTTTAATGTCATGCTAAATTTATATAGGGTTTTTGGAATATAATAATCTAAACTTTGGGGGGTTTGGAAGGCAATAATCCAAGCTTAAGAAATTCTTGCCAGTAAGCTGAACTTTTAATGTATTTATTTCTAGTGTTCCACCACTGAGTCGGACCCGTTAGAAATATGGCATGGCGGTGGTGGAATCAGACGTGTAATATTAGAGTAATAAAAAAAAAGGCCTTAACACATTAGCTACCTTTCCTTCCAATTCTCTCTCCTCTCCTTACACACACACACACACACACACACACACACACACACACA
>JACYFF010031952.1:2946276-2981173 GCA_017589665.1 Selenicereus undatus
CCCCCCCCCCCCCCCTCCTAGTCGAGTCCTTCCCATGCATCCAAAAACCGGATGGAGAAACCCTACTGGGACAACCAGGGGCGGAGCTACATTGGGGCAAGGGGGGTCAATTGACCCCCCAGCTTTTTGGAAAAAAAAAAGTAAATATGTAATATTTTTATGGAAAAAAAAACTATATATATTAATTCGTTTGTTTAAATATCACAATGCTGCGCTAGCCCGTGCGGTCCTTTGCCCTTGCTTCTACTTGTTCCCGGTGGTCGTGGGTTCGAAGATTGCTAGCGCAGGCCTTTACTGTTTTAGGCCCTATGTTGTTTTTTTTTTTTTTGAGTTTTGGAACACTTTCCGTCTTTCCCCAAACCTTGTTGCGCCGAAGTATCCCAGCGCTCTGTTGCCCTGTTGGCCCTTGGCTGTTGCGCCCCTACCCCCTGCCCACCCTCTCTCTCACTCTCAGCCGCCGGCCACTAACTGACCGCCGCAGCCACCCGCCGGCCACCAGACCCGCCTTCACTTCTCCTCACCTTTCCTCCTAACTCCTAAATCTCAACTCTCAATTGAAGGTAATTCTCAAAAATACTCAATTTTTGTTTTTAATTTTGTTATTTTGTAAATAAAAGTCTTTATTTTACTGATTTTAGTTAGATTTGTGTTAAATAATTGATTAATTTAGTGAATTATTCATGATTCATGGATTGAAAAATCAAGATTTTAATTTAATTGTCTTTTTGGTTAAAGATTTAAAATTGGGCTAATTTTGTTTGTAATTACTTCCTTGTTTATGTTTAGTTTACTCATTTTTATTGAATTTGTGTTGAACAAGTGGTTAATTTAGAGATTTACTCATCAATTAAAAAATTAGGTTTTGCTTTTCTTGATTGAGAATTTTAGAAATTAGAATTGGGGTAATTTGTTGGTTGTTGTTTATTTATTTGTGTTAAATTTATTGACTTTAGGCAAATTTGAGTTTGTTTATGATAAACACAAATTACCCCAATTATAATTCCTAAATTCTCAATAAAGAAAGGCAAAACCTAATTTTGTACGTAATTATGTAAATTATTTTGTAAATAATTATGTTTATAATTTACTAAAAACCATGAACCTAAGTAAATATTATGTATATTATTAATCTCGCCCCCCCTTAGTTTAAATCCTGGCTCCGCCCTTGGGGACAACACCCCGGATTATACCCCATACCATTCCGTAGCCCAATACAAACCACGGAAATCCCTGAAACATTCTTATAGTGATCTCCCCTAGGCCCTATGCTGCCACCTCCCTAGCCTACCTCTTCCTTAAAGGCCAGAATGCAGCTGGGTCGCGATGGGGATTCCCCCCTTTCACATGGGACGACAAGCTGGCGGCCTACGCCCAGTGCTGGGCCAACCAAGGGGTTAATGATTGCAGTCTGACCCACTCACATCAGCCCCATGGTGAAAACATCTTCTGGGGGAGCGGAGACACAGACTGGTCCCCTGAGAAGGCTGTTGACTCTTGTGGGGTGGAGCGGCAATACTATGATTACTACTCGAACTAGCGATACTATGATTAGTACTCGAACTCCTGTATGGATGGACAAGACTGTGGACACTACACCCAAGTTATTTGGAGGGGCTCAACTGGCATCGGGTGTGCTAAAGTGACTTATAATGGCAGGTTAGGTGTTTTCATCACTTGTAACTACGACCCACCAGCCAACTACTTGGTCCCAACCATGCTTTAGTGGGTCGGCCACACCACTTCTCTAAATTCTAATTTGACAGTAACAGTCCTACGTCACTGCTTCTATGGTTGCGGGCATTCTATACTGTTGTTGCGATTCTCAGTAATTTGTCGACTTATTGGCACTAGTTAAGATTTCCGTTCGTTTAATTTGATTATGTTCTATATGGTTTTAAGTTCATGAGCTCTATTCCTCGGTTATATTTGTTTTTGTGTGGACTTATTTTTGAATTTTTAGGCTGCAAATTATGAATTGTTTATATTCCAAATTTGTGTCTGGTCTAATGATTCACACAATCACACTATACAAACGGGTGGTACTCAATGATGACCCCTATCGACTGCAATAGGACATTAGAATAATAATGGATGAATACCATGCACAACTATATATGTTGGTACTCAATGATGACCCCTAAAAAAACAACAGGGAGAAAATGAACTGAAGAATAAAAACTCTCTGAATCAGCCGTGAAAGGTGGCTAAACCTTCATGATCAAACATGAACACCATGAGTTAAGCAAAAGTGAGAATTCTGGGTCTACCAAGTACCAACTCCAACTGTAAACTTGACTCAGGCTTCCCAAGCAAAGGTTAGAGGCCTACCTAATCATAAATCATACGTCACCATCTTTAGAGTCTACAGGAAGCGCCTAACTATGGAGCTCCCAAATCACACACCACACAAGTACCAACAAAAATCCACCCAACATAGTATTGTCAAATCTATCATCCCCTGCATCAAAATACAGAGTCCAGAGCCAACCGAACCTTAACCGTGTTCTCCTTGTTCAGCTATCTGCTACCATCCCACCATCGGTGGCTATATGACTTATGAGACAACCACATTGAACAAAGGTCCTATTAACATGAAGGGCATTTGCATCCCAATTTTCTCTCTGAGATTAGTGCCTACCATTTAAATGGCCTTTTTATCTGCTTTCCCATTCTGGAAACATCTAAGATCGCATGTTTGTTTTCCTTCACATTTTTTTCTTTTCTTTGATTTGTTTCCCTGAAGGATTTATCTCACAAAGAATGCCATTTGAAAGTAAAGATCTAACTGTCTTTATTTCCTTTGGTTGTGCAGCAAACAGTTAATGCCTTTCAAACTTCTGATCAACAAAAACACCTTTTCCCACAATTTAAATATACAAGCTATGCATATACCCCCCTCCCCCCCAAAAAAAGGCAAAAAAGGCATCATAGTCTTAGGCTTGATTTTAGGATAATGATTTGACATGGTTTTGCTAAGCCATGGTCAAGTGGAAGCCTAGTGCCTAGTCCTTTCATTTCTAATGCATGAATTCAGTAGTTCTGCTGCTTAACCTCTTCAATTTGCTTATCTTGCACGGGCTTGTGAGTGACACTGGTGCGGTCTAACAAGAATAACTACAGCCATCACCCACCGTGTTCCCACCATAACTGGCTTTTGGAAAACCCAATCACCCAAATGAACGTCACTCTTGACAGGCAAAGCGAATAGAGTCAAGTTCCTTTTGCTATGTGAATAATTTAGATAACAAAGAAGAGAAATGTTTACCTCATTTTCCCAAAGTAGATGCGCTTTATGGATCCAACAGCTTGGGTATGAACTCTGGTCCCTTTAACTTGTGCAAGCAATACAGTCCTGAGTAGAACTTTTACCCGCAGTCACTACATCTATTATCAGCCGCATTAGCTTAAAAGAAAACATGCTTACATAGATTCAGAGAGTAAAAGAAGCCTGCAAAACCAGTTCAGCATGCACGTGTCCAATATTCAAGCATATTTCTAGTTCTTACCCTACTTCAGAGTTTATTCTTATGACCTAGTACCATGTGTCAGACACACAGGTAAAACATAGTAACACAGGTTAACATAAGGCTGAAAGGACCCCATACATAAGCCTTGGAATTAGAACTCCTAAGATAGCACCAGCTTGAAGACATAAGGCAAATTTGATATTTAGCAACTAAACAGGGTAATAATGGTGATTTTAGAGTAAAAGACATTCAAATCCAAGGACTATCGAACTCATCTGACATTGGTTTCCAGCAGCCAACAACACTACGAAAATAAATAGAAGTACAAGGACAAACTGTATCATAGAAGAGCAGGGAACTTCCGAACTTAGATATCATAATCTAGACATAAGGCATTGATCCAATCAGTAAAGCCATAACCAAGTAGGGAGAACATGCTTTCAAAATACGTTCCATCTAACATGAAGCTACTAGCCTACTACTCTATATTGGTCGATTTCCAGGTGAGTGTATCCTCAAGCTATACAGTGATTAGTGATAAACTACGTTAATTACTTGGACATTTGCCTATAATACTCATGTCATACACTTGCCACTCCAATATGGGTATGGATAGTTGCCACTTCATTTTAAGTCATGGAGGACATGGACACGTACCCTCTGCCGAAATTTGCACCTAAGTCCGAGCAAAACACCACAAACCTAAGTCCGAGGAACATAGGTGATCAATATTAACTGCAATGATACAAACACTTAAAACAATGATACATCGTTTATGCATTCATGCACAGATGCACCTTTCCACATCTGCTGCAAACAAAGCAAAAGCAACTCTAACAAGTATTGCACGAATAAGAATTTATGATTTCCACTGAGAAGGATGATAGACACAAAATATTGCATATACTGTCAATACCAAATAGATAAGGTTGAACCTAAGCATGGAGTATCATAGTAGAATTTAAAGACTTAAAATAGAGTACGGATGAATACAATTGAACGCATGGTCAGGTGCAAAATATCTCATACGGCAGCTGGATGGGAATCATCATGATGACTTTTGAATACATGCTTTTGCATAAGACTCTTAACATCAGAACATTTAATCGGCAGTCCATGCATCAGAAATGTAACTTAACAAGCTGCTTTTTCAAAAATCAAGAAAGAGGAGCGACGACAAGGATAGTGAGGAGCAACTTAAACGAAGCCAGTGAAGGTCCGTACTGCAGTGCAATTTACTGAGTTCAAGTCATGCCTCATATCAAACCACATCCTGCATCAGAAACTGATTTATTTATTTTTTTATCAAGAAATTGATTTTGGAAATAGTTTAAGAACCTGCTACTTATCTCTCAAGCTAACATCGCCGGACAAACTAGTTCCAGCAGAAGGCAGTTACGTATCTTTTTATGGAACGGGCAAAAACCCTTTGGAATTCAATTGGCAAGGAGAACCATGAAAAATCAAATTTACACAAGGCATAGGTAATCATAGACGAGATCAGTGCAAAAGTATAAAGTTTCTAAGCACTCAAAAAATGAACAGCATTATTTATTTATTTAAAAACAAAAAGACCAGAGTCACAAACTGAACGGAAATAGATGTCAGTTGTCAACAATTGCCAAGAATAACACCTACAAAAATATTTGCCACAGAAGAAAATGAGCCAATAAAGGTCACCCTTGTCAAAGCAGAATGCTGGCAATGGAAGCAAGTAGAAAGGTCTTCAACCTCATTTGCATTCTACACCAACTTCAGCAGCTCGATGAGGTTTGCGTTTTCGCCTGCTTCCATTTTGTCTGAACGTCACAGGTTTGATAGAATCCTCAGTGCTAGGCTTGCCTCCAGAGATACTATCCTCCTCAATATAATCTGCATTCTCCGTAACCTGTAAGGGGCTCTTCCTTTTCTTTGTCTCATTTTCCAAATCCATTTGATCTTCTGAGTTTCTCGTGATTAACCTCTTAGAAATCTCAACATTTTCTTCCACCTTGTCAATCTGCTCAGCTTCCTCAATTTCGTCCTTCAGTGGTTTATGTGGCCTTCCTCTTCTTTTGGATGCCAGAACCTTTTCCCCCCCAGTCCCAAGGTCATCAGAAGCAGTGACTAAATTTTGCTTCCTGCCTCTACTTCTGCCTCTACCCATCATTCAATGCACTGGGAAACACTTAAAGCAATCAATCAACGGAGCTGGAAACTGAAACTAGTAAGTCCCAAGGACATGGTTTTGTGTCAAAGAATGCATGCAACAACATATAGTCATGAAGGAATTGTAATTGTAATTTATGGGAGTAGAGACATGATCCAAATGCATGCCATCTTAGAGCCACCAAAAAGGCTCTAGTTTTAGCACTCCTCCATCCATGACAATGAAAGTTCAACTAATACAGAAACCCAAAAGGTGAAACTCTAAAACAAGCTAAAAGAACAAGCAACACCAGCAGATTTGAGCACAAGCACCAATAAACTGAAACTTGCATTACAGGAAAGGGGCAGAATCAAATTGTCAATAAATTGAAAAATCAATTAAATTCCCATCATGCAATCAGTAATGTAGTTGTTCATCAAACATAAACAACTTCATTATCTAATCCCAAACCCTATCTGCCTACCTCTGCCATTATCCACAACCTAAAAAAGACAACGCATCATTTCCATGCAATTGCAAATAAAAGCATAATTCCATATAAGGGTTTGCATTACCCTCTGAGAATTTTGGTTGAGCTTAAGTGGATGTAATTGCACAACTAAGCAACCAACCAAAAATAGGGATGACATTGAAAACCCATATAAATCTACCGCATAAACAGACCGGGAAAAATACAAATTCATTTAATTACGCAAACTACGAGAGGATTCAGACTAAGATGTAGAAAGAATAATTGTCAAGTACTAAGATCTGATGATGGCTCAAGATGAACAATGCAATCCTTTTCTCAATGACCCAGAAACTGATAGTCATAATCAAATACAGAAATACTAACCTCAATCAAGCACAGAAACTGATAGTCATCATCTCGGAGTAAAACCCATTAGTCATAAATAAATAAGGGTAATCAAAATGCAGGTGAAGACCCAGTAAGCAAAATGATTTAGTTCAACTCGTGGCGCCAAGCAAAGAAAGGCCATCAAATTGGATTGGAAAACATGTTTTGGGCGAGGAAATAGGATATGCAGAAATTGGAGGACCCAGAAAGAGAATATGGAAGTAAACGTGGGTTTTTGTTGGAAGCATATTTGCTTGACCATTAAAATTACACAGCTAAGCTTGAAATTGATCACAATCCTTCTTTCTTTTTGTTTTTCTTTTGTTTTTTTTTGGGGGGGCGCCGGACTGAGGGTGGGTATATTACTGTCTGGTATCTTATTTTGATTTTTAAGAGAAAAGGCCTTCATCTTGCTGTAGTGTCTTGCCAGTTGCCCAACGTAAGAGCGTGTATAATAGTAAGTTAAAATTTTGGTTTATATGTGAGAGTTTGCCCTCAACATATTATCTCATAGGCGCATGGGCCTATTTTTTGGCGCTTAAAATTTTACTTCTACAACACAAGATTTACAACTTTGATTCACCATATGAAACAATACTCATTGACCCACTTCATAACATACAATATTTTTATAAACAAAAAAATCACAAAAGGACAAAAAGCGGGAAGCAAGCCGCTCATGTCCCGCAGCCTCCCCTCTCCCTATAAGCCTCAAGCCTCGGGCCGTGTGTTGCACACGAGACAATCCACTCGCCTGCGGTGTTTTGTTTGCAAGTCTATCAATGTAATGCTCTAAGATTAGGTCTGATAAAGTTTAATTAAATTCTATTACGTGATGTGAATGACTGGATAAAAGACTTACTTCAAAATGGGATAATTCAATTTGACAATATAAAAATCCCATTAACTTGAACAAACCTAGTCTCAAATTCCATCAACCTAAATATAGTCAAATTTTAAATTAAATTAGTCTGTGATAGAACTGAACAACATATTATGCATACCTTATTAACAGCATTGATAGATTTAGACATTTAGCTAAGCTAATTTTGTTGCTTGCTCTGCTCAAATTAGTCAAATTTGAACCAAAGAAAGGCAATTGATTTCAACATAACTTGCATTTCCCCAATCCCACCCAGAACCAACCCATATCCCATCAAGTGATAGGTTAGGAGATATAAGCCCCATCAAATGCAACATTATTTGCAAGTACAATGTAAGACTTAGGTCCTGTTCTCTTCGACTTATTTTGTCTGAACTTATTCTGAACTGAACTTATCTGAACTTTTATGAACTTATTCTAGACTTATTTACTGAACTTATTCTGAACTTATTCAGAATAAATTTATGAATGTATTTGCTAAACTTATTCTGAACTTATTTGCTGAACTTATTTAAAACTTATTATGATTTTATTTACTAAACTTATTATGAACTGAACTTATTTGAAATTATTGCTTAAAAAATAAGTCGAACGGAATAGGGTTTAACCTTTTTGACATCCCTATTTGAACAACTCATCTTCCTAAGGTGAAGTAGTCAACACGCTTGTCCAAAAACAAAATTCTCTCTTTTTAGTCTAATTGTCCAATTCCAGACTTGCAGAAACGAAGATTTGGTCTTCTTATATACATAAATCATGCCGCCATCAGTGGTGGATCTAGCGTTTTCAATTAGGGGTGTCCACCTACGAACATTAACCACCAAGTGTACCATAAAATAAAGTTTGAACAATACATAAAATATTACAATACATGAAATGTTGCAGTAGTCTACTATTACAATTGTCCTTTCCGTTTTTTTATGTTTTGAAATCAATACATGATCGAATAATTAGAAATTGAGTCAAATATATCTTTTTCTATATAACAAACCAAGCAATCATTCAAAAACGAATCACACATTCGATTACGAAGTCTATTTTTGACGATTTCATTGCCGAAAAAGCTCTTTCCATGGTTGCTGTGGACACTGGCAATATCAATGCCAACTTCAATAACGTAAACACCAATGGATAGGTAATGTCTTTCTTTGTCTCCACCATTACTTTACAAAGATCACCAAGCCCTTGTAAGTCCTGAAAAGCTTCATCATCTTGCACATCAAGAATATAATTAGCAAGTTGATGTTCAAGTGTCGTAACCTCAAAATCAGAAAAATCATTGGGATAAAAGTGCACCAGTCTGATCAGCTGAAACTGGTCAAAAGCCCTAAAATGATCGCATGGACTTAAGCTAGCCACACAAGTGAGAAGCTCGGTGTTGGTCTCACTGAAGCGACGTCTAAGTTCTTCAAGATGTAGATCCACAATTGTGTAGAACACTTCCACCCGATAATGAAACTCATAAGTACGCTCCTCGACATTACGACGTGGTCTCCCTGGAAGGACCCATTTATCATCCATGTTTGGAATATGAATCTTATGTGTTACACAAAAAATACGTGTTTTATCCATAAGAGAGTCTCACCCATCATTTCTCATCGATTCCAATTACTTCCTTGTGACCTGGACAAGTTTCATGGCATTTGCAATATTTTGATCATTTTTCTGCAAAGCTTGTGAAAAATCATGTGTGATGCCCAAAATATTCAACATTAATTGAAGAATGAAAGCAAAATTGAAGGAACTCAAATAAGTTATTCGCGAAGTAGCACCATTCCTTATAGTTGAAGTCTCCCCTTCAAGTTCGATAAGCTCAAGTACATCCATTATAGAATCAAATAGTAGATTCACATTCAGTAGTGATTTGTAGTGAGATCCCCAACGTGTATCGCCGGCCCTTATAGGAGCAAGTTGTTGATTTAACCCACGCCCAGTTTCAATCTCATCATTCTTCAACGCCTCCTTAACTCTTTCAGCTTGTTTTTCACGCAAAAGATCATGTCGTTTACAAGAAGCTCCCACAACATTTAAAAGTTTACCAATTTCATCAAAAAGATCTCCAACATAATTATTGTCCCTTGCAAGAGCTACCAATGTAAGTTGAAGTTGATGAGAAAAACAATGAATCGAGTAGGCACAATTATTCTCATTCAAGATCAACGTCTTAAGCTCATTGAATTTGCCTTACATATTACTTGCCCCATCATAACCTTGAGAACGTACCCTTGACAAACTCAAACTAATTTATGCTAACAAAGAGTCAATTCCATCTTTCAAAGATAAAGAAAAAGTGTCCTAAACATGTACAACACCAACGAACCGTTCCTTGACAATTCCCATTTTATTCACAAAATGAAGAACAACACCCATTTGCTCTGTATGAGATACATCTCCAGACTCATCAACTAATAAACCAAAGACATCATCTTTAAATTCTTCCGTGATGGAATTTAGTGTTTCTTTAGCAGCATCATGCACAATATCTTTTTGGATAAGAGGTGACACTAATTTCTCAGTTTTGGGAGCATTATCCAACACAACATTGGCTATGACTTCATTCAAATTTGCAGCAAACTTTAGAAGTTCAAGAAAGTTTCCTCTATTTTCTGATTCTTCATATTCATCGTGACCACGAAAAGGTAAACCTTGATGCAACAAGTATCTTGAGCAACGAATAGAAGTATCCAAACGAAGTCGATATTTCTTTCTAGTTTCTTCATCATGTCTATCTAAAGCAACTGCAATGGATTGCCTGGGCATCCTTAAGTTTTCATAATCTCTCAAAGCTTTGCTGTGAACACTATTAAAATCACCAACATGACTATCGAATGAGTCAAGTTTATTCCAAGTTGAGAATCTCATCTTAATAAAGTCTCCACTTCGATTTTCTCTAATATTAGCAAACAAGTAGCAACATAAACAAAAGGCAACATCTTTATGTATGCTATACTCTAACCAAGTCCCATACTTTTCAAACCAAGAAGGATTAAAACGACGCAACCTTCCTCCAATTAGTTTTTGTGGAAACTTATGAGAACGAGGTTAGATTGGGCCATTAGCTATGTAGTATCTTTTTATTTCATCTTGTAGATTGGGAGGATACTCTAAACTCATTTTTCTCAACCTAGGATCCATTGGAAGAGTACTCAAATCAAACTCACTTCCTTCATAAGATTGACCCCACTTGGTCCATTACCTCCACTTTTATGAGTATTAGATTCACTCTCATTTCCCCCATCTCTTTGACACTCTTTAATATTAGAACCAACTCCACTACCATTTGCATTATTTTCTCCACCTTGTTGAGATTGTTTCCTTTTCAAATATCTTAAAATGGAATTGGATCGATCCATATAAAACTGGAGAGAAAAAGAATATGAAACTCATAAACTAAGCTCACTTAGTTACAACAAGTAACACATCAATTCAAATGAAGAGTTGAAACAAGCAAATGAAGCAATTAAACTACCAAGCTTGACAAGCAATTGATTCATTGATTGAAAATCAAACCAACAGCAAAACATTAGTTCACTGAAACAATTTGCATCACATTTCACTGTAACAGAACAAAGCATGAACAATTTCACTGAAGATGAACAAAATCCACTAAGCTCACATTTCACTAAAACAGAACAATTTCCATCACATTTCAAGCCTTGAAGGTGTATAAAATCCACTAAATCAAGCGTGAACAATTCACTGAAACAGAACAAAGCATAAATCTAACAAGGCAACGGCGGCAACCAATGGATTATGGAACAACCGAACAAACCAGACTAAAGTAACCAGTCCACTGAAACAGAACAAAGCAGAGCTGGGATTCTGGGTAATCTGGGAATGAAAGCTGAAGCATGAAAAATTAACCACAACACAGAAAACCTAACAAGGCAACAAGCTTACAAGCAGATCCTTGGCTAATTTCCTGAACAATTAAATAATTAATTGCGAAATTACGAAACCCTAACCCAACTAACCTCAGGTACTTAGTAACGGAGTTGGATCGATGTGGCTTAGCGGCTATGGAGTGTGGGCTGACCGAGTGACCGGCTAAAGAGGTGAAGCAGAACTGCAAAAGAACAATCAACATGAACTAAGCGATTCAACTTTCAAGCTGCGAGAGAGTGAGAAACAGAGAGTCAGAGTCTCAGAGATACTTACCCTGTGGCAGTGTGGCCTGTACCCAAATTGGCCATACAACTGAGGCTTGCCAGTCGCCGCCTCGGTCTCGGCCGGTAACTTTGACAGCAGCCGGCAACGTCACAGAGTGGGGATTGGGGGAGTTGGACTGTAGGAGGCTCGGCTGGCCGGCTGGTGTTCGTGTCGGGCAGGCAAGTGAACTGGGCAAGGGTAGAGATTCAGAGAATGAGAGTCGAGAGAATCAGAGAAGGCATGGAAGCAGCAGTGAAGCACACAGTGAGCTGAGAAAATGAGAAAATTAAGCTGGGCCCTTTCTTAAAAAAAAATGAAATCTGGCTTCCTCACTTGATGGGCCGCAGACGACTGGTCCAGTTATTTAATTTTCAACACCAATTCTATCACTAGCTACAAACTCATATTCACATTTTTTGGGGCCTAATTTAAGGGTGTCCACTTTAGATATTTATCTAGAGTCCAAATAGGGTTATTACAAATTTTTTTGGGCTAGGGGTGTCCATGCCCCTACCCTACACATGGTTCCGCCCCTATATGCCGCACGTGCAAGTGTGCAACTATCAAGTGAGATCAAGTACACCTTCTATCCTGGAGATTTGTGGCTCGACCCTGGCACATACAGAGCGGTTATTTGTAAGTTTACTTGTATCAGGTGCACAATTGGACCTGTTGGGTTCAGTTAGGCAAGACTTGTTCGATCTTCCCTCTATACTGGCCCGATGGACCTCTCGGATAGGAGCCCAGGGTTAGTAATCATGACTTAATTGACCATTAATCATTAATGACAAACCAGATATGGAAAGGATAACTCCTCGTTGACATCACCTAAACTATCTGATTTGATACAGATTAGAAAATCAGGTTTGAACACTGTCTCACATTGACGTTTATATATTCTCTTATGCGAAAAAACTAACAACAATAAAAATAATAGAGGCAGAACAAGAAGAATTACGATCTGGGAATACAAAATCTTTGATCTCTTACCAACAGGTGAATGACTGAAATTCATTTCACTATCAGAATCCAACATAACTAAACAAAATCTGCGACGAATCAGAGATGAGCTGAGTATGCTTCAATCTGAGTACGCTTCAATCGTACAGAAGAGGAGAAAAGGGGAGACTTTGTTCTTGGATAGAATTCCAGAAATTAGTTGTTAGTCTAGAGCTAATAATATCTGCTATTCATACAGAGCTGTATCATTCCTTACAGAAACATGCCACAATGTACTAACCAGCTCTCAACATAATTTTTCCCCACTGTTTGAATGCAAAACAACTCCACTGTATATGTCACACTCGCAAAAGCTTCGAATGCAAACACCCCCCCCCCCAAAGGAAAAGAAATGAAAGGAGGAATCGGAGAACTCCAAAGGACAGAATGACAACCATCACCACCACCAAATGTAGACACTGCTAAAGCAAGTATCGGTGATCCAGATGCATGCAACATTACCAATATAGGCAACGAGACTAATTATGAGACCCACAAGATGACAGAAGAATACAAGTATACAACATACCAAATTGACCTTAAGAAGTCAGCAATAATCTACTTTAAGCGAACAAGTCATCACCACATAGATCAATTCAGGTGCTCTACCAACGAGCACTATATGTGGCTCTCCATGCTTTTGTAAGGAGCAAGATTTAGGCCAAAAATATGAACAATTGAAGCTTCCTTATGCAAACAACTTGATACCTATGAAGTTCTCTAGGACTAAGTTATCTAGGATGGAAGTTATTTCCCGACTCTTCTTCACTTGAAACTTGAACATCATCCAGACTCAATGAAGGTCCATCAGGACATGTAAGGTGACCTGAATTTTGATTTCCATAAAGGGCCTGTCGAGTCTTCTGTTGCTGATCTAACATAATTTCCAGCTGCCTTCCCTGCTCTTCGATCCTCATCTGCAGATTCCGCTGAATCTGGCAAAACTTATAAAAGAGAACTTAAGGATTTCATCGGTACCTCAAGTACAGAAGATCACGATTGATCATCTCTAATCAGGAGGCCATACCTCTAATTGTTCATACAGACGCCTCTGAACATCTAGTTGAAGTTGCAAGGCCTCCTTGAGTTTTATTCCACTGCTAAATTAAAGGGGAAAAAGAGAATAACCAAACATGATTCACAGTATTTCTGTAAGGGGTTAAGAGAATTTTTATCTCAAAGTGGATTACGTTTTAATCTCAATCTGTGTGACATCACCCAAGCTCCTTCTCTCTGATTTGCCTGCATTGGGATTCAAAAACACTTAATCTCAGTTTTTAGTGAAACCAACATTAAGTTAACACCAATCAGATGGAGGAAAGCCAATATAGCAAATGGTAAGTAGTCCCTCCCCCAAGGGACAACTTGGGGTTCAAATCCCAATCAACATAAAGTTTGCCCCCTTTGACCATGGAAGGGTTACCCCCATCCCCCTTGCTAGTGCTCCTCATTCTCCCCAGGCCGCCCCCTTTCCCCCAAAAACAAAAAAATCAGAAGGTATGTTGAGGCAACGCCCTTGGAGAAGTGATGGAGTGTTCACCTTCCATGTGAAAAGGCCAGGGACTCAAACCTCGCCATTTGCGAGAGGTCCCTTCTGTTAGTTAAACTATTTACTTCACATTTACCCAAGTCACATACTCAGCCATCAATATTGTGAAAGGTGTATGTATGGAGTTCGCACTTCTTTTTTAGACCAAAATGCAGGATTCTGAGAAACTGGGCAAACCATGCTAGATAATTCTAGCAATCGTTCGAATAAATTACAAAGTGCAATGAAAAATAGGCTCAGAAATATAGAAAGTGATCCAAGGAAAGAGTAATACATGGTGAAATAAAGAACAGCAGTAAAACATGCCAAAAGCTTTTTTAACTATCATGTATATATATATCCTAATGAATTCTTGCACGAGATGGTCTTATACTCTTATATAACTCTTTCGGTGACTCATAAAAGCACTCTATTTCTTTCAATAATTTATGCTACTCTATATTTCTTTTTCACTACCTTTCAGAAATTTCAATTATGGAAATGCAGTAGTCCCTATCAATGCGATTTGTGAAGCACTAACTGCATACAAGTTGCCTGATTTTTTATTCCCTTTGAGATTAAAACATTGTCAATCACTAATTAACTAGACTCTTAGCGTCATGACCATACACCGCCAATCAATAGCATAAAATACTGAAAGCGACAGGCAGAATTACTGAAAGTGAGTGGGAGTTCTAAAGTTGGACAAAGCTATAATATAAAAATTTCATGTTTGGCTTTTGTTTACACTTTCTACCCTTTGCCCTATTCTGAAAATTCCACACATGGAACGGTTGACAGTATTTTTTAAAGCACAGAATTAAGGAGAAAGGTGGGCATCTGGAGTTGGTCAGATTAAGAATTCCTCAAGTGGAACCACTCAAAAAATGGATAATTAAACAGGCATATGAACTATTAGGTGATGGCTTTGAGAACTAAAGACCAAAAGATACGCAAGAAATGACACGGAAAACATGGAATGATAAAGCAAATATCAACGTTGCCCAATACAGCATCAGAGGCAGATCCCCACTCAAGCAAAATACCTAATAGTTTGTCCTCCATTTCTTTTGCCAAATATTGTTTATGGATCAAGGAACCCTCACCCCCTACCTAGAGGAAATTGGGCATTGATTTGGTTCGATTTGGTTACAACATCGAAGGCAAGGTTTCAACTTACTCAAAAAAACAAAAAAGAGAGTTCATCTATTCATGATGAAGCAACAAAATGACTTCATTATTTGCATGACTCAGAAGGGACATGATGGCACATAAATCATCAGGATTAATGTGTTCGTCACCTAGTCCTAAGAAAACCAAAAGGAATAAGTGAAGAAAAACCATCGTGAATGCTGATGGATGGAGGCTCACCAATGGTACACAAGGTGATAGTAATTGCACTAGTGCATTAGTCTCCTTTTACATCTTTTGCTGCTTTTGTGAGCAAATAAGATTATCAAAACAACAAAAAGTTTTTAGCACTTCCCACATCCACTGATCCACGCTACTTTCTATGAATCTAGCTAAAAATCGTGTCAGAAACCATTATGGAAAACAAGCCTAAAATATCACAGTCCACTAACATAAGCTTTCTCCCAATACAGACAGAATTTGTAATTCAGAAAGGTTACTGAAACCCAATGAGAAAGTATTGTTAGCATATCACTCCCCAAAGCATTAGAGTAGAGTCAAGTGAATCAGTCATTAAAATACTTTGAATGGCTCCTTTTCAGAAAATGTGTGAAAATATGGCAAAAACAATAGATTCTTTGTTGATGTCTCAAGAAAACAAAGAAGAAATGTCTTTGTAATGTCTGAGCACCACCAACATGGATGTTGCCTTGGCAGGCATTTGCCAATTGTCAAGTAGTACATGCATGGTCTACTTTTCTGGATGAAGCAGCTTGGTCTGTTAGAAAAACACAATTTACTTTGTAGGTCTCATTGCTCATCAGACATCAGTATGATTTGGAGCTGAAAAGAGGTCTATAGCCAAACCAAGGCAATGACCTTTAAGTCTAGTCTATGCATGGTATGTTGGAGTTAGATTCACACAGCCTTCACTTTGAAAACGATGATTGCCTACTACATATATAATAGAAGTAGAGAATGGTTTACTTAGGCATTCGATTTAGTCTATACATAGTTAAAACTCAAAAAAATGTTCAAAAGCAACCTCTGCGCTTCACGAACACTGGACAGTGGACATGGCAAAAGGTCAATCGAGTTCCTGTTACATGGTTGCAGAAAAATTAGAGAAGTATCTTATTTTGAGAACTTAGTTTTAAAAAGCCCACCTGAGGCACGCCTAGGCACGCCTCGGCGTGAGGCTACTGGGTTAGCGCCTCGAAGGGGATGAGGTGTGCCTCAAGGATGCAAGCCTATATCTTCCCACTTTTTCTTCTTTTTCTTAGCCTTGCCTTTACCTTTTTCCTTCTTTTCCTCCCTTGGGAGCTAAAATGTGAGCTGTAAGTACATGCATTGAGGAACTACGATGATTAGATAACATACCTTGAGGTTATTTGTGGTGTTAGTAGTCATATTGATGTCTAATCATATTTTTAATGCATTTATCTAACTTATTTATGCAAAACATGCTTTGTGAAATATGAAATACTTTTTTAAAAAATTGCATAGAAGTGCGCCTCGCATCCATGATGCGTGCGCCTTCGCCTCCTGCCTTGCGCCTCACGCTTTGGGACCCTATGCGCCTCGCGCTTTTTAAAACTAAGTTTGAGGATAGATATTTCCACCGGATCAGTATCAATTAAATGATCCAGCAAATAAGCTAACCAACAAACTAGGAAACCTCATAAAGACTCATGCCAAGGTGCCTATCAACCACTTGAAAACGCATTGATCAAAGCATTATGTAGAGTGAAATACTTGCCTTCAGAAGAATCAGGCACATATTTTGCCATTCGATATTTCTGCCAGGATGAGTTGCATTGAGAAGAATCAGAAATCTAAAACGCAAGGTGCAGAATGATTCAACCGTAGAAACTTCGGTTACCATTTATACCTGCAGATGACTTTTGACATGGAAGATGGTCAATCCATCAGAATCCATTAGCTTCAATATTGCCTTTGGGGTGGCCTCTGAAAACCACGACATATTCAAATGACCATCAACCCCGCATTCATATTATTTGGGGAACAAATACTCAAAATCACAACACTTACTGTTTGCACCACCAAGGCAGTTCACACACTCCACAAATTTCTCATGAAGCTCCGGGGTCCATCTGATTCTTGTTTTACTTGAAACAGCAGTTCCAGAAGAGATGGAATTCCCAGAGTTCAGAGGAATAATCCCAACAGGTCTTGGTTCCAGTTTTTCTTGTTGGGAACAAAACATAAACTGACCATTTGTTTTTTTGGGGGCGGGAGAGGGGGGGGGGGGGGGAGCATATGAGTTGTGGTTAAGTGCACAAGAAGAGGAAATCAAAGATGATCGAACAAGAACCTATGAAAACAAAGAAGGTAACCATATTGAAAATATTTAGAGAAACTTACTCGAAAATCCTGTTTTCCCCCAGAACAGGCTAAATCAGCGAGCAACCTACTGTGGGATTTTTCTGAAGCATAGAACTGATTCTGGTCTCCATAAAGGAATGATTTCACTGCTGATTGCAGAAGGCTTCCAGACGGGAAGTCGGACCCATCTTGCTCTGATACACTAACAGAGAACACATCTGCAGAACAGGGATTTAACTGATACTCTGAATCATAACTCTTTGGTGAAAAAGTGGGGCTGCTGGTTTGATGATCATATGGGAGGTCCACACATCTCTCAGCTGCATATAAACCAGGAACATGTGCATCAAGGCAGTTTATGATGGGACTTGAAAGATTAACAGGCACAGAGTTCTGAGGTTGAGAGTTTCGCCCTGCTCCAATTCCTAGACAAATGCCCAAATTCCAAGGCCGGACATTGACAAATTGGGAACCCTGGCTCACAAGTTCCACCACACCATTGCCAATGACTCCATTGCTTGGTTGGATTTGTCCCTGAAAGCCAATTTTTTTATTGTTCATCGATGAATGGTCCAAAATACCAAAAGAATCACCTATCCGAATAAGAGCAGCAGCAAGAACAAGTTTAGCCAAGGTCACTAGGGTAAATCGGAAAAAAATTTGTTCCCCGTACCAGTAATTCACTTAAAAAAGGAGCCACACAAAAGGCACACGCAAGATCAACGAAGAAAGACAAAGATAAAAGGATAAACACTGATGGATCTAAAACCAAGTTTCTGCACAGACTCTTCCCTTTATCCTACAAACTTCAAGTACACGCGATGATCATCTCTTGATCAACACCATATCCTAAAGGCCAATGCAGGATGGTCTTTGACAATGAGCAGAAAATACAAGGTAGCTTATAGCATTCATAGCCTTATTATAATATTGGGAAGGTTTCTTTGTGCTTCCAAGCCCGTTTCAGTTAATAATTCATTATGCACAAAAAAAGAAAGAGACAAATATAAAATTAAAAAAACACACACAGGACTCATACAATATGGGGTTTGTACTCTTGCTGGATAATATATATAGAGCCAACAGAGCTTTGGGTTTGTTTGTTTTTTTATTTGGCTATATGAGATGGTGGCATAAATTCAAAAGTATAAATGATCTGTATAAATGATCTTCGATAAGGTTAGTCATGAGCTATAGATACAGATGAAAATAAAAAAGGTAAAAGGGAAGTGAATTCAAACGATAAAAGTAAGTATGTATGAGTATATACTTTATGAAAGGAAAAAGTAGTTCCCTTTCTACCCATTGTGAATTAATGATCACTAAAAGAAACATATATCATCTGTATTTAGGAATAATGGCTCTATTCTACAAATTTTTCCAGCTAAAAAGGTAGGAGTTGAAAATTCCAGGGCGATGGGCAAACAGTTAGAGTAGCGAGTTGAATTAAAGTGGAAAAGGATACAACTGCAGACCTAAGATGGTAATGCAAGTTTAAGATGTCAACATGTTAGATTGGAATCAATCTTCTCGCACACTGACCCATGAAACAATTTTCTAATATCAGAACTAAATGATCATATCGTTATAAACAAAGCCAACACCAGTTCAAACTAAGTGGTCCACCTGATAAGTGTAATCCATTTGCAAATCCGAAAATAATATAAGCCCAAAATCTGAATAATTTGCAGAAGGGGGAGGGGGGGGGGGTGGGGACCACCCTTTTACCCAATGGTATTCTGTTTCTTTTATCCTTTTTTTCCTTCCTTTTTTTAGGGGTTGGGGGGGTGTAAACTAGTTTGGGGCTATGATGTTATTGCCAAGCGTTAAACCACAAACATTTTCTAATGAAGATAAGTGATTGTTGACAAGTCAACTACAGGTTTTCCATTAAGAGATGTAATTAGTTTCAGCATTTAGGTGACATTTTGGATAGTGTATCTGTCATCTAATAATAACTTCTGATAGATATAACATTCCCAAGAAATTGACATCCATTAACCTAGCTATGGTCCAAAAGATACAATGTTATATGGACACAATTCATGCTTGCCTTTCGTTGAGAGTGGGGCTTTGGTAGGTCATAACACACGTCAAGGAGTTCCTCACAATTGACTTAGATGTCCAAGACTACTACAAAATGTTCAACTGAAGTGCCTTAGGTAGTTCATTTTCTGGGGAAAAAGATCAACAAGCTGTTGCTATTGTTGGATTTTAGGTGCTGTATACTCCATCACTCCCTTATTTTAACTTACATCCAAAGCCCATCTTCATTTTCTAACAACACGATGTTGTGATTTTCTCAACTTTTAACTTACATCCATGGGAGAAAAAGTGAGCACATGATCCTTTTGTGGTCAATTTTTTCTAACAACACTATGTTGTCATTTTCTCAACTTTTAACTTACATCCATGGGAGAAAAAGCGAGTACATGATCCTTTTATGGTCAATTTTTTCTAACAACACGATGTTGTCATTTTCTCAACTTTTCTTGGTTATAAGCTATAACAATGCTGCCCACATCCAAAGCCCATCTTAATCGGATTGTGAAAATAGCTTTAATATAACTTTCTGGATTATAAATTGCAATGATTCCTAACCAAACCAAAAAAAAAGGGGGGGTTTCTGGATTGTGAAAATAGTTTCAATAAAATCTATGAGACCACTACCGCTCTTGCTTGATCGTGATTTGACAATGCCAAATCGTCATGACTAGATCATCAACACTAAAGAAATACAAAATAACATCACAACAAATCAACAATTGAGGCAGGAATCTTCAACAAGAAGAACAGAAACGCACGATAAATTATTGTTTTTTGGTGCTTAATGCACGATAAATTATAGAGGAGGGAATACGGAAACATACCTAATATTCCCTCAGAGGGTCAAATTCCAGGTGAATGCTCCAAGACATTAGGGTTATCATGGAGGAATCCATTCCGGTTGAATACAAACCAGGAAATTCGAAACCAGGTACTGCTGAAGCTTCCATTTGGCTGGAATCTCTCTCTCTCCCCCCCCCCCCCCCCCGTGCTCGAAATTTTACGTCTGGATGGGGACGTTCGAATAAAATTTCGACATGGTACCTGTGTGTTTCATGTTTTGATATGGATATTCTTTCAAGGCATGTATCATAAGTAAGCAAAACAGGTGTTAATAATTACTCATATAACAAATACACATTAAATAACATATAAATATATGATAATAAGAATATATATTCTTGGTATATATAATAATTTCCCTATTTTTTCAATATCTGATAGGCGTTAGTATGAGTATTTTTATATTTTTTTAATGAATATAAGAGTCGGTACATTTAAATCTTTTTTTTTTATAATGGTAAATATGAGCATCTATGGGACCTTATATCTCATATGAGCCTAATGGGGCAACAGTCCAGAGAGAGGGAGAAAGTCCAGGACAGATCTAAGCACCCCAATCACTCTTTGCATTCTCAATGTGGAGAAATCGAGACAGCCAAGAATCAAGCCTGGGTCACGACACAGGCAAGCAAGTGGGATACCAATTGGGCGAGTGCCCAATCGGTAACTCAACACCCCCCCCCCCCTTTGTACATGCTGCATTGTCATCTTTATATGAATTCTATATGACGGAAGTCGGAAGATCTCACGTAAGCAGCAATTTAGACAGTCTAAGTTGGTATATCACCGCAATGATTTGAGATCCAATGAATCATTCAATATCATATTAAACTTGTGTTTTTTATGTCCTATTTGTAAAGACAATTGTCATCTATTTTGATTTCAAAAATAATCAAGAAAAGTCGCATTCTAGACAAAATTTATGACACGGACAATTTTGTTTGAACTTTTTCATTGAAAATAAACTAAAACATTCAATTTGTTATCTTAAAAGTCGTAGAGAAATCCTAAAATTATTATGGTATAAAGTAGTCTAAATCTTTTATAAGAAGATTTAACCTCTTAGCAAGATAACCAACCCAGATTAGTATTTGATTCTGTTATTTGATATTCAATTTTGAATTATTCACTTATAAAGAATAGATCTCTCTCAAAATAAATCTTTTTTCGTTCATTAAATTATTTAAAACCCTATTATATTCAAGCTAAACAAACATAAAACCACCTACATTGTTGCTGGCTTGGGATTCTTCCTTCTCTCTCCTCCTTTCTTATTTTATTTTTATTTTTCATAAATAAAAACCGTGCTTTTTGGTAAGCAGACATTAGGAATCTAGAGGCAGATTCTATGCCAACCAACCAATTAATTAATTACAGGAAATATTTTCCAGAAAATTCTTCGTAAAAGTTTTATAGATCCAAGAATTTCCCATACAAAGTAGATGCCAAAACTATTGTTATTAATTATTGTTATTTGAGGAGGTATTAAATGCCTAATTGCATATGATCCTGCTGGTTTCTGTTTCCAGGCATTACCCTTCGCCTTGATTAGGTCTTGTTTATCTGTTCATTTTAGCTTAGATTAGTAGGCAGGCAGTCATAATTGCGGTTTAAATCTTAATCATTTCTCTATTAGATCGACGTGTTTGCAGTTTTCATTGATAAAGCGTGATTAGGTTATTCAATAATGACGTGGATTAGCTAGTAATCTAGATTTATATGCCTGTACCTACCAAGTGAAACCTACAACTTGCCTCTTTAATTAGTAGGTGGGAACTAAGTTATCATAGGATCTCAGCTCTTGACATAGACATTGGTTATGATTTATTTTTTAATTAACTCATACTTATGTGTACTTGAGTTATAAAATCTATTAACTTATGGTCAATGCTAATGATGATATTGCTCTAGGTGTACCGATAATAGGTTTAATATTCATTTACTTTATAAATGCGAGCTAGTTCAGTTGGTACAGTCTCTGTGAGTTGTTATTTGTTCTGAAAAACCTGAAATCAAATTCTGTACGCATTGAATTTTGAGTCTCATTTGTACAATATATATATATATATATATATATATATATATATATATAGTAATTTTAAATGTCGGATTATGAGCATTCAAAAACCCTTTATTAATTTTACTACTAATGGAGTTTCTTAGTGAGAATTTGGGCCCATGTCAGTTCTGTTTTGAGCGTGAATCCACCAGCATGGGGGGCCTCCATTCACGCCCCAAATCCCGTTAGACTGAAATTGAATAAAACTGTTTGTTCTTGATTTGGACTGGTTAAGGCGCATGCAGACATTCGGCAAAATGCTCATTGCAGTGAATGTGGTAGTATTGTTTCTTGCATTTTCTGCCTCCTCATAGCTACACCCTTTAACATGACATGCTCTCTGATTGTGAAATGTGTCAGGTACAGTAGTACTTAATGTTTTTCTTTGTTTATTTCCCTGTCTTCTCTCCTTTTTTGAATGCAAAATCATAATGAGCAAGCAATTAAGAACAATCAAAATGCCGAGGATATAGCCCACACAAGAAGTGCCTTTTTGAGCTCAATGTATTGTATGCGTGTGTGATCCAATCACATTTTACTGTTTTTAAAGGATTTCCTTGGCAGATGACTAACTCTATGGCTGTTGGCAGTGATGGCATCAATTAAAGGTCAATGTATTGTATGCGTGTGTGATCCAATCTCATTTTACTGTTTTTAAAGGATGGCAGATGACTAACTCTATGGCTGTTGGCAGTGATGGTATCAATTAATAGTTGGTAATCGCAAGATATGAGGCACAGAGACCATCAATGATTATATTGCAAACGAAAGAGTACACTTATATTCTCTGTGTTCTCAATATATCCTATTTTTGACTTAATTTTGTTTATATTTGAATCTTCATCTGTTAACTAGATCGTTCAATTCAAAGTTCAATGACTGAAAAGTGATCGCGATTTTCCCTTGGCTGTCCATGCAAATTCTTGATATACACATGAAGCCTCTAGTGCTGCGACTCCATACATGCTGTATCTGCATTTACCTACCCCCCTCCCCTCTTCAAAAATGAAAAAAAATCTAGACTTCATATGCAATTTGAGTACCTCATCATGATGCATGTAAGTATGGCGTGCTAGGTCATAAGATGATACCGATATCATTGTACTCATACTTGATTGCATACACGAATCACGTTGGCTCTGAATGTGAACTATGGAAAATGTCATGCTAGCATCAAATCCTTACCTTGCCCATGTGCCAATGATTGAGCTTAGAGTGACTCATTGAACCTCTCATAAAATGTAATGTGATTTTCACCTTGATAACTCTACAAAACACACACTCTGCTTACTATGACCATACTTCTTATTGCATAAGCTCCAGCTTGCATTGCATTAGAAGTTATGGTTTGCTGATTCTTTACAGCTCAGCCTTTGAAAGTGATCAGATCTCATTCTGTACACAATCAAACTTTCTGCCAAATTTGTTACTCATGTTGCGTCATGCATAAGTTCTTTCTAGTCCTAGGTGATAATATGTGGGCCGTTTAATGAGATCATTATGTGGACTACTAACCTTATGAAATCACAATTATTTGAGCAGGTTTGATTTGCATCTTTTTGGTCTGCTCTCATCATTGCCATTTGGAATACCATGCCCTTGTTAGGTTGAGTTCTCAACATGGATTGCTGTCAGCTAGTGTCTCTAGCCTAAAAGGCAGCAGGCGGTGACCGGTCAAGTTAGAAACTCATAGTGTTGATGTCGAGGGCCTCATACATGTACTTAAGCTCAAATAAAGGGTGAATAACTCATGTTCTTAATTTTTATGACCTAAGGAAAGTGCTGTATGAATCAATAGAACTGCAAGGATTACCATCGTGTTGTGGTCCCTGAATGTTTATTTAGGCATGTCATATATGAGACGTGCGATGTTACATTATTGCTTTGGTCCGTTTAATTGCCACATTCTGATCACTGCTGCTTCACTTCACATGTTGACCATGAATTGCTGATCAAACTCTGTTACCCCTGCTCTTTGATTTGCCCGGCCAAACCTGTTTGCGTTTATGATTGGCCCCTTAACTGAAAATGGACATGGGGTTTTGATCCTACAACGATGATGATCGCAATAAAATAGTACGATTAGTAGTGGCAGTAGTAAGACTTGAGTAGTCCTTGTTTGACTGTTAATCGTGTCTACAACGTTGCAGAGCCCGATTGACATGGTGGCCTGGTTATACCTATGTGGTAGCTAGCAAGGACTATTCAATTTATCACAAATGCCCCTTTCGAAACGGGATACTCGGACATGGTTGTGGTCACAACTCACAAGACACTTCATTTTAATCAAAAGTGCGGCAAATCTGATACTCAGACGAACACATGTATCAGATACCTATGGCTGAGTCTGCGTAAACATTTGATGATAAGAATCCTGTAAAATGAGCAGGAACTGGTATGGGTTTCCTGTTCTTTGTACTTTTATTTAAACAGTGTTTCCTCTGTTTTCAAATTCTTACATTCAGACTTTTGCGTGCAGGAAGGGTTGCCATCTGAGTTAGCTTTTTTACAGCACAATTAGGCGTTGACAATTGCTGATAGGTCACCATCGTGCAAGAACCAGGCAGTCGAACATTTGGCATCAGCTGCTCCATGCTTTAAGGCAGCCCATGACTGGTTTAAAGTGAAGTACATGAGATGCTTTCTTTTTGAAATAGAAATCAAAGATATCTTGAAAGTACCTATGTTACTAGGAGTTTGTTTGATTTCACCTCTCGTACTCGTGTCTAATACAGTATTACACTGTCAATATGTCACTCAATACCCCGATCGGGACAAAAATGCTTGATTTTAGACTAAACACGAAGCATCATTTCCGGAAAACAGCTAAATCCTATACATATAACCACGTCAGGCACTCTACACTCGAAACTCAGACATGGTATCGTCAAGTCTCAATACCACTAGTTGAGACAGGGTAAGTGAATGAGCCTTGGCATTCTGTGACACTGATTTGTTACTCTGGGGGAATATTTTTGAAAGGAAAGTAGTCGTATTTCAGATCTTCGAATGTCATGGAAGCTATCTTTAGGTACAGTTTAAAGCTGACTTGAGGGGTTTACATGCTTTTGTAACTTTGTTCCAGATTCCTCGTGTCTCCTTTCACGTGTTTGGAGAAACCACAATCCAGTATTTTTTGCATGCCTGTAGTCAGTCTGTGAGTTTGATTTAACATCGTGAAGATGAGTTATAAGAGTCAATAAATACTATTCTCATGCAACTGTTGATAAAAACCAGAGATTAAGGATCTGTTCTTTTCGTAGGTAAATTGGAGTGGGTAAAAAGTTGAAGTAGGTTAAAATGAATTGAATTTTTTTTATGTGATAAATTGAACTTGGTTAAAATAGTTGAAGTAGGTTGAAATGAGTTGAAATAAATTAAGGTTTGTATTTTAGAATTGACCTACGAAAAGAACAGGGCCTAGATGTCAAATATTGGTAATGTTTTAAAACCGAAATGTCAGATGTTGGTAACCTAGAGATTAAATGTCAGTTTACTGTTGATTTTGGATCTTGCTAAATGATTAATTAGTAGTTGGTCACTTTTGCTTTTCTCTTCAGTGTCTGTTTACCTTTTTTGTTTTTGAATTTGAGTACTTTGCAATTTACATTTATGAAATAACAATAGATCGATAATGCTAATACATACGTAAACTTGAACAAAATATCCGCATGATTTTGCCCTCAAAGTGTGTTTTTTTTTTAAAAAAAATTAAAGAATAAATATTGCCTTTAAAAGTTGACTATCGATTTATCCTTTTTTACGCACACACTACACATACATACATACATACATACATACATACATACATAGATCGATCCTTTTTGCTTCTAACTGGTAAATATTTCCTTTTTATGGATATAAAGATCATCTTATCTTTTGATGGTTATATAAATTATCTTACAAACTAATCTCTATAGTTTCTTTTTGTTTTGATATATGATCTTTGTTAATCAGAGTTGAGTTATTATTAGACCCATAATATGACAGAACTCTCCTATCACAAAATTCAAAACCAAAACTTTTTGCTTAAGAAAAACAAGATCGAAGCTAATATTGATCAACAGATTATTTTCTAAAGAAATCATAATCCCTCCCTATTACTAATTTACTATCCATTAGGCAAAATTAATAGAGTGTATGATATGAGCAACAATATTAAACAATGTAATGAATTTTTTATCATTATTATGGTAAAAATTTGGACCACCCATTGAGTCCCTATATAAGGGGATACCTTAATGGGCCAACGATTTATTTATTTTTTTGTTTGGGTCTAAAAATTCAAAATAAAAATCATGACGGGGTCAATATCTGTGGATCCAGCACCAAGTGCGTGCATGAACTATGATGCAGTTTGAGCATCAGCAGGATAGAATTTTACCATAATAACCTTCGTCTAAAGAATTTATTCCACTAGATTTTCGGGTGGGGGGGGGTAGACACTTGAAAAATTTGAGAGCGTCAGAAGTCCGTAATTACTACTAGTATTTATAAATAAAAAAGAGAGAGATTATATAAATTAATTACTGCAGTTCATAATTAGGAGTAATTCTCAGGGCTGACAACTTCAGCGTCACGTTAATTCACTGGGAATTTTTACATTTACTAATTACTGATCACATCATTAATGTCAAAAAGACAAAAAATTAGAGCAAAGTAGGACCACCGTTATTTCTGTTAAGTTAAAGCACGTCCCCCCCCCCCTTTTGCGAAAGCCGTTAATATTGTTTCCTGATTTTTTTTAAAAAAAAATTAAATAAAAACAGTGAAATATACTGCAGAAGACCCCTTTGACCAAAAAAGAGTAAAAATTGTGGAAGACCCTTCATGAATTTTGAAAAAATTAATTCAACTATGATATATGAAGGGTTATCTTTTAATTCTTATCTCTTAAGCTGTATTGTAAAATCGATAGGCGCGTCTGATGTCACTTATATTGAAAAAAAAAAAACAGAATGAGTTATTATGTATTTATATAAACAATTATTGTCATCAACATTAATTTTGTAGAGATATATATTTGATCAATATACTATGCATAAGTACGTAATTTTCTATAGTTTTACCTCGACCCTAACCATGTATATCTTCTCTTCAAATTGAGTCGCAGCTTTATTTCAAGAGTACTCATATTCTTTTTGGCTCAAGAGGATAATCAATTAATCACCTAAAACTTCAAAAGCATTAATTTTGTCTTTAGATTATATAGTTCCATGACAAATTTTACATTATCATCTACCCCAATTATTGAATTACTTTAATTTTCATTGTGTATAGAAACCATAAGTATATATTATTCTTTTTAGAGGGTCCCATCATAGAAGAATACTTTACTCCCTTTGTCCCCATACAATCATGCTCAAACACAAACATGGAGGGAAAATGAACAACAACCCCCAAAAAAAAAGTTAGAATCTCATGTAAAAGTGGTGGCACAAAATATCATCAAAAAAAAAAAAGAAAATTAACTCCACTATGTGATATTGGTAAATGAGACCCTTTATAAATCCCATTTGGACAATTACTTCTCCCCACACCCACATATATATTATATCCTTTCTCCCAAACACTGCCTTAATTAAAATGGTAAGCCTATCCCACCCCAAAAGCCCGACTTCTCTCCAAATCTTCTCAAGAATGAACAAGTCACCAACATCTTCATCTTCACCTTCATCACACTCCTCTCCAACCTCAACCATGAAGCTCAAAACCCTAATCCACAACCTCATCATCCCCCACATTTGTCACGTCGCTCGGGCTTTTTCCAAGGCTAAATCCATCCTCCTAGAGATTTTCAAGGGAAACCAACTCATTTTCTTGAAACAAACCCACAAAAAGAACAAGAACATCTATAGGAACAAAATCCTCTTTGGCTCATTCCGGCTTCACTACAATTGGTGCTCTTCTTCCCATGTTTTGCCCATTATATCCTCCCCTATTAACAACATTACCCTTGAGGGGAATAACAGAAATACACCAACGACTAGTAGTCATACTTACTATGATTCTACTTGGAATTCAATTCGCTCAACCAATGATGATGATCCTCATCATCAACAAGGGCAGTTTGGTAATTTGGGCAATAAGGAAGAAGGAGAAGATCTCACAAGCTATCTTCAATGGCTAGAAGAGAAGGGAGGCAAAGAGGAAAACTCGAAACATGACGATCGGGTGAATATTGAGGATGAGATAGATAAACTAGCAGATATGTTCATTGCAAGCTGCCATGAGAAGTTTAGGTTGGAGAAGATTGAGTCTTATAGGAGGTTCCAAGCCATGCTTGCTAGAAGTATGTGAGGCTTCTCTTAACTTAAAATAGCTTTTTAAAAAAAGGGGGGTATATATATTTCTCTCAATTAATAAATTTCTTTTTTTTCTTTTTTAAATAATCTATTGGCTTAGATTTTTAGGGTTTTCTTTTTTTTATTTCCCCTTTTTCTCTTTTTGATTAATTATGATGTTGACAATTTGTATGAGTGAAGAGGGTGATATATGGAGGGAATTGTAAATGACGAAATAATGGAAATATAATTTTTGGTAAATCATTCATTTGTATGAGGTATATATTATTTTTAAATTTTTATCATTAACATAAGTTCTTGATTGGGGCTTTAAAAAATCTTCTAGATCCGTCTTTGGCGGGTTAGCATATGACCATATATCCAACTTGTTGATATATAGCAATAGAATACCACCTAGGAAATGTCTTATCCAATGAAGGAGTTGGTCCAAGATTACTATATTGTTAATTACTAACTAACAAAATCGAGTTTATATATGGATGCAAACTAATTCCATTGGTAATATGTTTACAAGTTATTGTAAGAGATTTACATTCAAATATCATCGAAATTGTTATTTAAGTTAACATTTTAAACCATTTTTCAGAGCAATTTCTTTTGAGTTGAACTGTCTTTTTGTCAAAAGGTATCAATTATAAAGTTCGAACACGTATTTCTATGTTTTTCTTTTTTAACATAGTTATATATTACTTTATTAATATTAGAAGCTAAATTTGAGAGGAGGGCATGCTCGAACTTGACTAGAATCAAGCAGCTTTCCAAACACTTATAGAAGCTCCTATGTCTCTAAATCGGCTAATAATTAGACTTAAATTAATCCACTCCATATACATACCAAACGAATATCGGCAATCTAAGCCTTGTGTTGGATAAAATCATTCAGGAAAAACAAAGAACTTCCGTATCATATGAGATATTTTATTTTTTTCCGATAATTAATTACCAAAAGACAACAAAGTACAATTCAAACTGCTATTAACATAAAATCAGCAAAGAAAACAACCATAAAAAAACCTACCCATTCGAGATACTAAATAGTGTCTTTCTCAAAACAAACTAAAGCTTGGATCATGTTGGTCTTCATCTTGGATGGCAATTGACGAGCTACAAAACTATGAGCATTTAATTTTAATTTGTAGTTGAAAATAGGTTCAAAATTGTCTAATTTTCAAACTACATGTGTCCCCATGCTTATCCAATCACAAAAGAAGAAATTATTCTCAATTCATAAAGGTAAAAAGATGTTGGCTTACACATGGATCATATCCAAATTAAAGGACCAAATCTAATATCACCGTCTCTAAAATATATTATAATTCAGTTATTATTTCTATATAATTAAGTGCAAGTCAATTAATTATTTTCACAATTAATTAATATCAGTGAGTCCATATGTCTAGGCTTTATGGTCTCTTCCAAGATGTGGGGTCCGAAATCCTACCTAACATTATATGGCATTAATTACGGTTGATTAAAATAATCATAAATAATTATTTTCTTAATTTCATTAAAAAAAATTACTATGTTCTTACTTCTTATTCAGTTAATATCCATGAACTTATACGTATGATATGATGCTAATTATTTGGTTTTTTTGGTGCGGAAGAGGGGCCTTAGACCTCTTTGATGATGTTATTAATTGGCAAAGAACTAGGACCAAGCGACCCCTACAATGTCTTGGGCTAGAAGAGCATGAACCTCCTCAGGAGGGGAGTCCAAATACGTAAAGTGGGAATTTAAATGTACCCCTATATTAGTTAACTTATCTGCAACTTTGTTAGCCTCTCTATAGCAATGCGAAACACGAAGCTGCCACCCGGTAGAAGAAAGTAAATCTCCACATTGTCTAACAAGCGAATAGTGCTCTAGAGGAAAGGTTGCATTCTGAAGGATATCCACTACTACTGAGGAATCCAACCTTATCCAAAGCTTTTGGATGCGTCGATCTTTTGCAATACGTAGTCCTCGGAGTACCGCTTTAAGTTCTGCTTTCACTGAAGAACAGATCCCCAACCCCTCCGCATAGCCTCCTAGCCACTCGCCTCTATGCCCCCTAAAGACGCCGCCAGCTCCCACAACGCCCGGGTTGCCCTTTGCTGCTCCATCGGTGTGTAAACTGATCCAATCCGTAGGAGGGGCTTGCCACTTAATGAGTCATTCAATCATTTGCTTCGTGCCATTGTTGTCAGCACCCTCCGTTCCTTGGAACACTTCAATAATATCCTTGTAGCAGTTATGAAGGAATGCAATTTGGTGAAATCATCTCACACTGAATGTTTTCATCTTCCCTTGTTCATATATATCGACCAGATTGATCAAGTTATTTTCAGGGCATAAAGATATATGATGAATTATTTTAAGACAATTAATGTGATACTTTAACAAACTAGTTGCGATCTCATTGGCATATGAGGACATACAATTATAGGACAGTTTCAACTAAAACGAAGAATAGATTTACAAATTATGACATATATTAAAGCTAAATTTTCAACTGATGGTTCTTCAAGTTTGAAATTCCACTCAAATTAGAAATTTTGTGTTGGGAAAGGGGACATTAGTTTGCCCAGGCCGCACGGCGTCGCACATTTTTGTATATGACGAATTATTTTAAAACACTGTAGTGGAAGAATTCATGCATGGAAACAGAAGAACGTTTGTGGTAGTAGAGAGTCTAGAGACCCACAAAGATAACACTATTATTTTTTTGGTTTAATCAAAGATACCCATCGCCGATTACAGTGACTAATCCCCTCGCCCCGCGAGCTCCAATTAAGGGTGAATGGCTGGTCAAGAATTGCTCTCCATTTCCAAAGGTCAAGGATCGAACCTCTGACCAATTTATTAACGGACGCAGTGAGCTACTCTTATACATGTAGTAAAATTCAAATTCATTTTTCACACCCTTTATGGTGGCGAGATTTTTGGAGTGTTGGATTTAAATTTGAATTTGAAACCCATCTTCCATCTATGAATTGAATATGGTATAGTTCCTTCCGTTAAATCTTCCCTTAAAAGCTATTATTTATAGAACTATTAATTACATGTGACGATGAAATTATAAAGTGTGATCCACCAGTTTGTATCTTATGAGCTTCCTTATATAAGCTATTTTAGCTACACATATATATTATCGTTATTGTTGTTGTTGTATATATTATTGTTATTTTGCTTGTTCGATTTACCGAACATCAATTGAATAGCTACACATAACCTTGTGTTAATTGGATGGAAAATCTTGCATAAGATCATGTGATGTGTCTTTTCTCATGTTTGATTTTGAAAAGGAGATTAACGTAAGATGGACAATTATAATACGTCTTAGTAATTGAATTTCAAATTTGATTATTGATAAGAAAATTCTCAAACTTTCATAATAGGATATATATTTCCCTCCTCTGCTTTATTGTTCCTTTGTTTCTTAGCTATGACTTCTTGCTTTGCTTATGTATCTTACTTATTTCTGACTGTTGTGTTCTCCGTTTTCCTATTAAATGTTTTTTCAAAATTCTTCTTCCATGAATTGTTTTCTCAAAATCGCATTTTTGTGGGCCTCTTAGAATCAACCTCCCTACTGGTAGGGATACCAATAGGGGTACAGATATCGGTAGGGGTAAGGCTGCCTACATCTGGATCTCCCCAGACCCCATAAAAGTGGGACCCACACTGGTAGGTGGTATTGTTGTTGTTGTTGTTGTCTATATAGGCGAAATTATAGAATTTTATGTTTGTCACTTAAACAGAACATGGGTTGACCTCATAGCATAAGATTCATAAAGGAAATCTAATATATAATTTCAAAATATTATTGCATCTCTTACAAGTAATTACAGTTAGCTACAGGCCGCCGGACTTTCTGGTCATATGGTATTAGAAATTGGTACATTTTTAATATTACAACCTCTAAATTATTCAATGTAGTTCATGATCCTCACTTCAATAGGAACTCCAGGTGAAAGAATAAGACATTTATCCAAATGCATGCATAAGAAATGGAAATACCTAATACCAAATCCGTTAATCTATACCATACCCTTAAGAGTGCGTACTCCCACTTGTCACGTATATATATTTGTTCAGCATATATGTGTCTATATAGACAACTTTTAATATGTGATACTGACGTGACTTGTAGGAGTATATACTTTTAAGAGTATGATATAAGTTTTGTCGAGATCCAGTAAATCTGTTTGGGCAGTTTTGCAATGTATGAGCAGTGTAAAAAGAATGGTGGTTAATTAAGGCATCAATCCTGTGCATGATTATTCTTTTTCACCTCTCACTGTCTTTATTCCTTAACTTCTTTAATTTCTTTTCTCCTTTAAGAGAAAGAAAAGAGAGGGAGAAAGAGGATAAGGGAAAGCTTTAGCAGTACAATTAGGTTCTCTTGGTCTCCTTGTTTGTCATTTGATCTACCATACATAGTTACGTACCTTTAAATAAAAGGGAAAAGAAATGTATGCTGGTCCAAAAGATAATATTAATTAGCCTAAATTTTTTGTTCATTCCTATTTTCCTCCCTAAATAATAAAATTAATTAATTAATATATCATAAAAAAGAGTCACTCACTAGACTTCCTAGTCAAGGTAGGTTCGACAAATTGATGACAAATTTAGGTTTCACGAAACTTGTTGCCAGTAGCTCAATTTTCAAATTCAAGTGTACGGAAGCAAATGAACTTCATGTCAGCCACTACTTATTAAATTTTTTCTGGGTGTGAATGAGGCACGAAGGATGTTATAACTAGAATTTTAACCCAAATCTCTAGCAGACAACTTGTAAAAATTTTATCAATTGAGTTAACTAATATCAAAGTAATTATTACACGTTAACTTGTTCATTTTGTCTTAAATGTCGATGAATTTTAAGAATATATCGACTTGTGAGAGGCAAGCATCTAAATTACTACCTTAATCTCATCCCCTTTTTCAAAGTTTTCTTAAACATATTGTATATGGGTGAGTCTAAAGTTGGTTGAGCATGAACAATGAGTCGACCCAAGTGGAGTACATGACATCAATAGGAGGGTTAAGTTGGTTGGACAATTGATGATCCTCATCAAGTTTATACTTGCATAGTATCATAATAATTTTAGGTGAACTTCCTTTTCATTGCATCCAAAAAGGAGGTTACATTGGAATCAAATCACCTCATTAGTGGATGAAGCCCAACCCACTTACTAATGAGTTCGTCAGAGCCCAATACGATCCATTTTAGAGAGGCGAATCACGTTATTTATTACCTTATTAACTTCTGTGTTGATCAACCCGCTTCCCTTTCTGTGTTGGATTATCCCATTGAGTCGATTAAAGCTGGTCTTCTAGAGGACAGTTGTGATGTATTAAGGATTTGCTTTGTGTGTGATTAATAACGATTTTACTTTTTTTTGTTATTTTTTTCAGAGAGACTTATTTTTCAATAAAGAAAAAGAAAGGAAAGAAGAAAACACCATTGATGGCTGAGAAGAAGTTCTACCTAAAAGCATGTGAAATTAGAAGTAGGTACTAATATACAAATTGGTTTGAGTTCCCAAAGTTATGACTAGATTCTATTCTAAGATTTGCCATTACATTTTTTGACTTGTTGCTAGTTGGAGTCAAGTGATCATTTGGGCACCGAAGAATCCAGAACCAATCCTCCTCATTTTCCTACCTAGCTCTATCTTATTATAATTTACAAAAATAATTAATTTTATAATTAAATAAGAATTTGTTACAACTGTAAGAAGCTGTAAATAATTGTAAAAAGTTGTATCGTGAAAAAGAATAGTGCCTTAATCTCCCAATATCTTGATTCAAGAGATATTTTAATGAGTATGTTTTCAATGGAACAGTCTCAACTCATAATAAAGTCACAAAATGTATAACATCGTCAGACCTTTTGTTATGTAAAGGAGAAAATTTTTCATTAATAACTAGTTTGTCAATTAACGATATTTGCATTAAAAATGCTCAAACGAGGACTAATCTTAAATATTAAAATAAATTCTTGTACATACACAAGGCTAATGTATTGTTGAAGTACCAGTATTAATGAATATCTCTAAGCTTGTAGCATTATTTTACCTACTAATCTCCACTTCACTACTTAGAGTATATACTAGCTCATCCCATATATATATATATATATATATATATATATATATATATATAT
>JACYFF010031952.1:2985224-3066380 GCA_017589665.1 Selenicereus undatus
GGTTCCTCGTCCCCTGTCCCAGCGACCAGCGGCGCAGAGAGAGAGAGGGTGGGGCTGTGGTGGCGACCGGCTGACGTCGCCTGGTCGTCCCCCGCCCCAGCCGGCCATCGTTTGAGCAAGCCACAGAGAGAGAGAGGGTTAGCAAGAGGGCAACAGAACCGGTCGAACCAGGCCACGGCGGTGCCACCCGGGGTCGCCGGCGATGACTCGGCAGCTCCTCCACGGCTCGCCGGCGGCGGCGGCCGTTCAGCAAGGGCCGGCGACTAGTACATGGGAAGCAAGGGGTGAACCGAACCTACACCGAATCAACCCGAAGCAAACCCTAAAACGGGTCCTTTAGCTTGGATTCGAGGTGGGTTTCCCCATCCTCCTATTTATGGTTAAATTGTTAATTTCGATAAAACTTATTGATTATTGATTATAGTTCGTTTAGGTTGAATTCAATAGTTATTGATTATAGTTCGTTCAGGTTGAATTCAATAGTTATTGATTATAGTTCGTTCAAGTTGAATTCGAATCAATTATCAGTGATATGAGAAAATTTTAGCGTAAATTGAATGATACTCCATGTATATATATGTTAGTTGTACTGAACTAAAGTTTATCAACGACTAAAGTCTATCGTTTATATATATAAATAGTTTATTGACTATATGTCATTTGGCAATTATATGAAATTTATACATAAGTTTAGTTTATCGATTATATACAATTATCGACTGTACGAAATTTATGCATAAGTTTATCGAATATATACATGAATAACATTATCGATATTACCAATTATGTGAGGGTTTCGGTTTATAAAGTTTATTGAATATATAATGTTCGTCGTCGGCTTATAACGTTAAGTTCATTGAATATAAAACACTCATCGATTATACAGGCTCACTGTTCCTATAAAAAGTATTAATTATATACGTTCATCAATTATGCATTTTATCGAATTATATATAATGTTCATCGTTATTGATTATATAACGTTTATTCATGGCATTTTATTGATCATTGATGATATAACGTTTATTAATTGCATTTTATTGATCATTGCCATTAATTGATAATTGATTATACATTTTATCGATTATGGGTAATGTTCATCTCTTATTAAATAAATATCGTTCATCGATTATGCATATTTATCGAATTATATATAGTGTTCGTCGAATATATAAGTTTATCGACTATATAACACTCGCTGATTATGCGTGATTATATTATTGATTATATAGAATTTAACAAGTAGACGATGCTTCGTGTTTACATATTGATTATCGACTGCATGGAAATCACGATGATACGTAGTTCTTGGTTACATGAAGTCTATAGACATTTTAGGTTAATGATATGAAGTCCCCTAAATATAGAATAAACATGAAACCATTACCAATAGATCTTGATCCATAAGGTGAATTCATGGATTATATGATAGACATTTTAGGTAGAAAATAGTTCCACCTTAAATTGGAGCAGAAGTGAGGCCATCTCGGTACGTACATTGCCTATGTTATTCAAAAACTCTATGTTGTTCCCAAACTCATAGTATTCTCAGCAATGAAAATCAAAACAAAATTAATTTAATGAGCCAAGTTCTCAATGTTTTGACACATAAACAAGTGGTCCCACCAATCAGCATCAGGGCTTATGGCCATCAAGTATCAAGGCTTATGCCGGCCAATACACTCGCGCGCGGCGTAAGGGCTTATGCCCATCAATTATCAAGGCTTATGCTGACCAATACACCCGTGCGTGGCGTCAACTCAGACTTCTCGATCGGCCTGGGGGGTGTGAGCACCTAAAGTACGATCGTTTCAAGATGTACATCGACCAATGGGTTCACTTTCAGATAAGAATCGACAAATCAATTTTACTTATAAATTCTCTCTCTCCAGTTTGCAAAACAAAATATTTTGAATGCGGGCGTCCAACCATTTAACCTCCAAGTTTGTTTTACTGCATAGGGATGTAAGTCTGAGTTTCGGCTCATATTTCGAAACATGTTAGGTAGAAAATAGTTTCATGTTTCGTCTACTGCCTAAGTTGTAACCAACCTAAAATAGTTTCATGTCTAGTCGATAGACATTAGTTTATCGATCGACATTACATAGACATTAGTTTATCGATCGACATTTTTAAGTCTATTGCCTCTATATGTTTATTGATCATATACACCGCATCCATTATATAGTTTATCGACTGTATAGTTTATCGTATCGTATCCATGGATTATGTGAAGGGCATTGAGTCTATTCATATCGTATGGTGATTACATGACGTTTGTCAATTGTATATTATAGTCAAGGTCCATAAATGCTTTATTACATGATCGCTAAGTGCTCCTAATTGTTTATCAGTCGCCTGTTTTCATCGACAAGCCATTGGTAACGAAATAACCTAAAACCATCGGATTGATCAACCGAACGAGTCAGGTGACTAGTAAATAGGTCGAGGGATGAGGCATTTTCAAAGGTTATTTGCATCTATAGCTTAACCAACTCAGTACCTTCCTAGAAGTTGCATGTAACTTCAACTTATATGTTTCAAGGCTCATTATTTGGCAGAGAATTCAAAAATTAGAATTTCACTTCTCTGCAAGAAGGCAGAGGCAAAGCTCAGTATTTCATTTCTCTGCCAGTAATGTTGCCGTTACATGTTTCATAACTCTGTTAATATGCAGTAAGGTCACGAGAAACATGGTCAATTGAATAAACAAGCATGTAAAGTTCAGGGGTCAATATATGCATTTTATTGCTCTTATTCAGCAGAGGATGTTTATACCTTTCTTACCTTTCAACCATCAATTACGTACTTTCTGTAACTATAATGCCATCTCTCTTGCCTTGTGCTTGGAATGAACAATAGGTGAATTCTTCAGAGAAAATGAATGAACGACGGTCGTAAGTTATTATTGCATCTTTTAGGGGAGGGGGCTATCCACTGGGCGATTATCGCTCATCCCATCTATCATTATGCCTCCAGGTTTATGAAGTAAGCCGAAAGGGAGTCACTGCTGCCTAGAAGTTAAGTGATGGACTCCTACGTGAACTGCAATGTGTTTTGTGGTGTGTAATTGTAAATTGAGTTCTTGTGTGCTTAGTTGCATATCATTTAGAGTCGCTCTGTATGGCCATATGAGCCACCATCTAAGTTGTCAGGGTTGTATTTGTCGCTGTTTATTTGGTTACCATTAAACTGCATTGGTTATAGTGCTCCGAGCGGGTGACCCGTAGAGCTGTGAACTCCGGCGGGTAGCCGTTGAGTTAGTTTTTATTGTTTTTCAGTGTAGGGGATTTATTGTAAGACTGTAAGCCTGAGAAAATGGTCAAGTTTTAGGGGAAACTCTGTCCGTTTTGCCCCAAGATTTAAGAACAAAATGGTAACACTCCTGGCTTCAGGGTTGGGGGCGTTACAGAACTCCTGACTTTAGGGTTGGGGGCGTTACAACGCGTGTCAGACCGGGCCTCTCCGTGTTACCCGCGTTCCTTCACGCTGCTACTGATCGAATCTAAAATTGAACGACTATATTCTTTGTTTTTCTTTTTTTTGGGATAGAATATTTGGGCTATATTCTTGAAAGCCGCACTTCTTTTTTAGCCCAGTGTGCTGGGCTGGTCTGACCAGTCCAACATGTCAACTGCAGGGTCAGAAGTGGTTTACAATTTTGTTTTATTTTTCCGTTTTTGGATATGTGTTCATCCGAGTGAACTACCGTTAACCCATAAACGAATAGTGCTTTCCCATCAATGATTTTCTTCATTTACAAAATTCAAACTCGATACCTTCTTTAAAATGTATAAATGTGAAACTACTTAAACCAGTCCATATTGATTGGAAATGACTTACAATAAATCCGAGTTCCTAATGGCGGTGGATTCACAAGCTAAGATGCTCAAAACACAAAAGCTACAAAAATGTCACCACAGTGGATAATAAACCCCTAAGTAACTACAACAATGACATTGCCTGTTAATCTTGCTCTAGCAAGATTTGGAGAGATCACATATAGACGTTCTCAAACTTACAAAAAGGTGGATCGATTTCAATGAACCATAACCCTATAAATGGGTAAACAGATGTTATGTGAAATAAATGGGCTGGATGATTTGGGTCAATTCAATGTTGGATCCAAAGAAAACCCGGATATTTAATGGGGGCCAAATCTTAAACACAAGATTAACTCTAACCCCAATACTAATCCATTTTCTCTCTCCGACCCGGCTCCTCCCTCGCTCTCTCTCTTCTCTGCGTTTGGTGCTTCTTCGTTCTATATATACCAACCCTCTTTGAACTCCAAAATTGCTTATTTCAACTCAATTCTCGTCGTTGCTCTTCTGCTGCTTGTCTTCTCTGTGCTTCGTCTTCGGCTACAGCACTTGGTCTTCGTATTTTGAGTCTCTCACTGAATTCTCAACTCCTAAATTACGATTTCTAGGGTTTTGGGGTTTTTGTTTTTGTCGATTTGAAGCGGAGATCATACAAGCTCAGTCAATCTGGCTATGGACTACGAGCCTTCTCCCTCTGATAACACCGGTATGTTTACGTAATTGTTTCGAATCACATGTTTGTAGCTTGTATTGTTTGATGTTCTGGTGAATTTCGTGCTGCTCCTGTGCGATTTTACTGGGTTTAGGGTTTTGTTTTATTGATAAAAAAGGGATGATCTTGTGATTAAATATTAGCGTCTGTTGCTATTTTTTTGAGTAATTGCGAGCAAGTTAGAACTATACAAACGAAGACTACTTACTGATTCGTTATTCGTTTGTCAATTTCGTACTTCTACTCGCTTCTCCTTTGTTTTATGCTTGGATGGATTTCTTGCCAATCTGTGGTTATCACTTTCTATGCACCAATTTGTACTCTTTTCATGATGTGGTAATTGCATTTTATCAAACTGTGACCCCTACAATATGAGCATGTACTTTGAAGATTTGGAAACTGTAGTCTGTAGGATGATTTGTCTTGCAACTAAGTTGGATAGGGTGGATGGATGATCCCCTGCTGCTGCGATTTAGTCGCTGGGACTAAGCAGGAATCCTTGATGTTACTTATTACGTAATTGTACAACTTCATGCCAACTGTTTTTGGCCTCCTCATCGTGCTTCAGAAGGGAATGACACTTAGCTGCTGTTTGAGAGTGTTAGTCAGAACTTCTAATGTTTGTTTATTGGTAACTCTCTCTAGGTTAGTATTCTATCACTTAATTATGTGGCATCTTGGCATGTGAATGACTCATAGTTACCAGATTCTCTTAATCCTCCCACATACAAATGCACTATGGGTGGATTCCTGTCATCAGAACATGTTTGCCACTGTACTAATTTGGCAAATCCAGTGATCCCATCTCCAATTGCAAATAGCAGTGTACTGTTTCTGTGCTGCATGGGCTGATGTTGAAACAAATGCCTGTTCGTTGGGGTTCTAAGGCTTCCTTTTTACTCCACTTTTTGGTGCCTTTATTTTTTTTTTATGCCTTCTGAATCATTTGTTAATTTCATTCAACAACAAGGATAAAAGGGAGTAAATAGAACCTAGCATACTGGGTTCTGCTATGGAATGACATGACGGATAATTGAACCTACCCCAGAGAACCAAGGGTACTGCAAGTCTGCAAACCCAGATAGCTATAGGCTAACTTGTTTCCTGTCTGGAAGTTGTCTTCCTCAGGGAAAATTTTGCAGCTTGTACGGCAAGGATGAAAATATCCTCTTGTACCACGCTCTCTCTTTCCCCTTGTGCCCCTTCTTTTTCTCCCTGTCCTATGCCTCTTTGCTTGGACTCTTTGTTTAACTTGGTCATGCTTGCTTGCTCATTGAAATACACCGTAGATACTGATGAAGATCTTCCTCCACATCAAAATAGAGTTCCAAGACCAACCCACATCTCGGTAAATGGAAATTCAATGCTAGGATCTACTGCCCCCTATCGAAGAGCACAGGGAGACATGGAGCACCAGATCCATCATCTCGAAAAGGAAGCCTACTGTTCCGTCCTTCGAGCATTCAAGGCTCAATCTGACGCCATAAGCTGGGTATATATTCCATTTGATGCCCCTATTATTGAGATGACATGTTATCAAGTTTGAGTGACTTTTGGCCGAACGTGCTTCAGGACAAAGAAGGTCTGATAACAGAACTTAGAAAAGAATTGAGAGTTTCAGATGACGAACACAGAGAGCTTCTAGTCAGGGTGAATAATGACGATGTCATCCGAAGAATAAGGTATGAATTCAGGACTGTAATACCATGTCTTTGCTGAAACTCGTTTAGAATTTACTTATTTGCACACGAACTACTGTGGTTTAAAAGTATTATAGTGTAAGCTTTGTTTTTAGGCATGCGTGCTTCAAAACCATTTGCTATCTCTTTCTGTCTTCAAACCTCTTCCTCCAAACTCTTCTTGTGCGGAGGATACCTGAAATATTGATGAAAAGGCACTAGAGGACTGTCTTAAGTCTTGTTTAATTTAAAAGAAATGTTCGAATGCCTTTTATTCTTCTGGCTGGTAAAGAGGCAGATTCAACAGATTCCTAATAATCCCATATCCTTCTCGCTTGTTTAGGGGGACAGCATTCCCGTACATTTCCAGAGAGGCAATGCATGAGGCACTTCTCTTTCTTCTCTCTAATTCTATGCATTAAACTTTTCTCAGGGAGTGGAGACAGGCAGGAGGCCACCAGGCTTTAAGTACTTCACATACTATCAATGACGTTTCAAGTCCAACTCCATCAGCATCCCGAAAGAAGCAGAGAACATCACAATCTCTTTCTACCCATATGCCTGTGATTACACCATCACCTTCAGCAGCGGCCCTAGGATCCCGAGGGAGAAAGCCCAGACAGGTCTGAAGTGGATCTTTTGTTGGTGGATGGCTTGCTTTCTCTGGTTGCATGTTGTCTTAGTTTTCTGAAGGCTTAGCAATTTCTTGTGTATTGTCATCTCTGCACATGCAGTTCCCTTATAGCAGCCATGGGTCTACTGGTGTCCTTGGACCGCATGAAACTGCTATGCCCGGGACCGGTGATCAGTTGGTTGGAAGGAAAGTTTTGACCAGATGGCCTGACGATAACCATTTTTATGAGGCTGTTATTACTCGTTACAATGCTTCTGATGTATGTCATGATATTGCCAAATAGGCTTTCAGTATTTGGAGTTTTGGGAACCGTTTTCACTATATTTTTCCCTATTATTTTCAGGGCCGACATGCTTTGGTCTATGGTATTAATACTCCTGATGAATCTTTTGAATGGGTT
This sequence comes from Selenicereus undatus, assembly GCA_017589665.1. NCBI lineage: Eukaryota > Viridiplantae > Streptophyta > Magnoliopsida > Caryophyllales > Cactaceae > Selenicereus > Selenicereus undatus. The sequence goes on from JACYFF010031952.1 coordinate 2,992,474, forward strand.
AATCTTATGGAGGTGAGTACCCTTCACACTCCACTCCATTAGTCATTTCAGTGTTTGAAATAGAATGATACATTCTGACATTGACTATGGCACTCAACTCGGCTACTGCACTGCAATTACTGATTGAAATTATCTTTACTGTGCTATTTCTACAGATCATGAATAAAACACGTGGCCTTTCGCAAATTGAGATTGTGAATTATGTTTAACGTCTTGTTATCAGTAGTCTTCTAATGAGCTAAGACATTGGAAGCACAATTTCTTCTTTCATCCCTCTCCTCAATCAAAGATAATAGAGAACCTTCTCTGCCAATTTACAATGGGTTTGCTGTAGCTGTTACAGTCTCTTACCAGATGATACTCTCCTGTCTGATTATTTCACATATTACCAAAATTTTCCTACGCAGTGGGCCGTAGTTAGGTTTTCTTTGTTTAATTTTATCTTCTTTTTAAATTCCCAATACCTTCTCAGTTGGGAAACTACATGACAACCAAACCAAACCAAATAGCCTTGTGTATCACCCCCCCCACCACACACACACACACACACACACACACACAAGGTTGGGGGGTTAGATATAGGTTGTCTTGTGCCCTATGATTGAATTGCAGAGAGGTTGTAATGAATGGACCCTGGGTTTGAAAAGGCACTGAGACCATGATCCTCTACCCTACAGACTGCACTAAAGTAGACGACGTTTAGCTAAGATATTTTTGCTCTATTCAATTGTTATCTGAACCTGAAGATTCTTGTTAAATTTTAACTTTCAAGTTTGCTAGAAACTATGGAATGTGGCTCACATGTGGACTTGAATATTGAGCTTTATGTACACTGGCATATGATGCAATAAATAGTCTGTACAGGAATTAAGTATATAGTTCTCTTCTCTGGCAAGTCGCATGCCTGTATGCTCTGTCCATAGTTTCTCCTCTTTGTTCCTGGCCTCAGCGGATCTTCTTTGCACAAACTCCCCTTTTCTTAGTCTGCTAAGTTGATAAAGACTTGTATACCGCCAATATTTTAATGGTGGCCCATTTCACTAAACTTGATAAAGAACTCAATATCACAAAATGCTTCAATCCCTTGTGAGTAATTAATCAATAACTTAAAGAAATACCAACTAAAAGCTGAATGCTATAACTTAGTCAAGTCGGAGTAGTTTCAGTTATGAGGCTACTACGATTATTCCACTGCATTTTATCGATGTTTACTCTACTAGCTGGGTAGCCATGGGCATGGCTATGGCTGACAAGAGGACATGGTGGAGATTCTGCTTGTTGTGAGGTGATGATTACTTTGCGAAACATTCTGGAGCATTTGCATACCGTTCTCGATATAGTTGCTAGCAGGTTTTGTAAAAGTGAGTTGAATACAAACACAGAATATAGCCCCCCCAAAAAATGTAATTAGTCTGTTTTTTGCTGCTTCTTTTTGATAATAGTTTTCTGCTTTACAGAACTACATCGGCGCGTTATGCATGATTATGCTTTTCAGATGGTAATTATTGGTGTGAAAATATTAGTATGAATAGGTACATAATGCATTGACTTTTTATGCGGCTGTGCATGCTTGCTTCCATTTGTCTCTGATGAAGATTTTCTGCTGATACCACCCTCCGTTTTATTCTTCATGGTTCCTTCCCCCCCTTCTCAAAAAAAAGATGTAACCTAAGTTTACTGAATCAATTGCAGATTCCTTCTGAGGATATTAGGTGGGTGGATGAGGATCGAGGATTATCCCATAGAGGTGGCCTGGGGGACAAGAAATCCATTAGCCATAGTGCAGTTCCAGCTTCCGGAAGGGATCTGTACAGGAATGAGCTTCAAAATGGCCTAGGAAAGATGACAGATGATATTGAACTACTACATACGGAGACATTGATTAAGGAGGTATGGATTTGATTGAACAGAACTAGAGAGTGTTCAGCTGACTACATGGCATATTTACATTGAGAGTTTAAACAAGAATTACTGGCTAATGTACAAAAAAATTCTCCTCATGCTAGTCTCACGCCTTTGCGTTCATGTCATATTAAACCAGGTGGAAAAGGTTGTTTCTGCGAGTAATCCTGATCGTTTTGAAATTGAGAAAGCAAAGAAAATGCTCAAGGTATTGCGCACTGTTCAGTCTGTTCTTATGGAATTTGTATGGCATCGTGCTGCTTTGAGATGCTAAAGCTTCTTATGCAATTGCAGGACCACGAACAGGCCCTAATTGATGCAATATCTAGGCTTACTTACATATCCGAAGGTGATAGTGGTAATTGACTGTTCACATGTTCACGATCCTGTAAATTTGATCATTGCCAAATCTTTTTGCTTCTTTGTACTTTCTTTTCTATTGTTTTTCTTTTTTTTGGCGATAAATCTGAACATCTCTAACTTGCTTTTACTTATGACATACCTTCCGACGTGGTTCTAAGCTGTTCTTTTGGATAAGGGTTCTAAGCTGTTTTAAAGTGCTCTTTTTGCAATCAACAGCAGAATTGGGGGCCCCCCCCCCAAAAAAGGGAAAAAGGAAAAAAAAGGCTGCAAATGAACATCTTCCTTTCCAAACTATGCACTTGTAAATGCGGTAATTCTTGATGATCAAGTAACTGAAAGTTGAAGACTGATGCTGACAGTCTAGTCTCCAGCTTCCATGTCGGCAATTTTTGGAGCTGGAATCTTATATCCTACACCGAATAAAAGCTTAATGCTGATATTATGCAGGAAATGAACTTTTTTGGATTGCCCCTTTCTATGTTGTTGGTTGGGGAAAGAAATGAAGTTTAGTTTCCGATTGTGTGTTTCAGTGTGAGCTTTCATCTCACATGACCCAAGCTCATTATTTTGCCCTTTTGGCTTTACCCTAAGCAGCTTGTTTCAACAGTGTGTAAGTTCATCTAGTTCTTCATAAATCTTTGAATGCAACAGTTTTAATCCTAAGTCATCGTCTCTTGCGCTTCAACCAGATGGAGATCAACAATTCTAGGACAGTGGTTCAGACAAACGACAGGAAGCTGGCACTTGGTAGAAGTAAAATCATTGCCTACTTCAATGTGTGGCTGAAGTGAAATTGAGGTTTGCATTATTTGAAGTTGTATGATTTTTCCTTCACTGGCTAGGAAGTGTTAGTACTTGTAATTGGTATGAGACAGATGAAGTGTGCATTTTTTTCCCTTCAGCTGACAAGGTAGCGACATTTAGTTGTAGAGTTTCAGTTCATGATGTGAAAATTAATAATCTGGTTATTTTTTCTTGTGTATGTAAGATAGTCTGGCAGGAATAACAACTCCATTTTTGTTGGTAAAAAGAACAGGAAGTTCTGTCAATCTGTGAACTTGTCATTGTTATTTGACATTTGACTTGATCCCTATGTGGGGACTTTATATGTTGTAAACTCTAAGGGAGTATTGATCCTTTTGATGTAAAATTTGGTCAATGTGATTTTGGTGTTGCTTGTGTATGTCCTTTTTGGGACGGTTTGCTGTGGCGGCAACCACATTGGGTTCATCTTGGTGTATTTTGCCAGCATCGGAATCCTCATGGAATAGCAGTGGCCATGACTCGTGAAAGCTTTCTTTTGCGGACCTTTCTTTCTTCATCATTTTCCTTAATTTACTGCCCTAGTCTTTGCCCCTTTCTCTTTTAAGAGTGAATGAAGGAACCCACTCGCAGTTGTATTGTTCAAACTTCAATGAAACTGAAGAGGGATTGAGTAGGGTCTGGCAGAGGAGATGTCATGTAATTGGACTTTATGAGAGTGATCTTCTTACATTGAGACCAGAGACAAATCCTATTGAAGACTGATTGACAGCAATGTTGATGACTTAAATATGGACTGTGGAGATGTCATTTAGCTTCATCAACATGTTCTATTGACTCTGAAGTAGTCGTGATGTTTATGGTTCTGATCTTTATCAAGCAAGATTCGGAAATCATCTGTTCCTTGTCAAGAATAGGCCATGACTGCATTCTTAAACCTAGTCATCTATTGATGCTCTTGTGTGAATTTGGTGGAACCTTCATTCTTAAATGTATGGTTCAGATCCCAATTTGTGGCATTTCCGAGGGTGAAGTGTTGCCGTGCCTCCTATGGTGACCTCAAGATCTCAATCCTACCCCTTGTGAATTTGGTGGACCCTTCATTCTTAAATGTATGGTTGAGATCCCAATTTGTGGCATTTCTGAGGGTGAACTGTTGCCGTGTCTCCTATGCTGACCTCAAGATCTCAATCCTACCCCTTCTTTGAAGCAATGTTTTGCCCGCATAAGTGGGGGCTTTAAAATCCGAAACTTGAACTCTCATGCGAAGTTCTCCCTGCATGGCTTGGATTCTACAATGGTTGGCATATGGACTACGTTTGTTTTTTTCTGAAACATTATGACTGATAAAAACTACAAATGATAAATCAAACCATAAATAAAATAAATGAATTTACAATCTATTATCATATCCATAATTGTGAGTTCAATATCCTTCTCAATCCAACACCTCTAAGTCAACCTTTTAGAGCAATTGCAATGGTGATTCAATTTTCTGAATCCAGCTACTTGGTGGTCACTGTGGAAAACCAAGACCACCAATATTTCTACATAAGATGAATTCACTTAGTACAAATTTGGGTGTCTAATAATTATTTTGACAAGGGAAACTGCATGCATGAACGTTACAAAATGCCCCTCAACCGCAACATATCTAGTCTATGAATCTAATACATTGTAATATAATGTATGTACTACTATATTACCAACTCATACATCAAAAATTAAAACCCAAGAAAATTCAAAAAAAGCAAACAAATTCATGTTCAACCATCAAACCAAAAGTCGATCAATCCTCCATTTTACTAAAGCCGAGCTACTTAATCCAAAACCATCAAATGAGATGTTTGATTGAGTCGTCTTCTTTCATTCATCAAGCTTTCTTCACGTCCTCAATCCCACCCCCATTGCCTTCACTCTCTCCTAATTTTCTGTCTCCTCTTCCTCCTTTGCTCTTCCCAAACTCGTCTCTCAGACTCTCCAACGCTTGCCCTAGAAGCGCGTTCTCTGCACGCACCACCTCCAGCTGTCTCTTCAAACCAAAGCAAGCCTCCACCACGTCAGCGCCACCTGGCTGCTGGGACCCCACCACCACTTTGGCGCCTTCCTTCTTATCCTCTCTCGCCACGTGTTCGATCCCGATCTTGTTTAGCCTCAGCTGGGGTATCCCACGTGGCCACGTCCTGGCCCTTGGATTTTCAAACAAGCTATCCAACCCTTCTGGTAACTTCATCCCCCACCGGAGCTTCAACACGGCGCCATTTCTGATGGGAAGTACCGTCTTTGCCCCTAACTCTATCCCGGCAACTGCCTCCTCAACTGCAGACTTCAAGGGCAATGCTGTCATTTTACCCCCATTTACGCCGGAAAAATACTCGGCGGCGGGAGGCTTCTCGACAACCTCGACGGAACTATCCTCCTCGTCCTCAAAAACGGCGCCGTTTTGGGTTCCGTTCTGCTTGGGGAAGACGCTAATCGCGGATTCCTGCGATTTTTTGATTGAGAAGTCGCCGAATTGGGGTTTGAAATGTAGGAAGAATTTAGGGTTAGGGTTTGAATGTCCGGCGAGAAAGTTGAATTCGGCGGACATGGTCATGGGGGCGTCAATTGGGGACCCGAAATGCCCGATTCCGGATTTCACGATGAGAGAGAACGGGTTTGACGGGTCGTTCGGGCGGTAGGCGATTCGAAACGCCGGACCCGTTTCGAAGAACGTACCAAGACCTAAGCATAACTCCTTGGAATCCCCGGCGGCGATGCTTGATTGGAAGGGCAAACCCAGAATATTGAGGGGTACTTTAGCTTTGAAAAGGGGTTTTCTCTGCTCTTCTCTGAACTTCAATGAGGCCTTCATCTTCTGGGTTAGGAGAGAAAGCTAGAGAGAGCCTGAGAGATTGGATGAAGAAGAGGAATTGAGATTGTGGGCTTTGGGTTTGGGTTGAGATTTATAATTCGTGGGGTGTTTTTGAAGTGGGATTTGAAATTTTGAAATGGGATGGGAGCGTTCTTCTGGGTGAAATGGTTGCTGGGATTTAGCGAAGATTCCGCTAAAAATCTGGGTGGATTATAAATTGGATGAATGATTGAGACTGGTGGGAGTGTGTCTCAGTGCATAAATCTGCAACTTCAATTCAAAATTCAAAAACCGAAGAGCAATTTTGGCAGATTTTTTAATTATTTTTGATTGAGGTACAACAACAACAACAAACTCCTAGTGTGGGTCCCGTTTTCACGGGGTCTGGGGAGATCTAGCTGTAGACAACCTTACCTCTACCGGTATTCCTACCCATAGAGAGGTTGATTTCATATGACCCACCAAAAACGGATTTGGAAAAAAAGATTATAGTGAAAACGATTGCGAAACCATCTACGGAGTAACCGAAAGCAGGAGAGAAAAAGGGGGGGATAGCAAATAAAGGGGGAGTAGAGACATACCTGGGCAAACCATAGGCGCTTACTGCCTTCACAACCCAGCGAAGCACGACCTGCAGACAAGCACAAAACGGACAACCATACCCATCCTACACCGCCTAGGATACTGCCCCCTACGGCGGCGGACCCCTACAGTCCGAGACCTTAATCCTAACCCGCCACAGCCTCCTATCCTGAGCCATGTCCTCCGTAAGACCGACACAATACGAATTATTAATATGGATGACGTGAGAGCGACTGCAATTGGCAACGACACAATATTATTCATTCATGTCAAGTGTTCGAAATTTTACACATACGAATTATTAATCAATGGGATTAAATTTTAATGATAATTTTATTTTCATTTTTGGAAATATATATATAATATGATGAGGTTTTATGTGTATTATACTCCAATTTTGTCTGTTTAATTTGGGTTATGGGATAAGTTTTGTTGGAAAATGATGGCATTCTATCATTAGGTTCAAATCTTTCCAACAAAATAAATCATTGTGATGTAAAAATATCGTTGCATTCTAGAAAAACAAAAAGGACGGGAAAAAAAAATATTATGATGGAAAAGAGTCCATATCATGGAATGTAAAGGATTTAGATTTATTTTAAGAATGGTTTCTAAAATGTTTTAAGATATTGAGAAGTAGTCATGAATATTTTTTTATAAGAAAAATGAATAATTCATTAATGAAAAATCATATGATGTATACAATGAATATTTCCTAACAAAAGTAAATCTAAAATATCAAATTGAATAATTATCTTTAGAAAGTTAATGGTAGATATACTATCGACTGGTTCTAAACTTGTAGCAATGTTCTTATCACCAATCGCATTATTTGATGTCAATGCATCTTTCTCGAATATCGGCGAGTTATAATATAACTTCATATAGCAGATGTGTAATTGACGTGGTAGATTGCAATTGAAATGATAATCTTCATAGTAAAGCCACGTGAAATTTCATTGTTGACTCATTCTTTAATAAAAAACGTAAATCTAATATAATAATTTTTAAATTCTATTCAATCAAAAATTCACTCTAAATATCTAAACGCAAAATTACTCAAAGTCACACTAACGATGAGAACAATCTAACTTACACTAATGTGAGAACAACTAAATTCACACTAATAGTGGAAAAAATAAACAACCAAACTCTCACAAAATTGAGAAAAATTTTATTGAAAAAAGATAAAAATATCAGTAAATACCTTACAATTGGATAAAATTTCAAGATGTACAAAAATTAGGGTTTACCACTAGCAAGTATGGCTGGTGGCAGTCTATTATTGAAGTAGATGAATGTTAAACCTTTTCGTGAGGAGCCTATTAATCAATTAATTGGGATGAACATAACAAGTAGTCATGAATTATTACAAAACAAATGGGAAAAAATAAAGAAGGAAAAAATGCGAAAAATAAAAACTTTTAGAAAATCAAAGTCAAAGTTGAAAAAAAAAATCAAATGGAAATAAGTTATTACTTTAAAATTTAAACTGAGTTTTAAGTTCTAAAAAAATTGACTTTTAACCACCTCAATCCTATTGCTACCACTGTCAAACTATTATGATAGTTCCATTATTTGACAGTTAAATAACACTAGTTAAGTAGTAGAAGCTAAATGTCATCTCCGCACTATTGTAACACCCACAATATGTGTATCTGCGTGTGAATAGACGTTGTCCTGTAATTAGGGCTGATAAAAATCTGTCCGATTTGATTACCCGAATTTATTCAAGCTGGAAAAAAAATAAGGTACGATCACCAACTTTATATCCGAATTTAAAATTTGGAAAACCAGCCATGTCCGAATTTTAATCTAGGTCGGGTTCGGATTCAAACATTCGGGTTCGGGTTGTTCGGATTTTTGAATCATTTCGGGTTCGGACAACCGCGTTCAGACATCGGACAACTATGTTTGTTTATGATTTGAGTCCAAATTCTTTGGCAAATTTTATAAAAACAAATTCGAACAACTGGGTTCGGACATTAAAAAAATAAGTTCGGATTCGGTCTCACAAAATTTCAGTCGGAATGTCATAAAATCATATCTCAAATTCGGACAATCGGACAACCGGGTCCGGACATCGAACATTCAAGTCCGGGTCCGGGTCTCGTCAAAGTGTCTAATTTATAATCCAAACAGGGTCTAGATATAAAGTTTTTATCCAAATATCTGATTTGTTCTGACTCGAATTGACCCGGACCTAAATTTTTACCAGCCCTTACCTGCGATATTGTTCGTGAGAAAACATACCAAAAATATACAATATTCCATGTTAATAGATAATAAGGAAGTTGCTGAACAGAACAGTAAAGGGACTCATATGCTTTGATTGCTGGCATGGCTTAGTGAATAAATTATCAAATAAGGTAATCATATGAAACAATATACGTATGTATAATGAGAAAGCCATCATACCCATGTTGTCTTAGACTCCGTTTGGACCTATGAAAGTTTGATGGACAAATTTTTTTTTAGGAAAGTTACTTTTTTTATTGTGTTTGGTTTAAAGAAAATCATAAAGAAAAAAAGTTGAGGAAAGTTATGTGGAAAAATTGTTAGAAACAAGTGATAAAATTTCCCTCATAAAATTGTGAGGAAAGTTTCCAACCTCCTCAAACCTTACATTGCTTAGATGATATCAACATGATTCAAGTAGTTCATTAACATTCGAATTTCTCATTCAAATTCTTCTATTTTTTCATCAATCCAAACAAGAAGAAAAAACTCATTTTTTCCCTACTTTTCTTTCCTTCATATTTTTTTCCCTTTAACTTTTATTTCTACCAAATTTTCTAAGAACGAAACGGACCTTAGCGCATCCGGACCTCACAGTTACTACTCGTTAAGAAAAGGGTAAAATACCATTATATCAGGCGAAACATTGAAAGTTAAGTTTTTGAGATGCCTGTTGTTGCAAACCTAATAGAAGGGTTTCACTACTTATTTATGTCTGATAACAAACAAACCCACTGCCTAGACTTTTCAGTTTTCACCCTAATGGAATGTGTTATGTGGAGTCTACTTTGCTACAACTGCCCTTTATTATTGCAATCCGTTGCCTCTTCAAACGTGTGCTCATAGAACTGTAAAAAGAAGAAATTGTGTTATGCTGGATAAATAATAATGGTGGTTGGGCCAAAACAAGGTTTATCACATTCAGGGTTTGTTTGTCTTAATAGTTTTAATGGTTAGTAAGTGAAGAAGAGCAGTGAGGTAAGGAATATAAAGATTTAGGGGTAAGGAATCGTGCAAATAAGTAATGTAAATAAGCTGTAAGTAGCTATTAGGGACATAAAAAGAGTTTAGTTGTACATGACCAACCTTATTTTATTTGTTAGGAAATCTTGATTTCGACTCTTTCCTACTCAATCTCATTCATTCTCACATCCTACTCCAGAAATTCCACTTGTTTTCAACTTCTTCCTACTTCAAGTTCCAAAAGTCCAACCCGAACAGACATGTCCCATGGGAAGAAGAAATAAACAACTGCATGTTGTGACTACATGCTAAATAACACATGCCCTAGATAGTGGAATAACTAGGATCAAACGCGGAGGGAATAGGAGAGCAAATGTTCATACAAACAGTGGCGAAGCCAGAAAAATCGAAGAGGGGTGTCAGAATTAATAGTACACACTATAAAATTTAACAATAGTCATAAATTGAAATTAAACAATGATTACATTACATCTAGTCTAATTGTCCTCGACGAGACCTCGTATTTTGAAAGTGATGCAAAATATCATCAGTAGATATACTTTTAAATAAATCATCCTCAAAATAAGTAATAACAGTATCATTCAAAAACTCATATGAGATTCGGTTGCGCAAGTTGGCCTTGATATACTTCATCGAAGAGAACACTCTTTCAACTGTTGCTGTAGAAACTTGTAGAATCAATGCCAACTTCAACAATAAGTACACGTGAGGAAAGCTCAAATGCTTCTTTTTTTTAATCATCTTTGTAGAGAGCTCACCAAGTCCATTCAAGTCAGAGAATCTCTCATCATCACGCATGTTATCGATGTAAGTGTCCAACTCAAAACCAAGGGCCTCAATGCCTAAATCATCAAAATCATCTGGATACAGTCGAGTCATCCTAAGTATCTTGTCCTTGTCAAAGCTAGCAAATGAGTCGGCAGGGCTCAAACAAGACAAGCTAATTAGCAAATCAGTGCTTGCCTCAGTAAAGCGACTATTAAGTTATTGCAATTGCATATCAAGAATGGAGTAGAACACATCAACACGATAGTAATGCTCATTTGTCACCGAAGAAAGTCTACGTTTAGACTTTCCCCGAGCACGAAGTGGAGCAAAATCCTCCATATTAGGAATCTCGATGTCATGTTTCAGACAAAATGAACTAACATCATCAATCAAAGCAACCCATCCATGATCCCTTGTGCGTTGTAATTGTTTCTTACCTGTACCAAGTAGTGACAAATCATTTACAATGTCCTGATCCCTTCTTTGCAATGCCTGACTGAATGCATTTGTAATGCCTAACACCAATTTCATAAAATGTAATAAAAAAGCAAAGTCATATGTCTGAATACCATCCAAAATAGCTTGACCTCTAACATTATCATCAGTATCCGTTGTAAGAGCATCAAGGACATCAACAATTGGAGCAAACATGACAATAGGATTCACAAATGTTTTAAAATGAGATCCCCAACGAGTGTTACCAGGTCTCTGCAGTCCTAGTTCTTGATTCAAACCCTTCCCAGTTACAAGCTCACCCATTCGCAATGCTTCTTCAACTTTCTCTGATTGTCTTGTTCGATATTCATATCGACGTTTATAAGAGCCTCCAATCACATTCAAAGTCAAATTGACCAACTCAAGAAACCCTTTAATACGAGGATGTCCATTTGCACCCCCAACAAGAGTCAATTGAAGTTGATGAGCAAAACAATGAACATAATGTGCCGATAGATTTTCTTGCAAAATCAAAGTTCTAAGTCCATTGATGTGCCCCCTCTTATTACTAGCCCCATCATACCCTTGTCCTCGTATTCGGGATGGGCTCAAGGATAACTTAGCAAGTACAAAATAAATTTCTTCTTTCAATGACAATGCGGTAGTGCTAGTGACATGAACAAGGCTAACCAATCGCTCCATAACGAACTCCATTTTGTCAACGAATCTCAAAACAATAGCCATTTGTTGTTTACAAGAGACATCACGGGATTCATCTGCTAATATAGCAAAATATCCATCCCCAATTTCTTCAAGAATAGTATTAACAGTTTCTCTTGAACATGCATTTGCAATATCTTTTTGGATGTTAGGGGAATACATTATACAATTACCATGAGCACTTTTCAAAATAACACTTTATACATTATCATTCTTTTCCCCAAAAAACTTTAGAATGGAGCGAAAAACTCATTTCCTTTTTGAATGTTCACTTTCATCATGACCTCGGAAAGGCAAACCCTCAAACAAAAGCAATCTTGATACATCAACCGAAGCAGTCAAACGAGTCATATGCTAAGCCTTAGCATGTTCTGATTGTTTTTCCAATGCCATTTGTATTGATTGTTTTTGCATCATAAGGTCATCGCATCGTTTAACACATTGGTTATGAACACTATTTACCCCACCAACACGCTTTTTGAATCTACCCATCTTATTCCAACTCTTAAATCATTTTGTTGTAAATGCATCTCCACCAAAATGGTTTATGTCATCATTTTTGAACAAATAGCAACACAAGCAAAATGCAGCATCTTCCTTTATGCTATATTCCAACCAGTTGCCATATTCACCAAACCAAACATTATTGAATCGACGCATATTTTCAGACATGAGTGTTTGAGGGAAAGCATGATCCCGGGGTTGAAATGGGCCTTTTTGAAGATAAGCTCTTATTACCTCATCACGTTCATCTGGATGGTATTGTGACATTGGTTTTCTTTCTCCTGGATCAGATGGAAGAGCATTTACATCAACCCGACTTTTTTGAGTAGAAAAGGGAGTGGAATTGGTATTTACACCACAAGATGGTGGTTGTGGTTGAGTGACGTCGTTTCTACATTTTTCATTTAAAGGCGAATTTTCGGATTTCGAACTTGAAGGTAACGACGAGGATTCCTTAGCTATTTTTTTGAAATATCTATGCATTTTGACCAATAATTGAAATTAAACATACAAATTTAATAAATTCTATATCGAAATTAACAAATAAACTCACAGATTAAACTAAAAAAAAAAGCAATCTAGAAATTAAGAGATAACCTACAATTGAAATGAAACATATAAATTAAACAAAGTTGGAATTGAAATTGGTAAATAAACTCAAAAAATTAAATAATATAATAAACTAATCTACAAATTGAAATTTAACATAGAATTGAAATTAAACATAAAAGTTAAACAAATTTGAAATTACAGTTGACAAATAAACTCATAAATTAGACAATGTAAACTTATAACTTATTAGGCTACAAATTGAAGAATCAAGTAAAAGAAAAGCTCACAAATTTGAAGAGAGGGTTTAGGAGGTTGTGGGGTGTGGGTTGTAGCCTTCGCCAGGACCCAGGTGGTGGCGTGGTGGTCTGGTGAGTGGTGGTTGAGTCGTCAGCCGTGGCCCGTGGGTTAGGGACTTAGGGTTCTGCTGGGTAGAGGGCTCCGACTAGAGGCGAAGCAGAGGCAGTGCGCTGAGGCTGAGGCTTGAGACTGAGCTGAGAGTGAGAATGTGAGATGGCAGACAGTCGAAGAATTGAAGAAACACAGAGGATGAGAGGAAGACCGAAGACAGAAGTGGAGTCGGGCAGTGACAGTGGGCAACTGGGCACTGGGCTTTTAAAAAAAGTGAAAAAAAAACCGAAAAAAGGGTAGCGTGTAAGTTCGAACCCGCAACATCAGACTTGCAAAGCAACCTCGCAGACCGGTGAAGCAAGAGACATTTCATGTATCATTTCCACACATTTAATATATATATATATATACCTAACTTTTTTTTTTAATTATCAGACGTTTATTAATTTTTTTTTTTTTTGGGGAAGGGGTGTCGGCTGATCCCACTGACCCCACGGTGGTTTCGCCCCTGCATACAAATGTAGGTGACAAGGTCTCATCGATGTTTGATACAATGAAACTCGCTAGTTGTTGAGAATATATGTCAAAATTACAAACTGTCAATAAGTTTCATGATGATGGACATGGGATGTTGGGGCAATGATTTGAGGAATGAATGTGATGATACATGTGTGTGCGTGTGGTTTTTATTTTGCGGTTTAAACGATGGATAAATTAACACATACAAAACTTATGGAGAATTGAACATTAATCTATTTTGTAGAAATTAAATATCACTCCTCTAAACTTCCTCAAATGGTTGGTAAAGATAGTGCAAGATAGTTATAATTTTTAAATGTAGATTACGTTGGAACTCAATTAAAAAGTTGAACAGTGAATTAATGGTGGCTTTTATATATATAATATACATATGTATGTATGTATATATATGTAATTATGTATGTATACATACATGTATGCATGTATATGTATATATATGTGTGTATATATATATACACATATACAAACATTAAAAATCTTAATCAAGGCTGTACACACACAAATATTGAAAATCTTACAAACAAAGATCATAAAAGAACCTAAAATTCAGAAGGACTACCTAAATTGTATCATTCCAAAAGAAAAAAAGAAAAGAAAAGAAAAGAAGAGAGAGACCCTAAAACCCCTAAAAAAACAAAGAAAAGAAAACAGGGAAAAGGGCAAAATGGGAAGTAAATTTGACCACGAAGCGTGCTGGCTACACTTTACGGCCCAACCAGCCAGCCCCATTGGTTAGGGGGGCTGCTCTGGGAGAGCGTGAATGAATGGAGGTTTTCTGAAAATTGAAAACGTTTGTAAGAGACAGAGAGAGAAAGTGCGGGAAAACTTCCCCGTCGCTTCAAACCTTCGAGGCCCCTTCTCTCTCTCTCTCTCTCTCCAACAAATCCCAATTCCAATTTTTTCCTCCCCAGTTCAATTCCCAATTTTTAGGGTTTTCTTTTCCTGCTCACCCTTTCAAATTCTCTCTTTAGGGTTCCTCATTCCTGCTTCTGCAATCTTCCGAGTTTGTCAAATTCATCAATTTCTTCCTCGATTGAATTTTGAATTGTTCTGAGCAGCAATGGGGAGAGTGAAGAGGGAGCCTGGAAGTAGTAGTGCTAGTGATGCTAACACTGGTGTGAGAGAATTGAGGAGCAGGAGAGTTGCAATTGATTCAGGTCCTCCTTGCTCAAATTCGAATGATGAGCAACAAGAAGAAGTAGACGAGGAAGAAAATGAAGTTGTTGTTAGACGATCTATTCGGTCTAGATACCTCGCCGTGAAAAACTTACTCTCTGGTATCTTCTCTCTTTCTCTCTGTGAAATTTCAGTGTGAATTTTAGTTGTATTTGGATCGTTGCATAGTGTTTTTGTGTGTTGTTCAATTGATGCATCAACTGGCTGTGAATACCCACTTTGTGATGTTTAGTTATCAGTGAGGAATTGTGACATTTCATGAATTGCAGCTCATTTGATTTGAACTTCTTGATTCATGGAAGTGGTTATTTGCTTGCAAGGTTTAAAATTTGTGCATTTCATTATACGCTATGAACTAGGCATGTATCTCAAGTCGTCTTTGTTGTCAGCCAAGCAAGACATTATTCGGTGTCCCTTTGGTGATGTTGTTCTCTGAGGGGGCATGTTTGTGACACTTGATGAGATGTTTGACAAAATTTTCAGGGGGAATGGAGGATATGTCGGAGGCGGATCTTGACATGTTCAAGAATATTATCAATGAAGTTGAGCATTTGCATCAGAAAGGTATTTACTGAATTCAGGTTGTTTGAATTTGTGGTTTCCCTATTATTTTACTCCCTGCATGGCACTATGTTATGAGTCATGATCTATTCCTGCTTTCTCTCGAAGCCTTTGTGCATTGTGGTGTACTCTGAACTCTGCTGTTGTGTATACATTTCTGATGCCAGTTTATATGCATGGTTGCGTAGGCCATGTTTACTTGGAGCCTTATTTCGCCTCTGTGATTTGTAAACACATAATTAAAGTTAAACTTTGTATGAAATGGTTGAGATTGACACTTGGACATGATGCACACTTACAAATTGGCCCAATTAAATCTCTGGGAATTGCTCTGGAGAGACAGGAACAGTGCTTCTGAAATGACATATATATTTGTGGATTTGTGGTGCACATTTCTAATGGCAGTTCTGTTTCTTTTTCGCTCCTTTATTCGAGGCCATCATACATGCCTTCTTCTTCTTCCGTTTGTTTTTTAGTGTTTTCTCCTCCTTTGCTTAGCAGGGATGAGCATAAATCTAGAGAGCAGGAATGGAGAAAAGCTTTCTGTTATTTAGGTCAGATTTGATCTGTACAGAGCTTGTTTAGCTATATAATGCTTCTTACACTGCAATGGGAAGAAGATATCCAGAGACAATAAAAAAGGGACAAATTTGTAGTGGGTGTTCACTGTACAATGCTTTACAACTTCCTCTAGGTTGACATATGTTCTGACTCTTGGACCTCACTCTAACCTGCGTGTTGTATTAAAGGAGCTCTGTAGTTGTACTGGGATATCCTTCAGAACATGGTTTATTATGTGATTCTATGTTTCTTGCTGCGCTTCCAATGTTTTGGATGTTAATTGGAGTTCAATACTTCAATTTGAGCTATGGGGTGTTGTGTTTAGTGACTAGAGTAATATGTTGAAGATAGTTTTCCGGACAATACATTGGTGGACTTACCTCTGTTTACATTACAAATTTGATTTCAGTTCAAAGGCCTAGAGAGCAGGTTGCAGATGCTGAGGCTTTGTTAGACATTACAAGTAGCTTTGTGAAATCTGTTAAGGCACACAAAAATGATGGAGTGACTCCATCAGATTTTGTTACATGCCTGCTTAGGGATTTTGGGCGTCAAGGTAATGTTGCTAGCAGTGCTGATGGCACCAGGAGTTTGATACTTTGGAAAGACATTGGTGTTGCTGTTTCTCAAATTTTCAGAAATGGCCCTGGGTGCTGCACCATGTAATTTACTTATAGCAACCTTTGAATTTGTTTCTGGACAGTATCATTATTAATTGGAATTCATAAGTTGCTCTTTCAAAATTTCAGGCTTGGGCCTATGGATGCTGAAGTGAAGAAACGGAAAACTGCAGTTCGTAAAAGACATGTGAAGCCTACTGAAACTGCGAGGCCTGAGGAGGTATGTCTTATTTGACAAACAGAGTTTTTACTGGATAAGAAATAGCCAGGTTGTAATCTTTGTTATGAACTGAAAGGGTTCAGTGCAGTTAGACCATTTCATTAAGTTAGAAATGTGTTTTGTAAATCTGAAACATATTTTGTAAATTTTGAATTTGTGATGATCAGTGTAGCTGCATGCTGCATAGGGCTCTTTATTCATCGCCAGTTGTTTTGCGCACTATTCTTATCATGCACATTTTTGCAGCTCAATAGCACTAGAGAAGAGAAAACAGATACAGATAAGAATATGTCGACCATGTTTGGTATATTGAGGAAGAACAGGAAGGTTCGACTGGAAAATCTGGTCCTAAACAGAACTTCATTTGCGCAGACAGTGGAGAATTTGTTCGCTTTGTCATTTCTAGTGAAAGATGGAAGAGCGGAAATTACTGCAAATGAAAATGGCCATTTTGTTTGTAAGAGCATCTGCTGATAAATCCTATGATTTCTGCTCCGAGACTATTTGATGGAGTCATATTCTGATCTTTTTGTCTATTGTCAGGCCCAAGGAATGCCCCGGCTGCTGAAGCTGTGGCATCTGGCAAAGTTTCATACACTCACTTTGCCTTCAGATTTGATTTCAAGGACTGGAAGGTGTGTATACTTGAAGGATAATCCCCTTAATCATCCTGCTAATTTTTAATTTTAAGATTTCTGATGGTTCTATTGAAATTGTTCATTCTGCTTGTTTTTAATAAATGATAAGAGTGTGAGATATGGTGTCCTGTTAAGCCCTTTCCCTTGGGGTATAAGCGTTCATCTTTCTTCATCCTGGTGCAATTTGATAGTTTTGCCTAGCTTAACAGGGTTGTGGGTTGATCTTCTCTGGGTAGGCTTCTGGTGGTGCTAAATGTTGCTCTGTTGGAATTGATCTGAGCCAACACGCAGACATGGCATTTTTATCCCCCCTGAACATTTTTGCTATTTGAGTTGTAATTCTCCTAGTTGATACTGGAAAACCCATTCATTAAGCATACAAAATGCATGTAATGTTTTCCTAATGGAAAATGCTATGTTTAACGTTACGTTGCAGGAGGGTTGATTTTCAGGATTGCTTTGTGATAGGTTTGTCGGTTTGATTTTACAGTTAATGTTGGATTCCGTTGAAGGGGAGGAGTTGATGCCCCATAGGGCTCCAGCTCAGACAGATCCACCATGTTCGGATTCCGAGTTTCCACCAGAATCAGCACCTGCGGAACCTGAAACAACAGCAGCCACGACCCCAATTAGAAAGTTGTGTAGGAACCGAGGTCTGGTTCTACAGGAGCAGACTGTGGTGGAAGACTCGCCTGAAAAAAGCGATGACAGTAGAGCAAGAGCTGCTTATATTCGCAAAGGGAAGCGTAAAATTATGTGAATCGGGGTTGTGCTCTGAGATATCTTGTCTTAGATCGTTGTTAGCAGATAGGTAGGAAGTATCTTGTCAATACAGGTTCTGTGATGCATTGAATGCTCTTTAGATTAATGGTTAGTGAATCAGGAAAATTAATTGGATAGATGAATTTGCTTTCTAATTCTTCTTCTTTTTCAGATTATTTTCCTGATCTCCCTTGTAAGTATTTAAAGTAGGCTATATTCAGTTGTCCATTAGGGCATTGACTGTGCATAGTTTTGCCCATCCCCAATATCTGATAATTGAATTGGAGAGAAAAAGAACTTTTGAAAATTTTCAAAACTTTTTGAGTTGATTGTGATTCTTCATTTGGCATTATTGATGCTAGGGTTCGTCAACGGCTTAAGTTAGTGCTTGTATCTTCATCAACCCAGCTTATATATTACGTTTTAATATTTTCATTTTAGATCTTGAGATTCTGGTTGTTGAAGTTGTAACAAAATCTAAATTGCAAAAATGCTAAATTGAAACTTATTGATCACTCATTTTTCTACTTTTGCTGTTCTCTATTGTGAACTCTCGAAATATAGTTTTGATAATTTGACGATAGAATGAACTTTTAAGTTAAACTGTGTCAACAAGTGTTTAATGTTTGATATTTAGTTGTATTGCATTGAATTATACCTTTGTGAAAAAAAAAAATTACTAAAAGGCACATCAAATAACATTTTTCATAGACCTTTATTATTTGATTCCATAAGCAATGTACACATTTATTTTTTCTAAGAAAGCATGAGTCTAATGACTCTAATCCACAGCTATACTATCATTGACTTAAGAAATTGTGATCTTGCTGGCTTGTTTTATAACACTCATTATAACAACTCAAAGTCGTATAATTCTATTGTTTTAGGATATTACAGTGATTTAATTTTCAGTCTTTTTGTAAGTAAAAAATGATTTATTAATTCTTTTTAATCTTTACTCGACCTTATTGGTCATACTATAAAATTTTCCAACTTTTTTTAATTTTTATCAATTTATTTCCATTCATTCTCACTAAACATAAATTGGGATTTTTTATGTTGAGCTACAAACCCCCCGTCCTCCTAGAGAGAGAGAGAGAGAGAGAGAGGGGTTTCCACAATGGGCCTTGGGCCGTGTTGAAATCCGGCCGAGATGAGTAAAGTCAGCGTCGACGCAAGAAGCAGCTAGATTCCTTAATTTGGCCACAGCCACAGTCATCAGTGACGTCACTGCCAAATTCAAATTTCTATTTTCCTCTGACTCCACCCCCCCCCCCCAAAAAAACAAAAAAAAAAAAAGAATTCTCTGAATCTACCGCCTTAAATATCAATTCACCTTTTTCTTTCTCACTTGATTTCTTTAAAAAAAAAAGAAAAATCAATTTCATCTTAAACCGACTTCACCAATTACCAGTTCACCACAACTAAACCAGAAAGGGCGAAATCGATAATATTTTAACCAACCAGCCCTAGCGCCTCTTCTCTCTCTCTTCTGGAGGCGTTGCGTCGGCTCTTCTCTTCGTCTTCTCTCCCCATCTTTCTCTCTCTACTCTAAACCCTACTAGGGCTCGGCTAGGGTTTCTCCCTCGTTCCTCTAGGGCCTCGATCTGTTGCTCCTGAGGGTTTCAGATTTCTCCCTGGGTTATTTCGAGCTTCGATTTGTGTTAGTCTTTAGCTCGATTTCAAGATCCAACAATGGCGGAAGCAGCTCGGAAGAGAGGAAGGCAGGGCGGTGCTGGCCCTAACATTAGTGGCGGTTTCAAGAGGCCCAAGCAAGGTTTGAACATCTCTCTCTCATGTCTTATTCTCGTTTTTGTGTCATATTCGACTCTTTTCGAGTTTAGTTCTCTGTTTATTTGGTAGGTTCTGATTTCTGGTTATTCGTAGTGTTTATGACTCGGTTTTTGCTCGTTTCGAAGCTTTATGGCTTGGCTTTTGTGTCATATTCAATTTTCTTCTTGTTGTCGCATCTCTGATTTTAGTTTCCTTGTGCGTTGAATGTGAATAAGAAGCAAGATTTATCTTTTGATATTAATTTCTTGTTGTCTTTCTGTTTGAGAGCAGATTAACATCTTATTTATGGTTGAAATCGCTGGTTTGTTCCATTCTTGACGAATTCTTTTCTTTTATTTTCCCTGTTGTGGTGGTTGGGGTAACTGCCAAGTGTTGAATGTGGTGTTGTACTTATTATTTTGACGATTACCTGAATAAAGTTTGTGTCCAGCATATAAAGAATACCCAAATACATGTTTGTGGTAAAAAATTGTGGCCTAGTTCCAAAAGCTAGTGAGCCAAGTTGGTGGGAACTTGGTTAACTAAGGATTGGTTCATTAATTCTGCCCTATGTCGTCAATCCCCCCCGGGGGGTGATTAGATATATTGGGGTAAGGTGGTTATATCACCAATTGTGTACTTGACTTGAAGACAATTATAGGTTTGTGCTGTGTTTTGGGATTCTTGGGTTACACTTTCAAGTTTGTGTCGGAGCTCTTTGGTTTGTATTCGAGTAGGAGTGGATGGCAAGGAGAAGAATGTTTTTGTGCCTGTAGCTGCCTTCGTCTTGTGTCCAACTGAAAGTTGATTTGGAATTATGAAAAGATGCATGATAGACGCACACAGACTACCGTGCGCAATATATTTTTTATAAGGAAAAGGTAATATGTTGATAAATGTAATATATTTTTTTCTGTATCATAAATTTAATTAGATGCTGATTGTGAAGTGATAGGGCGTTTATAGTGTTCTCCACTTGACTGCGAAGCAGCTTACAAGAATTATATCAGAAAGAGAAGAGCTAAGCTACTAAAATCCAGCTCAGCCCCCACTAATGGAATTCATTAGAATCCACTCATGGGTTCATACTTTCAATTTTTATATTATGATGTGTGCCTTTAATATCTGCCATTGTGCTTAAAAGCTAATGATAAAGTATTTTTATGTCACTCTGTTGAAAACATTTTAATTAAGCAGTGGATGGTTATTTCAACTTGTTCGTAGCAAGTAAGTTAAGGAACTCTAACTCACGAAAAGTAATTAATGTTTTACAACAGAAATGGAGTCAACTGGTATAGGAAGCAAATCAAAGCCTTGCACCAAGTTCTTCAGGTTCAAATCTTTATCCATCTAACAAATATTAAACCTGCATCTTATTTTGTGTAAATTCTTAAAGTTGAAGTTCGTCAACAGGAGTATGTTGTGTTGTTTGTACTAAACCATATTTATGTACTAGATTAATCCAGAATAAAAGTGGATATTGCTTGATTGGTTTCATATCGCCCTGCTGAGTGGGTGGCTACTATAAAGATGGTGATGTTTTCTATTTGAATATGTCTTCTTTTTCTAGTTTCTCAGGTAATCATCCACTGAGGTGTTCATTTATCCTTTTGTCTGGAGAATTCAGTTGTGTGTGCCTGGACATTTTATGCAACTTGCAAATCCAAACTAAGTTCCAACCTTTTCTTTTCCTTTGTGTTTTTTTTTTCAGACTTTGCTATCAGAAGATGGCTATTAAGTTTATTTTGAAAATTGTAAATTTTGGTAGATTGTCGTAATTTGGGTAACGTATCAGTGTGTCCCTTTGATTTTAATATGAATCGAATGTTTTTCTTTGTTTAAACTCTGATTTTGCTAAATTAACTTTTCGTTGGAGGATCTGTGTTTGAAGTGTTGAATGTTCTTCAATAAAAAGATGTATCAGATTTTGAAGGGAAGCAGATTAATGGTTGTGTGTTTGGTGATAGTGTGCCTTTGACCTATATACCAAACATCTGAAATTGGTGGACAATTGGTATTACATTTTTCCGAATAATATTATTCCATAGCATTACCTTAGTGTTCCTGTGAGGCATTGACATGTGCTGGGGTGGTATGCATTTAGAGGACCTCTCAATGGGCTTTTGAATGGATCTGAAGTAATATTCCTCAATTGATATAGCTTTCATCACTATGTATGCAATCTGAGCTCATGGGACTCCATCTAAGTATATTTGAAACCTCAAGGGTGGGGGCGGCTTTCTTGAGATCAATTGTGATTCTTGGTAAATGTGTCAAGAAAAGAATGTTGTTTTAATAAAAGGAGAGCCTGGACTGTTGAAGCTGAAAAATTTTAGTCTGAGAGATGAGCCTTTGTCTGTTGTGTGGGATCATTATGTATGATTGTTGGGGAATTGATCTAGAACTTTGTGTCCATTTTTTTCTCCATGGCATGTTATGCTCTTGCATACCTGTGTTTTGAGGCCACCTCTGCAATGCTTTTTCCTCTTTTATTTTTTTTTGGTTTTTGCGGGTGGGGTGATTGGCCCTCTTTCAGCTTGAGGGGTTAACATCAGCTCTAAGGAGCTTATTTGCAGGGAGACTAAATGGTAAGGAAACCACTTTAGGGCTTGTTCCTGTCGTAGGTAAATGAGGGGCTACCATTCTTTCACATTCTCTCACACTCTGGCTGATTTTTTACCATTCCTTTCCACCCTTCAACAAAAATTCCATTCTTTACCATTTCTTCTGATTCCTTACAATTCCTTCCCGTCCTTTTTTACTCTCTCAGAAAGAAGAATTTTACATTTCTTACAATTCAGTCCTATTCCTCACCATTCAGTCCCAGGAAAAATACCATTCTTTTCTATTCCTTGCCATGCCTTTCCAATCCTTCCCGTTTCTTCCC
This sequence comes from Selenicereus undatus, assembly GCA_017589665.1. Taxonomy (NCBI): domain Eukaryota; kingdom Viridiplantae; phylum Streptophyta; class Magnoliopsida; order Caryophyllales; family Cactaceae; genus Selenicereus; species Selenicereus undatus. The sequence goes on from JACYFF010031952.1 coordinate 3,015,224, forward strand.
ATTCCCTATCCATTCTTGTCCATCAAAAAGAACATGCTTGTACTTGGTGGGATTTGGATCCTAGACCTTCCACCCTCCACCATTTGTCTAAAGGTGTTTCCTTGTGCCTGTTATCTTTATGCGTTTCAATTAAATAAGATTTTTAGTTATGATAATTCTATTTGATTGTACATTTTTGTCTTGATATTGGGAACCTGGTTCATTTTGTTTTACTTGTTTTTATGATCAGGAAACATGGGTTCAGTTTTGTTAGATTGTAGAGCTCATCTCTGAACCTATGGTTAATATGCAAAAAGTTTGCCCAGTCATCAATTAGATAACTTGCAAATAATTAGATTGTATATGTTCATTTCATCTTATATAATTGGATCTGCCTGGAATATTGTTAAAAGTTCTCAAAACTCTTTGGAAAACTTACAGTGATGCTTCTAAGATGTTATGTGCTGAGCTACGTTTACACTACATCAGTCCTAGGCTGCTAGTGTGATCACATGGTGATTATTCTAGACTGGATATGTCGTTCACCTGCACCGTTTGATCAATGATTCTTCTTAGTTTGTAGTAGATAGCTTTTGTTAGTTATGTTTATTTATTTTAGTCGTCTGAGTAGGTTGTAAACTCTGGACTACTGCGTTTTCCCTTGTCTCCAAAAGAAGAATTTCCTGTTTCTGCTGTTTGTTATTTAAGCCTAGATCCAGTTCGTGGTGGTTTCCCCCAATTCTGTATGCAGTTTGTTGTCTAAGCCTAAAAACAGTTAGTGGTGGTTTACTTACCCGAATTAAGGTTACTTGAGCTTTGTTGTCCTTGGTTTTTATGTCAGGCATGGATGTTAAAGTTCTCATTCCATTTTTGGACCCAAAAAAAAGGTTCTCATTCCATTTAGATGTCGTGCAAGTGTTGTTATTAGTGTGGGTGGGCTTCTTCCGTGTAACTCCTTTCAGTCACAGCTGCACTAATGGACATGATGTAACTCTCGAATTAACTAGTTTTCCTGTGTTGCAGTACCTCTGGATGTCAATTTGGGGAGAGCTGTCACTTCCTCCACTATGTACCTGGTGGTTACAATGCAGTTGCTCAGATGATGAACCTACCACCAATATCCAGAGTTGCGCCACCACCTCCACCAGCCCCAAATGGTACTGTTGCCACAGTGAAGACCCGAATGTGCAACAAATACAATACCGCAGAAGGCTGCAAATTCGGCGATAAGTGCCACTTTGCACACGGTGAGTGGGAACTCAACAAGCCTGTTGCTCCATCTTACGATGATCCTCGCGCTATGGGCCCAGGCCCGGGGCCGGGTCCAATGCAAGGGCGCTTTGGTGGGCGAAATGAGCCACCTCCTGCAGCTGCTGGGTTTGGTGCCTCAGCAACTGCTAAGATCAGCATAGATGGCTCCTTAGCAGGGGCCATCATTGGTAAGGGAGGTGTCAACTCTAAACAAATATGCCGCCAAACTGGGGTGAAGCTCTCCATTCGGGAGCACGAGTCAGACCCCAACCTGAGGAACATAGAACTCGAGGGTACATTTGATCAGATCAAGTTGGCTAGTGCCATGGTTAGAGATCTTGTTGCCAGTGTCAGTGCAGCGACCCCTCCGAAGGCTTCTGGGGGCACTGCAGCCCATGGACCGGCTTCTAGTAATTACAAGACCAAGCTTTGTGAAAATTTTGCCAAGGGCTCATGTACTTTCGGGGACAAGTGCCACTTTGCTCATGGAGCCTCCGAGCTACGTAAATCTGGAGTGTGAGTGCTTTGCAAATCCCGTAGTATTATGTCGCGTGGGCTTTTGGCCAGCATGATGGGAGTTTGTGAAGCTTCATCTTTGATTGTTCTGTCTAAATACAGTTTTAGTAAGGTGGAAGTAAGTTAGGTGTTTTTTTCCATTGATGCCAGGGATTGGCTTAGCAGCAGTTCATGTTTCTTGCCAGTTTTGGTACTTTGATGTTGCCCTAGTTGTATGGTTGTTTTCTCTGGGTTTCGAGGCTGGATGATTTTGTTTTTTTACCCCTAGCGAATGAGATAGAATTATCTGGTAAAAGTTGATGGTTTGGTAATAATTCAAGTGGGGAGAACACTTCAAAAGTTTAAAACTATATATAGCAATGTATTCGAGTGGACTAATCAAACAGAGCATGAATAATTACGCATAGTATAACCTCCAAAGTTTCCCTCCCATTGTCGATGTGGAGATATTCATATCAAGCCGCCGTTGCTTTAATTTGTTCATAAATTTTAATTTAATTTAATTTAATGACACAAAATCAGTGTGAGTCTTTATAACCTTCTTAATTTTTTGAACTCAAGTATATTCATTCTGTCTTTCAAGCCCAAAGTCGTTCTCCCTGCCTAAATGGACGATTGCTAAGGCTTGAGGTCTACTTATGATTATGGCCCTGTTTGGTAAACAACTGTTAGCTGTTAGCTGTTTGTGTTAGCTGTTTGATTTAGCTGTTTGAATTAGCTGTTTGCAAAAAAAGTGTTTGGTAAAGTTAGCTGTTTCTGGAATGTATATTTGATAAAATTTCAATATTGCCCCTATGTTCAAATGAACTGCCAGCGAGAGGAAAGGTTAATTAATGGCATGGGTGTAATTTTCTTGAACTTCTGGGTAGTATCGTAATTTTAATAAAAAGCTATTCCCAAAAGGCTATTAAGATTAGCTGTTTGAAAAAGAGCTGTTTGGGGTAAAACAGCTGTTTGAAACAGCTGTTTACCAAACACCTCTTTAGCTGTTTGACTTGGTCAAAACAGCTAAAGAGGTGCCAAACAGCTCTTTTTTATCAAACAGCTGATGCAACCAAACAGGGCCTATATGAATTAATTTCATTTAATCTCCTCTGAATAAAGAGATGATGAGTTGAAGGTGATCGATCAGGAATGGCGGTATTTGTTAGAATTGCTTGAATTATGAAAGGCTATAAACATATCTATTAAGGGTCTCTTCTTTTCGTGAGTCAATTTCAAAATATCAATTTCAACTCACTTCAATCCATTTTTACTATTTTAATCAAGTTAAATTTATTATATACAAAAAATTTAATACACTTCAACCTATTTTAATTAACCTCAATCTACTTTAATTCACTTTATTCTTTTACTCATTTCAATTTACCTACGAAAAGAACAAACCTTAAGATCGGAAGAAAAAAAGGTAATTTACCTAAATCGTTAACTCTTTCTGAGCCATCTACCTCACACAGCAATCACCTTATCTAATTTCAAGGTCACAAAATGACAGAGAAAAATTCATAATATAAAACTAGCCTGCCAGCGGTTTAGAGCCTCTTTTCTTTTTCTCTCTCTCTCATTTCTTCACGAGGCGTCGCTTCGGCTCCTTCCGCTTGTTCTCTTTCTCTCCCTCTCGTTCTCTCTACTCTAAACCCTACTAGGGCTGGGCTAGGGTTTCTTTCTCGCTCCTCTAGGGCTTCGATCTGTTGCTTCTGGCGATTTCAGATTTCTACTTGGGTTATTTCGGGCTTCGATTTGTGTTCGCTTCAACTCTACTTCAAGCTCCAACAATGGCGGAGGCAGCTCGGAAGAGAGGAAGGCAGGGCGGTGCTGCACCTAATGTTAATGGCGGTTTCAAGAAGTCCAAGCAAGGTTTGCTTGCCTCTTTCTCCCTGTTTCTTGTGTTATTTTCAATTGTTTTCGAGCTTAATCCACTATTTGTTCGGTAGGTTGTGGTTTCTGGTTTTTCATAGTGTTTTGATAGTTTTTTCGTTGTTTATAGGCTACGTGACTTGGTATTTTGATAGTTCTAGCTCCTTCTTGTTGTCGCATGACTTATTTTAGTTTTCTTGTGTGTTGGATCTGAACTTTAGAAGCAAGATTTATCGTTTTCTTTGTTATTTCTGTGCGTGTTTCTGTCTGAGACCAGATTAATTCTTATTTATGGTTGAAGTCGCTGCTTTCTTTCCATTCTTAACGAATTCTTTTCTTTTCTTTTTTTTTTTTCGTGTTTTGGATGGTTGTATGAAATTTTCCTGTCCAGCAGTTATAGAATACGCTAATACAGCGTAGTTAGTGTTCATCAATCCTGCCCTGTCATACTTCTTCTTTGCCAAGTTGATGGTGTAGCCAAGTTGCTCGGACCTTAATAACAAAAGATTGGTTCATTAATCCTGCCCTGTCATACTTCTTCTTTGCCGCCTGTTGATTAGCTATGGTGGGGTTAGGTAAGGTTGTTATGTGATGTGCTTTGGATTCCCTGGTTGCCCTGTCAAGTTTGTTTCAGGATTCATTGGGTTGTGTTCGCGTAATTGTTATTGTGATAGATGCATAACAGACACGCACAGGCTCTCGCAAGCACTTGGAATTGTCATATATTGTTTTCTGTATCATGAAATTAATTATATTCCGATTGTCAAGTCACTTTAATGAGAAGCTGCTCACAGAAAGTATATTAGTAAGAGCTAAGCTCCTAACGTTCAGCTCAGCCCCCACTAATGGAATTCATTAGAATCCACTCATGAGTTTATACTTTCAATATTGATATTTTGACCTGTGCGTTTAATATCTGCCATTTTTCTGGAAAGCTAATGATTAAGTATTTTATGTGACTGTAGAAAAGCAGTTTAATTAAGCAGTCGATGATTCTTTCAACTTGTTCATATCAAGTAAATCAAGGAATTTGAACTCACGAAAAGTAATTAATTTTTTGTAACAGAAATGGAGTCAACTGGTATAGGAAGCAAATCAAAGCCTTGCACCAAGTTCTTCAGGTTCAAATCATTATCCATCTAACAAATATTAAAACTGCATCTTATTTTGTGCAAGTTCTTGAAGTTGAATTTTGTCAACAGGAATAATGTTCGTACTAAAGCATATGTATGTAATAGATCAATCCAGAATAAAAGTGGATATTGCTTGATTGGTTCCATACTGCTCTACTGGTTGGCTTTTGTTTTTGTTTTTTTTTTTTGGGCTGAGCCTACTGACTTGTTGGTTACTATAATGATAGTGATGTTTTCTATTTGAATAATTCTTTTTCTAGTTTCTCGAGTGGCCTGCTACTGAGGCTTTCATTTTTCCCTCTCCAAGGAGTTCCGTCTGCCAGAGCAATCTGTGGGCGTATATACTTTGTGCAACTTGCAAAACTGAACTAAGTGCCAGTTTTTCCCTTTCTTTTTTTTTCGGACTTTCGGCTTGTTCTTGTCTTTGAGAAATATGAGTTGGTAAATGGGTGAAGTTCGTTGAGATTGGTAGAAATGGATTGAAGTGATTTTTTTTTTTTTTTAAGTAGGTTGAAGTTGGTTGACATGGTTGAATTTTTTTTGTATGATAGATAGAAGTTTGGTTAAAATAGTGGGAAGTGGGTTGAAATTGGTTGAAGTAGGTCGAAGTTGGTATTTTTTTATTAAAGTTTGTGAAATGTGTTGAAGTGGGTTGATATGGGTTGAAGTTGGTTGAGGTTGATAAATTTGGATTTTCCAACGAAAAGAATAGGGTCTATGTTATTAGCTGATGGCTATGAATTTTCTGGAATATTTTAGTATATTGTAGTCATTTCAGTAACTTTATCAGTCAGTCTCTTTGTTTTGAATATGAATCAACAGTTTTTGTTTGTTACAACTAGATTTTGCTAAATTGACTTTTGTTGGAGGGTCTGGTTCGAATTGTTGAATGTTCTCAATAAAAGATGTATTGGATTTTGAAGGGAAGTAAATTAATAATTTTGTGTTTGGTGATAATGTTACTTTGACCTGTATGTACCGTACATCTAGAGTTGGTGGACAATTGGTGTCGAATTCTTGAAAGAAAATTGTTTCCTTTGCATTACTTCAGTGTCCCTATGCGGCATTGACTTATGCTGGGGTTGGTAGGGGTTTATAGGGCTTTTCAATGAGGCCGTTTTCTGGAGTATAATTCTTGGATTGATATAACTTTCATCACTATGTATGCAACCTGAGCTGATGGCACTCCATCTTCCAGTATATTTGAGTACTCAGGGAGTAGTAGGGAGTGTGTTCTTATGAGTAATTGTAATTCTTGGTAAATATGTCCAGAAAATAAAGCCGATTTAATAACAAATGAGTCTGAAGCATTTAAGCTGAAATTTTTTATTTTGAGAGGTTACCTATTACCTTGTGTGGGAACATATTTAATCTATGATGTTAGGGGGTTGAGCTATGACATCGTGCTCAATGTTTCCTATGGCATGTCATGTCCTTGTATACCTGTATTTTGAGGCCAGCTCTTCAACCCTTTTCCCTTTTTTGGGGGGGGGGGTAGGGGGAAGGGTGGTTGTACCTGGCTGTAAGATGCAGTCTTAGGAGCTCATTGCATGGGGGCAAAAGGGCAAAGAAACGACTGCAGTTGGTGAGGTGTGAATCCTAGGCCTTCGACTTGGAAGAGTCTCCACCATTTGTCTAAAGGTGTTTCCTTGGTATCTGTTATCTTTTTGTGTTCCTATTAAATAAAATTTTTATTTATAATAATTCTGTTTGATATTACTTTTTTGTGTTAATTTTGGAAACGTAGTTGCATATTGTTTTACTTAATTTTATGATAATAGTAAACATGGTCCAGTCTTGTTACACTGTGTATCTCATTTTTGTACATATGTACATATACTTGATATGCAAAAAGAGCCTGAGTCATCAATTAGATAGCTTGCAAATCATTATGGTATGTTCATTTCATCTTAGGTAGTGGATCTGCATTTATTGTTGTTCAAAGCTCTCAAAATTCTTCTGAGAGCTAGAGTAGGCTCTGAAAATGTCCTGTGCTGAAACTTATTTTGTGTGGTTTTGGTATTTAGATTCTTCCAGAGCTTTGAAACCTTAAAACGCTTAAATAGAGTGCTGAGTTTTTTAGTAGGTTTGTCAAAGTAACTATGAAATTTCATAGAAGCTGAAATGAACATGGCAAGTGTGTTATTTGCCATATGCTCTTTCGTATTACTTTCATTTTACAAATGAGTGTGGCAATTACTTGTACACATATGCTCCTATGCTCAGTCTGGTTCTGTTAAACTCTTAAAACCATTATTTGTTCTGAGCTGGTCAAGTTAGAAATAATCATATGCTATTAAGCTTCCTAAGTTCTGTGGGAGAAAAGAGAACACAGTTGTATAGTTTACTTAAAGATGCCTTTATGTTACATTTCTTCAGCATCTGCTCATGAGAACAGCCAATAGGCTTGACTTCACTTCAAGAGAAAGAAGGGGGGGGGGGAGGTTGTTTTCTGTAGCACTACCAACTCAAAAATGCTTGATGAGTCTTCTGTTAGAGAATGAATCTGTTGAATTGGATGAGTTAGGTTTACATTTCTTCAGTGTTAGGTTGCTATTGTGATGTCATATTTATAATTCTAGATATGTCTTTCGCCAACTCACCTGATCTATGATTCTTTTTGCTTCGTAGTAGATGCACTTGTTAGCTATGTTTATTTATCCTATTCATCCAACTAGATTGTAAACTCTGGACTACTGTATTTTCCCTTGTGTTAAAAGAAGAATATCTTGTGTATGCTGCTTGTTCTCTAGGCCTAAGCCCACTTAGCAGCATACTTCCCCCAATTCAGAATATCTTGTGTGTGCAGTTTATGTAAGCCTAAATCCAATTAGTGGTGGTTTACTCCCCCCAATTTGGGTTACTTGAGCATTATTCTTAGTTTTTGTGTTGGCATGGATGTTAAATTCATCATTTCATTTAGATGCAAGTGCAGTTGTTAATGGGGGTGGCTTTGTTCTGTATAGCTTTTTTTTCAGTCAGAGATGCACTGATGCTCATGATGCAGGTCTTGCGTTAACAAGTTTTTCTGTATTGCAGTACATCTGGATGTCAATTTGGGGAGAGCTGTCACTTCCTCCACTATGTTCCTGGTGGGTACAATGCCGTTGCTCAGATGATGAACCTTCCACCAATATCCAGAGTTGCACCACCACCTCCACCAGCTCCAAATGGTGCTGCTGCAACAGTCAAGACCCGAATGTGCAACAAATACAATAGCGCAGAAGGCTGCAAATTCGGTGACAAGTGCCACTTTGCACACGGTGAGTGGGAACTCAACAAGCCTGTTGCTCCATCTTACGATGATCCTCGCTCTATGGGCCCAGGTCCAGGTCCAATGCAAGGGCGCTTTGGTGGGCGAAATGAGCCACCTCCCGCAGCTGGTGGGTTTGGTGCCTCAGCAACTGCTAAGATAAGCATTGATGGCTCCTTAGCAGGGGCCATCATTGGCAAGGGAGGTGTCAACTCTAAGCAAATATGCCGCCAAACTGGGGTGAAGCTCTCCATTCGGGAGCATGAGTCAGACCCCAACCTAAGGAACATTGAACTTGAGGGGACATTTGATCAGATCAAGTTGGCTAGTGCCATGGTTAGGGATCTTGTCGCCAGTGTCAGTGCAGCGGCTCCTCCGAAGGCTTCTGGGGGCACTGCAGCGCATGGACCGGCTTCTAGTAATTACAAGACCAAGCTTTGTGAAAACTTTGCCAAGGGCTCGTGTACTTTTGGGGACAAGTGCCATTTTGCTCATGGAGCCTCCGAGCTACGGAAATCTGGAGTATGAGAGCTTTGCAAATCCCCCAGTATTCTGACGCCTGGCTTTTGGCCTTCATGGTGGGGTTTGTGAAGCTTCATCTTTGATTGTTCTGTCTAAATACAATCCTAGTAAGTTGGAACTTGGTAGTGAATCGGGTTTTTTCAAGGATGCCAGGGATTGGCTTATTTCAGTTTGTGGTTCTTGCCAATTTTGGTGCTTTGATATTCCCTAGTTTGGTTGTTTACTTGTCTTCTGAGGCCGGATGATTTTGGTTTACCTCTTGCAATTGGAGATGTAGTTAATCTCGTTGAAGTTAATGGTTGGGTAATTGGTAATATAATGCAACTGGAGAGAACGCTTTAACGTATATGTATTAAGATGTTTAGTGGGGAGATTGAGGTCGTGTGCCTTTGTTGCCATTACCAACGTTGGCTTTAAAGATATTGGCAATTGGGTTAAAGTTTTGAAATGGTTTTGGATCTGCCATTGCCATTGGTAGGTTGAAGGAAACTAAGGTCTTATTTGACAACTAGCTGTTTGTATTAGCCGAAAAAGCTGTTTATATTAGCCGTTAGCTGGCCGAAAAAGCTGTTTATAGTAGCAGTTAGCTGCTAATTGTTTAAGTTAGTTGTTTGAATTAGCTTTTTATCGAAAAATTAGGTGTGGCAATTCCATCCGACCCAAAAAAGCGGTGGAAACTAGAAATATGTGGAAGATGGGTGATGGTTTGATGGATTGGATCAGGTGATGTTCCATCCATCAAAACTTATATCATATTCCTAAGAGTACATACTCCCACAAGCCATGTCAGTGTCACATGTTAAAAAAATTTTATATCATATTCCTAAGAGTACGCTTTTCTAAATATATGATATACATTATCTCAATGCTACCGGCCACTGGATCCATCACCCGCTTATTTAGCTATTTTCAATTAGTTTACTTTTTATATTTATTCTTTAAATTTCACTCATTTTTTGGACAATTATAATGTTAATTCTATGAGTTTTGTCGAAATTAATATGATGAATATAATATTTACTCGTTCCTTATATCTAAAATATCGTTTTAAGGCTTTTTGAAAGGCAAAGTTTACTTTTTTTATATAAATTTGCTAGTACATTACATAAAAACTTTCTTCACTCATTTACAACTCGATCCACCAGTTTTTACTCACGAATAGTGGATGGATTGGATGATGTGGATTAAAGCGGGTGATGGAAGCGGATGATGGTTCACCTAATCCGAACCCAATCCATTGCCACTCCTGAAAAATTGTTTAGTGAAATTAGTTGTTTTTAATAAAATTATGAGACAAAATCCAAATTTTTCAAAAAAAAAACTCTTTCGAAAAGCTCATAGAATTGGCTTTTCAAATTAGCTTTTTGGGCCTAAAAAACTCTTCTAAAAAGTTCTAAAAAGTTTTTTTTTAACCAAATACCCAAATTAGCTCATCTTAATCCAAAGAAAGCTAATCTTCATTTTAAATTTTTTTTATGACCAAAAAGTTATTTGCCAAACACCCTTAAATGAATAGCAATTCTTGTTTTTCATTCTTAAATTTGGCATCCAAATTGATTACCTATTCCATTCAATTTGTGGTAATAAGGGAATATTATGGACTACGGGATTCATAAATTCTTTTTTTCCGTCTGCTGTAGAAGTTCTGTAATTGTAGCTCATGCTTTAGCCTGTTTTGAAGCCTTTCAAAGGGAGGAAATGCTATGGCTTGAATATTCTTCCGGGGTTATTCTTGATTTAAATACTGGTGTTTGGTGTAGATATGTGGAGTTGAATGAAATTTAATACAGTAAAAGGGCAGCTCGGTGCACAAACATTTTGCGTTTATGCAGGGTTTCGGGAAGGGCTATATCCAAAGAGATGTATTGTAGGCAGCCTATTCTAACTTTGTCAGTGGCTAATACCAAGACTCAAACTTGTGATTTTTTGGTCACATGGAGACAACCTTACCGTTGCTCCAAAGCTCCCCTTCAAAAATTTGTCTTCCAATTGATGCAACGAAACTGTTGCTTGAATCAAGATTTGCCTTTCAAGTGATGCGAACTATGAGTTTTCCTTTTTTGTTGGGGGGGGGGGGGTTGTCCGCAAAAATTCGCCTTCCAATTGATGCCATTAAATCAATATTGGACGGTCCAAATTGAAAGTTCTTACCTAATTATTGTTGCTTACGGCTTATCTAAGGGGTGATTTATATTCGACTTGTCTTTTTAAATTATAATCTTTTTTGCATTTTATGTATAGAATTTGGAAAAGATTAAAAAAAAAAAGCAACAACAATAACAAATCCTTGTTAAATTTTCTTGATATTTATATATAATTGGTGCAACTAACCAGTAATCAAATAAACATAAAAAAATTACACGTAGTATAACCTTAGAAGTTCCGCTCCAATTATCAACGTTGGTATAAATTTGTTGGTAACTAACGCTAGTGCTATTGTGATCAATGTTGTATGCATGATTGCATGCATGGTACGTAATAGTACGTTACGTATATCCTAATGGCTGTGGTGGGCACCGGAGACGTGGCGGGTGGTGGCAGTGGAGTAATGGCTTTCAGATTCGGTGGCGGCGTGCTTCTTGGCAGCATTGTGCTCGTAGGCTTGAATCTTATGGAGCTCGGCCTCGGCCTTCTTAAACTCCTTCCTCTCATGAGCAATGTCCTTGTCTAGTTGGTCATGAGCCTTCATCTTGTCCACCTTCTCCTGCGCCGTAGCCTTTGTTTTCTCCATCCCGGCCTTTGCTGACGCCGCCACATCTGCCGTCTTCTCCTTCACCGTCTCCACCGCCTTCTTCGTCGCCTGCATATTTTTTTATTTATCACTTATTTAATTTAATCAAGTAAGAATTTTATTTTAGTGTAACAACTCAATTTTACTGTGCTTGTGGTGGTGAAATTGGGAGTGCATAGGGAATGAATTTATAATAGGGGTTTAGGGTTGATTGTTTGGTGATTCGATTTGGGCGGAGGGGTGATTGATCTATGGATCAGAGAGAAAAAAGCAGAATATTTATCTAAGTCACAAATTCATTTTAGCATGTCATCTAAAAATCAAAGAAAAAAGGAAAAAACAACCCTTTATTTAAATTTAAAAAAAAGCTCATTTAGGATTTAATGGCTTTGGGCTCATGATTCCTAACATGGGCTAGTTTTGGATCTCCATGGGCTGGCCCAAATTTGCTATTGTGAATTACAATTGTCCTCTTGGTTTATACCAATTTATAGTTCTAATATACTAGGAATTATTTTCACTTAAATAGTTTTATTTAGCGGTACAAGAAATACAAAATAAAATTTAGCACGATTTCATCTTACACTAAAGTTTAACAGTTTAAATTATTTTTTTTTAAGTTTAGTGAATTTTTTTTGCACAAAAGTTGAGCAATCTTTTATTTTTTTAAATATATATGTCTCATTTGTCAAAGGTTTGATTTTTTTAAAAAAGCTAAAAAGAAGTTGAAATATATTTATTAGTTGGATTTCCAGTTATTACTCCTTTTTTTTTGGGTAGTTGACTTATTCATTGAATTATACCAAAATTGGGTTTGATGCTGTTCAATTGAAGTTTTGACTCTGTGATCTTGTAAAATTAGAACAATATTTTACACTTTTCAATCAAAATAATTATCCTGTCTGAATTTTGTATACTCAATTCAAGCACATTTTTACATGCAGCCTGAAATAAAGCAATAGGAGATATTGAAACACAAGAAATTAAAGTCACTCTGCAAGTTTCAAAATAGAGTCTACAAAAATGATGGAGATGTTGCTCGTTTTTAAAGATGGAGATATTCTAAAATAAGAAAATACATTAAAGAACCCAATTGAACTTTAGTCATTTTCAATTTGTAGATGATGAAAACCCTAGATCAAAAAATGGGATACTTATATTGCGTGTGGTAACTAATTTGAAGATTGAGATGAATGATACAAAGAGTAGAAGTTAAAATGCTTCGGAAAAAGATGAAAGGCCAATTAGTCGCACTATATTTCCTAATCGTGCATACACACGCACAGAGATCATGCATTTAAGAGACTTGTAAGCCATCACTTCCCAACCAATGAAACTCATCAAACTCATTCCTAACCTGAGGTACTCAGATCTACCACGTCAGCAAAAGTTTCATATTTTTGGAACTTGCATTCCATCACTTTTCCAACCAATGAAACTTATTTCGGGGTAATTGAATTAAATATTTATCATAAAGCCCACCATTAAACATATGCTATTAATTTTTCCTTTTAAGTTTGTGTATGTATTTTAACTTTATAACTTGTATGAATATTTTTTATTTTCTGAATGAAGGAATATTCATTTTTTGTCTAGAAAAATGTATAATTTCATTAAAAATTTTCGATTAAATTGATCGTTTAATTTGTTAGTGGCTAAACATGTTAATGGGCAATTAATTTTTATTGGTGAATGATGATAGAATAGAAAATACAATTTAATTAAAAAGCAATATGTACAATATGAAAGACCGACATTAAAAAAAATACAATACGAATGTAAACCGACTCTTTTTGGATTTATTTTAATTACCAGAACGCATCATCCAATTCACTAACGTGGTGCAAAATGTGTTGTTTCATTCCCACAGACGATAAAAAAAAAAAAAAGGACCCACGGGCTCTCATGTGAGTCACTTCCTTCTTTTCCTTGGTTAGGGCATAGGTAAGTGGCACACAAGACTCACTCCTTGCACGTGTGTGAAAGGACTGCGAACGCTTTACCTATAAGTGATTGAACTTGAGGTTGCAAGCAACTAGAGTTGTTTATTGTTCGGTCTGGACCGGATCGTCCTTAATCGGTCCGATCTACGGTCCTGTCTTTTTCCAAATTTGGTCTTCGGTCCGGTCCCAGTCTGGACCGGTGGACCGATGGACCGGTCTATGTTAGGGTTTTTTTTTAAACTTTTGAGTTTTGTAAATTAAACCTTCAGAATTGCCCGGTTGCCTTGCTGCTGCTCGAGTCTCGACTCTCTCCATTGCTTTCCTCTCCCCAGTCGCCTCTCCTCACTCAGTCTCAGTCTCAGTCTCAGACCTCCCTCTCAGTCGTCCCTGTCAGCCGTTTTTCAGTAGCCACTCACTCGACTGGCCTCCCTCTCGGCGTTGGCAATTGGCGAACAACATCCCTGTCCTGTCCTCGCCCCTGAATCACATCTCTTTGGCTTTGGAGCTTGGGTAGTGACAACTGGCAAGTCGCATCCCACTATCCTAGCTATGAAGACGACGACGATTGCCTGTCCCCGCCGGTCCCTCTGCCTATCTTATGCGTGGGTTGGTATGAGGTCTGAGCTTCTCTCAATGTGGGTAGTTATCTAAACCTTCATTTGCCTAGTTTATGACCAAGAACATATGCTCTGCCTGTTTTTTTTGTTTTTGAAACTGCTATTCTAGTACTACAACTTTCTGGGAGATTCTCTCAATGTGCCTGCATTTCTGGGTTAAGGTATAAGTTTCCATGTCATATATAATGTGTGTTTGACAACTTTTCCAATTATGTTCTTTGGTTTTGGTATGATAGGGCTTTGGATGGCCTTTTCTTTCTTTTGGGGTTAGCATGTTGAAGTTTTCATGTCAATTTAATGAATCATAATTGGTATTACCATTAGCTTTATGCTTGTAGTAACCTATTTATAGCTGTCAATTAGATGTTAAGCTGCCACTTTGCCCTTTTAATTTCTTATTTGTGCTGTTAATTTGCCTTGTTCTTTTGTATTTTTAAATAGATTTTCAGTAGCTGACGGAAGAAGGAAGTTGATTCTTATGAGATAATAGTTTGTTCCAGGTCTTTCCATCGGTCCGGTCTGGTCCGGTCCCAGTTCTGCTCGGTCCGGTCCGGTCCAGGACCGACAGTCACCCGGTCCGGTCTTCGGTCTGCATACGGAACCTTGATCGGTCTTTAATCCAGGCCGGTCTAGTCCGATCCTCGGCTGATGAACAACCCTACAAGTAACTTGTATGCTGAAACAAACACCTATTTTCAATCTGGTTAGAGAAGCAGAGAAGTAGCTTTAGCTTGGCTGGCAGACAGTAAATGAATGACGTTAGCAAGGGCATATTTTTAAATCAAGATTGTGACATCAAGGGCCCTTATTTGGTTTTTATTTTATATATATATATATATATATATATATATATATATATATATATATATATATATAAATTGGCCACCTATGACCTAACTTCATAGGTTTACAATAAAAAAAATATTTGTGACAAAAGAACTCATGATCTAAGATAGGTTTACTCTATTATAGTGGCCAATATCGTATATATTATGTCCATTATAAATTCAGAGTTGCTTCATGTTATGTATTTCAAAGTTATTTTCTTTAATTTATTAATTGTAGTTTACTTAATAAAACACAGAAACTTTCAGATAGAATGAAAATTGGAAAAGGGGGGGGGGGGTTCGAAAAAAGGTATAGTTTTTATTTCTTTTTAATTTCTTTCCTGAATTAAGTATGGCCCAATTAAAGAATTAAATTAGGAAATTACTTAACGTGTTTAGGGAAATACCTATTGTTAGGAGTTGGACCCATTGTTAGGAGTTAGAGCATAAACGATGAACTTCTTCTGAATATCAATGATTGAAGAAACCATCACTTTCATAACTTGAATGTTGCTTAAACTAACTTAGATTTGCCCTTTTGTTATGCAATTATTTTCACACAACCATCAGCCTATATTTAGATTTAGATTGGTCTCTATATAATAGTCTGTGGCAAATCAACCTCTCTATGGGTAGGAATACCGATAGAGGTAAGATTGCCTACAACTGAATCTCCCCAGATCCCGCGAAAGCGTGACCCACACTGGGAGTTTGTTGTTGTTGTATAATAGTCTGTGGCAAAATCTAATAAATTTTCATTTGCTTAGATTGCATCATATTATTATTAATTTTTCCCCGAAAATGTGTCCTTATAAGTAGTATACCTTTTTTTTCCCGTATTTGTGGTCAAATTAAAACAACCTCTACAAAATTCATGTCTCCAGCTATAACACATAAATGTGCTGTTTATGTAAGATTCCCCAATGTTTTAACCTACACCTCTAAAGTAAACAAATACCTAAATAATTTTTGGCTAGACCAAACAGCTAATGTGTGATTGATTAACTTGGCACGACAAGTGGATACTCTATTGTCAATTTGTCATTGATTCAATTATCAAACAATAACTAGTGTGCTTCCCGTGCATCGCACGAGTATGTGTTGAAATTTTATAATGTTATTATTTTTTTTTCTTAAATGTTTACATGCTTTTAGACTTTGAAATTGTTAAAATATCAATAAAATCTTCTACGAAATTAGCTTGGAATTTAAGAATTAAACTAACTTTTATCACTACATGGACATAATTGGAATACAACTACAAAAGAAAAATGAAAACATATTATTAAAAGAAGAAATAGTAAACAAATTGAATCTGACTTATTATTATTTAAGAAATAGAAATAAATTCAATTCACTGCTCCTTAAAAAGAAAAAAGTAGTTATTTCTTTACGGTTTATATTTTTAATCCTACTTTATTTTAAATTTATAACCATCAAACTAATTGAATAAAAAACAATCATTTAATATTGATGCTTGAATATGGGTAATAAACTATAACCATTATTGATTAATTTAAATTAATACTTATTGACATCATTATGTTAAATTTATAAGTGTTAAAATAATTGAATAAAGAAAAAATCACATAATATTGATGTGAAAGTTGATTTGGTTTTTTTTCCTTTTTCAAAACTTCGATATGAAACTTGATTTGATTTTTTTTCCCCAAGGAAATTATTTTGGTTTGATTTCTTGTTATAGAAGTATTTCAACGCAAAACTAAAAAGGGTAGTCCAGTGCACAAGCATCCCGCGTTCACGCTCGGTCCAGGATAGGGTCGCACCCCAAGGGGTGAATTGTAGGCAGCCTAACTTGACTTTGTCTGTGACCGATTCCACTGCTCGAACCCGTGACCTTTTGATCACACAAAGACAACCTTATCATTACTCCAAAGCTCCCCTTCTTCTATTTCAACGCAAAACTAAACCAACTTAATTGACCTAACTGCTCCAAGAGCTTTTGACATTTTTAAATAAAAAAAAGCTTGATTTTCCACGGCCTACGTGTAATATTGAAAATAAAAGGGGGTGGTAGATTAATTTATCAATCAACTTTATTGCAGGGGCAACAGCTATTAATATAGATTAGCTTACGCTGGCCAAAATTAATCACTTTTGAAACGTGCGTTAGTGAGAAACCAACAACCTCTTGGAAAAACGGACACGTATTCAATTTAGGAAAGTCGTCTAGACTGATGTATGCGATCTCAGTCTTCAAAAAAGCTTTATATTTAAGAGTTATCTAACAACCACATGGTCCGCATCTATTAAAGCTGCTATCTGTAACAACAATAATGTCTTTCGAGTGTGTATTAGGTACGTAATTTATTCAAACTAAGGAAGACTTTTTTGAGAAAGATGTATTAGAACTGTCAAAGTCTGATCCGATACGATAACCCGACTTGAATTTACTGAGAGAATCCGAACCGAACCGATTTCGATCCGAAGTCGACACGATTTGACCGTTTAGTGTGAAAACTTATTATTTTTCAATTTTGAGCAAGTATAAGTTATTTTCAAGACCGACACGAAATTGACCTGTTTATTAGATGAGTCGACTTGAGCCGACCCGTTTGATAGCCCTAGATGTACTAACGGAAACACTGTAGAACCTTGTTTATACTGATGTCTACATCTTGATATATTTCATTAAAAATACTAAAAATTAACTTATTTTCGATGCCTTTCCACAAGATTTCAAACAATGTATGAAAGCTTTTTTAAACCCCCCCCCCCCAAAAGTTTTAACCCTAATGAATCAACCTTCATCTTCACAAATTCAACCAAAAAAAAATTCCAAGTACTAATCTCCTTCGAAGTCTTTGAAAATTTTAAGAAAAGTTCAAATCTAATAGATTTAATGGAGGTCTTACATCCTCCATTTTACTGGAGTCGAGCTACTGTTGGTCCAATAAGAGATAGGACTCTCCCATTATAGATTTTTTCCATTCACAATGCTCGAACTTGATACCTAGTTTAAGGGCAAATGTCAAACCACTTGAACCAACCTGTGTTGGTTAATGACAATCATTTCCATCTCTTTAAAACTAAAAGGAAAGCACTAATTAACAAAATTAATTAGCCAGTGCGTGTAAAACCTTGTCTATTTTTCTAAGACCTGATTGTTTGATTATACTAATTATTTTTATAGTTAACAATGACTTGTATAAGAGATTGTACTTGATGTGTCAAATGTCATTGAAGAGCCTTGTTGTAATCTTCACATTGTTCATCCCCAAAATGACAAAGAAACAACCATAAACAACACACAATCAACGTAAAACGAAGCACTCTCGTGCAATTGTAGAGACAAAATCTCACAACTTGAAAGACAAATCATAACAAACATATAGAAAACAACAATTAAAATTACAAGTAGATTGAAAGGGCAGAAGAGAAAGCCGGGAATGATCACAAAAGATCATTTCCGCCCGGCCTCTTATCGCCGGCCTACAAGAAGAATAGGATTGAAAGATAACAAAGAGTGGGTAGTTTTTAGAGAGAAGGGAATGGGCGGTTCAGCAGAGGAAAAGGGGTGTTCTCCAACCCCTAGTTATGGACTAACACATGCAAAGAAAAAAAAAATACTAATAAAGACATTGATCAATGGGCTCATACTTATGGGTAACACTATGAGTACATGAAGTATTAAGTACAAATGTACAATTTCGCCTTCTCGCACTTACAATTAGCTTGATTTTCATATTTTATAAGATTATGAGTTTAGTATTTATTCAAAACTATTCTAAAAAAAAGGTAAGTCGAAAACAATAGGTTAGGATGCACAATCTCACCTTACAAAACTAAGAAATAATTGCAAAGGAGAGTAACTCGTGAGAAGTAATCAATAAATCTATTTCATTCAAAAGTTAGTTTAGCAACAAACATAATATATTAGATTTTTATTGTATATTTGAAGGGGGTTTTTTTTTGCATGCGTGTCTGTGTGTGTGTTTTTTTGGGGGGGTAGGATAGACGTAGATTGCTAAAACATTGTGAATTTACAAGCAACATCTTTAATTTTTGTCTTAATATTCTATACAACGAATAATTTCCTAATGCCCCAATGAATAGACAAAATAAGAAATTATTTACAGGTTCTCACTTGTTAATCACATTCTAACTTATTCATTTAATATACGACTAATTAAATGATATAATACAACATTTAATCTAATTAAATGATATAATACAATATGATATGTTACAGTACTGTTTATATTTCCTAGATTTGGAAGAGAATACTAACAAAGAAAACAACTAAATAACTTTAATTTGCACCTGTTTTACAAAATTAATTATTTAGACAGCTAACAGTTATCCGCTAAATATAATTAATAAATATTTTAAAATATTATAATGGGAAACCACATGTGCATGAATTATCATGTTAAAAACACATGGTTGATAGTTGTACATGCATAAGAGCCCTACATAAAGAGAAAGTTGCTCCGGCATTGACCTTGCTGTGCTGATCCAACTACCCAACTTGCAGTTTATTCAAAAAAGAAGGCCGACGTATGGAATGAATTAATTAGCCAATAAAGTTCAAAAATAGGAGCACCTTAAGAACGACAATGGCCCTGTAATTCATGCTTTTGACTCCAATTTGTCTCCTTTGTTCAAAAAAACGAAAAGGAGAAAAAAAGGGTCCAAAAGTATTCATGATAATACAAAGATGAAAATATGTTTTATGATTTTGTTTTTTTGGTGCGCGCAAATATCTTATGATTTTGTGTATACATATTAACTATGTATCTTCGAAAAAGTATAGATAAAGCGGGACTTACATTAAGAGGAGGAGGTGGTGATGGCGGCGGCGGCGGCGGCGGTGTACTCGAGGATATTTGATAAAATTGGAAAAATTTAGAGAAAATTAATATGGCTCTTGCACAATGATGGCATGCATAAATTTTATGCAAATTAACTATTTTAATATCAACATATTAAAATTTTCCCCTTGTAGACCCTTTCAACTCTTCTTCTTCTTCTTCTTCTTCTTCTTCTTCTTCTACTCTAGTAAAAAAAGAAAAAAAAAAGAAACAGTGGTAGAGTCAATTGAATTGCAAGATAAATGAATCTAACCTCAACTCCTATACATAATTCTACTATCTGAGCCAACCTTAAACACAAATCTAAACCTAAATTTTTAAAAAAATTTGAAAAATTTAAATCCACAAAAAAGTAGACTGGAAAAATCCAGAAATCCATGTATGTTAGCAAAAGCATGAAAGACCTAATTTCAGATGTAGAGGAATGAAATCGCAATTAGAAAAGAACAACAAAATTGAGAATCAAAGAGGGAAGATAACTAATGAAGAAAATATGGCATTCTAAGAGAATTGAAGAAGAGTAGCTTGAGTTCCGAGAGAATCGAAGAAGAAACCTAGAATCGGAGACAAACCTGTCAATACAAACACGAAAATTAGTTAACAAAATTTAGAATGAATCACAAAATTGAAAAACAATATAATTGAGAATCGAAAAGGAAAGAGAACAAAATAATAGTACTTCGAATTCTAGAAGAAAGACATCAAACTCCTACAGATATGGATAGAAAGGGTGATGAGACGTGGAGAAGCAAAAATGACAGTTTTTGAGGGAGAGTGAATAAACTGGGAAGAGAGAGAAAGAGAGTAGCGTGAAGGGAGAGTGTTAAGGTGGATGATGAGAGAGAAGGAGTTGGCCGCGTGAAGAAAGAGGGTGGTTACTGGGGTGATATTTTTTAAAATAATAAAAAACTTTTTTTTAATATCAACGACAAAGATATAATGTTAGGATAAAAGTTATGGCTCCTATTATCTAGAGCTCCGCAAAATGCTCTTTGCTCACTATTTGATAATTTTTAAACTTTAAAATTGAAACTAACTTTTTATCCATTTTGGCGGGATTAAATGAGAGTCATAGAACGAAAGAGGGAATGATTCTCAACCTTCATACATTTTTACATTTATAGTATAAAGATTCGAAACAAAAATCAATAGCAGAATTATATGCATGCACCAAAAAAAGTAACTAGAAAAGCTATTTAGGGTTTTTTTTTTGCGTAGGTAAATTGGGGTTGGTGAAAGAGTGAAGTGCGTTGAAATGGGTTGAAGTGAGTTGAAATGGGTCGAAGTATGTTGAAGTGGATTGAAATTTGTTTTTTATTTGTAAATTGAACTTTGTTAAAATAGTGAAAATGTGTTGAAGTAGGTTGAGGTTGATATTTTAGAATTTACCCATGAAAAGAACAGGTCCTTAATGCTTATTTATTTACATTCCAATATTTGATTATAATTTGGAGATGGAGACAATATTATTTTATGACTACATATATATTTTTTTAATAAGTTAAGGATGAATTCTTTATTTGAAACCATATGGCACATATAATATATCTATAATTCAAACAAGTATACCGCTAGAATAACAAAATAAATTCTTTGCACAAGAAAACTAATTGCTACTCATTTGAGCACTCCACTTTCACTTAATCGCTGCCTTATAATATAGCCTTTAATAAGGAGATTCGTTAAACTTGTATAGTTTTTTAGTTGAGAAACTTTTCCTGCCACTGTATTCGAAACATGAGGAATTGATATCGGTTGCAAATCCGTGTCATAATCACTCCAAAATCGACCAACTCGTAGTGACCAAAATGGTGAAAAAAAGTATCACTCAATGAAAGAGAGTATAGAAAGACTATTGAGAATATCGATAGATAGTTTATTCAACAGAAAAACAATAAGAAAAACACAAATAAAGTAAAGATTGAAGCTTAATTATCATTGGCAGACATGCCACTGATAGCCCCTGAACTCTGGATTGAAAAGATAAGTTTTTTAGAGAGAAAAAAAGGAGGGAGAGGGATGGCTAGAATTTTATATATATATATATATATATATATATATATATATATATATATTCTTATTGACGGGACTAAACATGAAGTTAATGAT
Source organism: Selenicereus undatus (assembly GCA_017589665.1). NCBI lineage: Eukaryota > Viridiplantae > Streptophyta > Magnoliopsida > Caryophyllales > Cactaceae > Selenicereus > Selenicereus undatus. The sequence goes on from JACYFF010031952.1 coordinate 3,036,797, forward strand.
AAATTGGAGCGTTGGAGGCATACACTGGAATCTAGAGGTTTTAAAATAAGTAGATCGAAAACAGAATGCGTCCACTGTTGTTTCAGTAGAATGGTAGATGCGGCGGGAGAAGTCACCCTGGACGGGAGACCAACAATAAAGGTCGACAAGTTTAAATATCTAGGCTCGACCATTCAGTAGAATGAGGATATTGATGAAGACATTAACTAGCGAATAAAAGTGAGCTGGCAAAAATAAAAGTATGCATAAGGTGTGCTATATGATAAGAGAGTGCCCTTAGGATTGAAAGGCAAAGTCTATCGTATGATAGTTAGATCGACTGTTCTTTATGGACCAGAATGTTGACCTCTAAAAAAGATGCAGGTCCAAAGGTTGATGGTAGCAGAGATGATGATAATTAGATGGATGTGTGACTATTCGAGAATAGACAGAATTAGGAATAGAGTTATTCGGGACTTAGTTAAAGTAGCTCCCATTGAATATAAGATGAGGGAAACAAGACTCCGGTGGTTTGACAATGTGAAAATGAGGCGTGCGGACGCTCTAGTAAGGAGATGTGAGATGATCAACATCCCCGAACGCAAAAGAGGGAGGGGACGACCAAAGAAGAGTTTGGACGAGGTGATTAGAGAGGACTTGAAAGGTGTCGGTTTGACGGACTACCTGGCTTAGGATAAGAAGTTGTGGCGGGATAGGATTAAGATCTTAGATCGCAGATAGTCCACCCTGTAGTTGCCCTTTGGTACAGTGGCATAGTGTTGGTAGTGATTTTTTCGCATTGTCGTGTTTGATTGCAGGTAGCGCTTCCTTATGGGACGAGTCATCATTTGTTTTCCTCGGGCTGGTAAGATATTTCATCTCCCTCTGATAGATTGTTCTTATGCTCCATAGCTCCAGCAACTTGTCTCTTTAATATATCTTGGTCTTTTTGTGATATATGTCATCTATTTTCCATTAAATGTTTTCTCAAAATCTTCCATTTATTGAATATTTTCATAAAATCCTTTTTTGTGGATCTCTTGGAATTAACTTTTCTATGGATAGGAATGCCGGTAGGAGTAAGGTTGCTTAAAGTTGGATCTTCGCAAACCCCGTAAAAGCGGGATCCACACTGGGAGGTGTTGTTGTTGTTGTTGTGTGTGTGTGTGTGTATACATATACATATACATAAATTTTAAGTACATCTGTAATTTAAATAAAGTTGAAATTTGACCTTTCGTATTATTATATATGATTTGGAAAAAACACATATATCACCTCTTGGGTTTGGCCTAGGGATATGTGTAGTCGATCGGACCCCTATGTGGGCCAAGATTCCTTAGGAATGCCAGCCTATGCTTACTCACAAGGTCACACCCCAAGGGGCCCGAAACGCAACCCTTGGGGCTTTCCTCCAGGCCCAGTGGCTGCAGGACCGGAGACTCAAACAACCAGCTAAGGTAGGATTACTCTTTTACCCCTTTTTACAAACAGGCTATAAATAGTGACCTGTTTTCCTCGGGAAAGAGGAGGCTGACCAAGAGGAACTTACTTTCTATAGCATTCACGCCTTTTGAACGTCTAATTGATTTGACCGTCGGAGAGGCGTTCCCTGGACCACATCTCGGGGTTGGCCTTTTTTGCAGGTCGGAGGACACAGAGACAAGGACGACTTCGTGTCGATCGCCAGCTGTCAGATAAATCCGTTCTTTCGCCCCACGTCATCAACACAATCACGAAACAGATTCTTGCGGAATCAGTTTGGCGCCATCTGTGGGGAAAGAGTGGTAGCGATGGTACTCAGCGATGCGACACGAGCGAGGACGCGCAGAGAAACGCACCAGCCGTGGGTCCTTCTGCGCCGCCCGCGGTTGAGGATTCCAGCGAAAGTTCCAGGGCAGGTCCTCGGCCAGTGGGGGCCTTGCAGCGAGAACCTCCAACTTACGTCACGGTTGATGCACTCCAAGGTCTTATGTCCACCATGGCAGACGCCATCACGAGACAGGTCACCGAGCAGGTCCAGAGGGCTCTGGAGATAAACAGCGCAAGAAACCTTTCAAACCCTCCTGGGCACCTCAAGCCACGGGCCGAGTCCCCCAGGGAAGAATTAGGGTCCCTACGCTCACAGGGCCTCGCCCGTGAGGGAAGGTCGTACCAAATACCCCATCTCCAAGACGAACGACAGAAAGACCGTGCCACACTTGATGTCGCCTGTCGATCGGAGCGCGGACGCGCTGTAGCTTCTGCTACCGCCTCAACTCCTTACGCCACTCACTCGCGACAATCCGGTTGGCTTCATGAGCAGGAACAGACTTCCCGGCTCACACGGGAGCAGCCGCGCAGTCGTCGCCGCAGCCCGGAGCGTCGCAGTAATCGAGTCCGGGCGCGGAGTCCCCCGGTGAGGGAAGCGGGTGGCTACGAGCTCCGCATGAGGGATCGCTCCCCACATCGCGGGTTGCACCCCATCGGGGACACGAGAAGTCCTTCTGTGGTTGAGGTTGAACGGCGCCACGATATTCCCATCAAGGTATCGGGAACGGTCGCCCGCTTGGCTGCCCCTTCTTTCTCAACCCCTTTCTGCCCAGAGATCGTAAACGCCCCAAGATGCGGAAAAGTGAAGATGCTAATGGTTGATCTGTATGATGGAACCGGGGATCCAGAGGAGCACCTGGAGGTCTACAAAGCTCAAATGTACGTCCAAGATGTGGACGATGCCTCCTATTGCCGTTACTTCCCCGCCACCCTAAAGGGGGTAACGCAATCCTGGTTCAATGGTCTTCCCCAGGGCAGCGTAGCCTGTTTTCAAGACTTGGCCGACAAATTTGTTGGTCAGTTTATTGCGAGTCATAAAGAATGGCGAACTAGCATCCACCTGTCAAAAATCAAGCAGGGGCCGCAGAAGTCCCTAGCTGAGTTCGTCAGACGGTTCCATCAGGAGGCGGTCCTAATCCCGGAATTGGAAGATGGTGTAGCGTACACCTCTTTTCTGAACGGTCTCAAAAGTGGACGTTTTAAGTTCTCTTTGGCGGAATAGAAAGAAACCACCTTAGCTGAAGCATTGAGAAAGGCTGCGGACTTCATCCGAGCCACTGAAATTTGCACCGAGGGACCGGACGCCCCCAAAAAGGGGAAGGCTCCAGGGGATAGGGGTTTCACTCGCGGTGAAAGGAACCCCGCTCCCCGTGACAGAAGGCAGCCAGTGGAAACTCTAGATGCTCGATTCACCACGGATGCAAGGAATATCCTTATGGAGGTACGGGGGCATCCGATGCTGCGTCGGCCGCCTCCAATGACCATGGCCCCCCGGCCGCAAAACGCACCCCCCATAACGACCCGCTGGTGGTTGAGGTGAAAATTGCAAACGCGTTGGTGCGCCGAATCCTCGTAGACACCGGCAGCTCCGTGGACATCATAACGAAAGATTGCCTCCAAAGACTTTCCCAACCAGGGCGCGCGGTTGATCCCATTACAACCCCTGTCTTGGGGTTTGGAGGACAAGAGGTGACTCATGCTGGGACCGTTCGCCTACCGGTGCGCTTCGGGGACAAGACCTGTTTTCGAAGTTTGGAAGAGGATTTCCTTGTGGTCGATGTACCCACGGCACACAATGTGATTCTCGGACGGCCTACGCTCCATAAGGTTAAGGCCGTAGTTGTATCCTATCTCATCCAGCTCCAGTTTGAGACTGACAACGGAGCCATCGGCGAGCTCCGGGGAGATCAGCGGACGGCTCGGGAGTGCTACTTAGTTAGCATAAAGCCTCTCTTCGAACGACCCCGGGACCTAGAGATCGCAGTACCACTCGCAACAGCAAAGAGAGCAAAGGGAAATCCTGCCGCGATGGGTCCCGAGACCTTGGTAATTCATTCCGTCGCCGTCGAACTTTCGCGACATTGGGCAGAAGTTGAACAAGAAGTCGAGCATATACCATTGGAATAGGGGCGGCCAGAGCGCACGGTACAGCTTGGGTGCGGTATGGCCGACCCAGAGTGTCAACCCCTCGTCTGTCTTCTGCAAGAATACAAGGACATCTTTGCTTTTGGGCCCAGTGAGATACCCGGCATAGCTGCCACGGTAATGGAGCACCACTTAAATGTTGATCCAAGGCACAAGCCAGTTGTCCAGAAGAAGTGCCACATAGGCCCTGAGCGCGCGGCCGTGGCAAGTCAGGAAGTCCAGAAGCTGCTAGAAGCCGACTTTATCAGAGAATGCCATTACCCATAATGGGTTTCGAATGTGGTATTGGTGAAAAAGCCCAGCGGCGCATGGAGGATGTGCGTGGATTTTACGGACCTAAACAAGGCCTACCCGAAGGATAGTTACCCCCTGCTAAAAATCGACAAACTGGTGGATGCCACTGCCGGCCATGCCTTGCTTAGCTTTATGGATGCCTTCTCAGGGTACCACCAGATACCCCTTTGTCCCGAAGACCAGGAAAGGATGACGTTCACAACCGACCGCGGACTCTACTGCTACAAAGTCATGTCGTTCGGCCTAAAGAATGCAGGGGCCACTTACCAACGCCTCATCAACAAGCTGTTCGAGCCGTTAATCGGGCGAACCATGGAAGTGTATGTGGACGATATGATCGTCAAGAGCAAGCTCCAGACCGACCACCCAACCGATTTGCGGAAAACATTCGAGATCCTCCGAGCGTTCAACATGAAGCTCAACCCTAAAAAGTGCGTCTTCGGAGTGCGATCAGGAAAGTTTCTTGGCTTCATGATTAGTCATTGCGGCATAGAAGCAAATCCAGATAAGGTTCAGGCCGTCCTGGACATGCAGCCCCCCAAAACTATACGGGAAGTGCAGCGCTTGACAGGCTGTGTAGCTTCCCTCGGCCGTTTCATGTCTCAATCGGCCGACCGGTGCCAGCCTTTCTTCCGCGTTCTACGCCAGCGGGGTAATTTCCAATGGGATGAAATGGCGGATGAGGCCTTTCAAGCGCTAAAGTCGTACTTAGCTCGACTGCCGCAGATTGCCAGTCCCACAGAGGGGGAAGTGTTAACTTTGTATTTGGCCGTTTCAGAACATGCGGTCAGTGCGGTCCTAGTGGCCGAGCGAGCACGGGAGCAGGTACCAGTGTATTACGTAAGTCATGCCTTAGCAGGCGCAGAAGTAAACTACCCCCTCATTGAAAAGTTCGCCTACGCCTTGGTGATGGCCAGTCGGAAGCTGCGGCCCTACTTCGAGGCCCATAAGATCTTGGTTTTAACCGACCAACCCCTCAAAAGCGTCCTTCAGAAGTTGGATGCATCAGGTCGCCTCTTGAAATGGGCTGTGGAGCTCTCGCGCTACGATCTGGCCTTCGAGCCCCGGCGAGCCATCAAAGCACAGGCGTTGGCTGACTTCTTCGCCGAATGTAAGGCACCTGTGGGGCAACACTCCCAACCGCACCCTTAGAACTTGTATGTCGACGGCTCCTCCACCAAGGAGGGTAGTGGGGCCGGTCTCATTGTGGAAAGCCCATCCGGAGCACGTTACGAGCACGCCCTCAAGTTCATGTTCAAGGCATCCAACAACGAGGCAAAATATGAAGCCCTCATTGCGGGAATAGAGCTTTGTCACACTGTAAGGGTCGAGCACGTCCAGGCGTTTGCTGACTCGCAACTCGTCGTAAGTCAGCTCAACGGAGACTATGAAAGAAAGAATGAAGTTATGGCCGCGTACGTCAGGAGGGTTCGCGAAGCCACCAAGCTGCTCAAGCACTTTGCCATCACGCACATCCCTCGCTCAAAAAACCGGCAGGCCGATGCCTTGTCCAAACTCACAAGCTCCTCTGATGACGGCCGGCCGAAGAACATTCAGTGGGAAACCTTGATGGATAGAAGTATCGGCTTGCATGAGGTTGCATGGCTGGACCGGAGTCCCACGTGGATGGAACCTATCCGTGCATATCTCGCTGATGGCACGTTGCCCACTAACGCCAAAGAAGCAGAGAAGATCAAGAAACGGTCAAATTGGTTCGTATTGTACGAAGGAATCCTCTACAAGCGTTCCTTTGCCCGACCCCTTCTGAGGTGCATACCCCCAGCAGAGGGGAAGCAGGTTCTGGAAGAATTGCACCAAGGCATCTGTAGCTCGCACCTCGGCGGACGGGCGGTCGCCGTAACGGCCCTCCGTACTGGCTACTACTGGCCCAGTTTACGGGAAGATGCAATGACGCTAGTCCGGACTTGTGACAAATGCCAACGGTTCGGGCCCGTTCAACGCGTTCCCACAACCCTGATGACACCGATTGTCAGCCCCCTACCATTTGCCACTTGGGGCATGGACATCCTTGGACCGTTTCCCAGTGGCCAGCGCAAATACCTATTTGTGGCTGTAGACTATTTTACCAAGTGGATCGAAGCTGAGGCCGTCGCCTCCATTACCACCGCAGAAGTGCGCAAATTTATCTGGCGAAACATTGTCACCAGATTCGGCGTCCCCCGCACCATGATCTTCGATAATGGCCGGCAATTCGATACCAGCAAACTCACCGATTACCTAAGTGGTTTGGGATGTCAGGCTCGCTTCACGGCTGTGGCGCATCCCCAGAATAATGGGCAGGCCGAGGCAGCCAACAAATCCATCCTCCACGGTATTCAGAAAAAACTTGATGACGCCAAGGGTAACAGGGCAGACGAGCTGCACGGCGTCCTGTGGAACCTCCGCACTACTGAGAAGACTGCCACCGAAGAGACACCGTTTATGCTCACTTACGGTTCTGAAACCGTTCTTCCTGTGGAGGTGGCCCTTCATACACATCGTCTAACTACATTTCAGGAAGCAGCAAACAATGCGGCTCTACGAAAGGCCCTAGATCTCCTCCCCTCGATCCGCGGCGATTCTATGCTCCGAGAGGCCCTCTATAAACTCCGAATCGCACGAATGCACAATTGAACAGTCCGGATGACACCCATCCGAGTCGCTGATTTGGTGCTTAGACGCACGGAGAGCGTTGCCCGCGCAACGGAACACGACAAGTTAACAGCCAATTGGGAAGGGCCTTACAAGGTGGGCTCGCAAATTCGTCCCGGCACATTTCGGCTAGAAACTCTTACCGGCACCCCTGTTCCCCGGGCATGGCACAACAACAATTTAAGGAAATATCACGTTTAGGTTGTAATGTACTCCTTAGTACGGCCTCACGTCCTCTTGCCATTTTCTTTGTATTCGATACCAGAAGTACGGCCTCACGTCCGGTCGCTACGCTCCTAGCCCCTACTGGGGCTAAGGGCCCACCAGCACCGCCTCACGGCCGGTTGCTACGCTCTTAGCGCCTCCAGGGGCCAAGGGCCCTCAAGCACGGCCTTATGACCGGTCGCTACGCTCTTAGCCCCTCCAGTGGCTAAGGGCCCACCAGCACGGCCTCACGGCCGGTCGCTACGCTCTTAGCCCCTCCTTGGCCCTCAAACACGGCCTTATGGCCGGTCGCTACGCTCTTAGCCCCTCCTCAAGCACGGCCCTCATGCACGGCCTTATGGCCGGTCGCTACGCTCTTAGCCCCTCCAGGGGCTAAGGCCCTCAAGCACGACCTTATGGTCGGTCGCTACGCGCTTAGCCCCTCCAGGGGCTAAGGGCCTCGAGCACGGCCGTACGGCCGGACGCTACGCTCTTAGCTCCTCCAAGGGCTAAGGGCCCACCAGCACGGCCCTATGGTCGGTCGCTACGCTCACTCCTACTGTCGGTCGCTGCACTACGGGTCCCTTTGAAGGCTAGAGGGCTTTCACGCGTCTTGCCCTTTTGTTTCGGGGCCACCCTCGTATGAATAAGAGAAGAAATTGGAAACACAAACAGAAGGCCAAGAGAAGCATCCCCTTTTCATTAAAACAAACATTGTTTACATGCCGGAATAAAAGGCAAAGTTAAAAATTACAAGGGACAAGATAGACAAAGTAGCACCAGGTATGCATCAGGCTCATTGTCATCAGCTGGATCCTCTTCCGAAAGGTCGGCTACCTCAAGAGGGTGTGTGGGCTCATCAGCAGTGGCCTCACCCTCAGATGGAGCGACGAACTCCACTTCGTCTGGGTCGCGACCCTCAGCAATGGCCCGCTCACGCTCGTCAACATACTTCAGGTATGCCTCGAGCTACCGGTCGTCATCAAATTTCCCTGCAAGAGTTAACAGGACCTTGTGGAGATATGTCAAGGTATCGGAATGGCCCTGCTGGTAACCTCGCTCTTGGGCCTTTGCCGTATCAGCTACAACTTGTTCCAACTTCTGCTGTACCTCCTTTTTGGTGGCCTCGCAGGCCGCGAGGTCCGATTGAAGCCGTTCGCACCGACGCTGATACCTGTTTACCATCTCTTCTAGGCGTCGGTACTCGGCTATGGCCTTGACACCTCAGGCAAAAGCCTCCGCCATGCCAATCTCTTCCGCGGATACGGGCGGTGGATCCGAAACACCGGTGGCTGATAAATCCCAGGATTTAACTATGTCTTGAACAAGGTCCAGGCGAATAGGGGGATCGGTGTTATGATTTTCCGCAAGCGTACGGTTAACGTTGCAGTACTTACGGGTATCGTCCTCAGGGATGGAGGAAATTTGATTATTAAAAATTCTAACCTAATTGAAACTGAAAATTAAAATCGACTAGCCTGAAAATTATCATATTTGATTTAGTGAATTTACAAACTAAAATAATTTAAAAACTGTAAGAGATTTGAGAGCACCAAAAGGTAATTTGGAAAATCAAACTAAAAATGAATCACGGGAGCAACACCTTGCAGTAATTAAACTTTGAAATCTTCTTCTAAGAGAACAGAAGTGAATCGAAACAGAGGAGAACAAGCGAAAAGAAGAAAATGTTGGACCTCATTCGAACCTTTAAGCACCGAAATTGAATTCGAAAAATTAATCTCAAGGTTCTCTACAAATTGAAATTGAAGACTACCAAAATTCACAACGACTAAACCTGAACGAAACAAGACAACGAATGCGCGAAACCTAGGATTGTAATTCTTGAACTGAATAATTGGAATTCAAAACCACAAAGTTCAACAGTTACTGCCCTCTCTTCCTTTTTTTTTTCTCTGCCGCCTTCGAACCCCCTTTTGAAGCCTCCAAAACTGTGGCCCCCCTAACTCATCGATTGCTCCAATTCCCCTTTCGATAACCGTCAGATATCTGTCATGAATGTTGGAGGAGAGGAAAAGACCGAGGTAGAGGTGGAGATGAAGAGGCATGGCGGTTTTGGAAAGGTTTCGAATTTGGGCCATTGAAGGAGAAGGAGAAGAGGAAGCAGACCAAGGGGTTTCGGTTCTCAGCACTGAGAAGATGAGAGAGAATGAGAGTTAGGGGGGGAAAAGAAGTCATGTGAGGCGCACATGGGGTTGGGTAAATTATTTAGGGGTTTATTATTTTTTTCTCTTCTTTTTTTCTTCTTTTGTTTTTTTGATGGGTTATAAAAGCAATGGGCTAGAGATTTTTGGGTCAAGTCTGCCCAAATCTTCATTTTTCAGCATCTCTTCATCTTTTTCTGCCATTATTTCCGAATTATTCAATCCTTACAAAATAAAATAAAATCAAATAAAAATCTAAAATAATAATTATTTCGAGCATAAATTAGGTAGAAAGGTATTATAAAAATTACACATTTTTGGCGTCAACAATCGGCCTTGATGAAGCTCCCTGAGGGACGGGAGGAATGGCCGACACCAGCTGGAGTCACGGGGGAAGTGCCAGTACCGCGAGGGGATGTACGGCGTCTCTGCTCGGCAACCGCCCGTTCTCCAGAAGACCGGCTCGCAGTCTGAGCATTCACTTCATAGCCAGTTTCCCTGGTCACCTCGTCGGTTCTCGGCTTCTTGCGGAGCGGAGGCAGACTCACGGTAGGTCTCTTATCGCGAGGTCCAAGGGAAGGCGCCTGCAGAAGGTTAAGTTAATCTCTTGCGAACGTGAGGAAAACTAACTAAAGGGGTCATATCGTACCTTTCTAGCCTGTTGGACGACGATCAGCTGCCTTTCCTCCTCCCTCCTGCGGTCGGCGGCAGCAGCCACCTGTTCGGGCGTCGCATCCCCGGTCTCAAAGACCGTCAATCTCGCCCTCGCTTGATCTGCACAAAGATGAACAGGTCAGGTCAACACAAAACGCGAAACAAAAACACGCCTGGACAACTGAGTACCCTTTGTAAAATTTTTAAGAATCAGAAGACCGGCTGCGGCGAGAAAGAAGTCATCAGCAAAAAAATTCAATTTCGGCAACCAGTTCAATGGCTCCCGGTCACTAGACTTGGTCCTTCTCTTCTCGGGACCTTTCACGGCCTCAATGGCCTAACTCATGAATCTGGGGATGGGCCGAAGGCGATCGTCTTCACGGATATAGAACATAAAGTACCGGGCGGTTCGCCGTTCCTCGGCCGTTGGCTCCCCGAAAGGATTCCGGACCGGTTTTCCCTCGTTCCAATCAGGGACGTCGCCCCAACCCGACGCCCGGCGCAGAAACAAAAAGTCGTATTTCCAGTATCTAACTTTGGATTTCTTTTCGATTGCGTTCATATAGCCCGGGCGATTATTGAAACAGTACCATCCCAGGTCCCCGGTCTCTTTAGGGGCCCTTTGGACCGTATGCACCAGACTAAACGCGCGCACCGAGTAGGTCAGACCCCGCAGTTCATATGTGGCCACAAATGAGCAGATGTTGTGTCAAGACGTCGGCACAATTTGAGCGGGCGCCAATTCATACTTATTGAGAATATCCTTGATTAATGGATGTAAAGGGAACCGAAGGTCATAATCTAGGGTCAATCGGTACACGGCAATACAGTTGCCGGGTGGCTCATTCACTGTGTCGTCCGGTTCGGGCATTACAAAGCCATGTTCGGCCGGCAGGAGGTACTGCTTGTCGAGCGCCGATCTCTTAAGCTTGGAAATTACCCGCGGGTCGGGGAAGTGACTTCCCAGTCCGTCCTGAAGGTCCGAACGAGTTGGAGCCCGGGAAATTCCAACCCCTCGGCCACAATCTCCGTTACGGGGGCCGCACGATGATGGCGCGAGCACCCCAAATTGCCAGGACTTGAAGACTCGGATGAGGAGCTTGTCGACACCTCCTCGGATGAAGAGGTGCGCCCTTAGGCCCCACTGGATGATCCAGGTCAAGAGGACGTACTAGAACTGGAGGAGGCAACTTAGACCTCCGTATTAGACTGAGGAAGAGGTGAACAAACATTACCTATCGAGCCCTCGGCCAAAAGCTCGTATGGAGTCCGGATGCGGGGGGTTGACTTAATTTTCGCCATGCCGCGGACTTGGAAGTCGGGCACAAAATTAGCAATAGTAACCTCCCATGGATACGTTACAGTCACCTCGGGACTTAAAATACTAGGGGTGGAAGAGTGCTCGCAGTTGGACCACGAGGAAGTGTCAGGTTCAAAAATGGGTACGGCGTAAGAGACCTTTTTTGGCTCCCTTGGTTTATTCTTTCAGGGGAGTCTAGCCACCACACGGCCATCAATTAAGGTCGGGAGGTTGGGGAGTTGCGGATGCCGACCCTCCATGAGAGGACCGACCTGCTCCTCGGAGACGTCCCCACTAGATGAACAAGATGAAATAACATACAAAGAATGCGGCGAAAGGGGCGGGCATGTACCTGAGGATGTCGAAGAAATAAAGATTTGGTTGGAAGCAGCCAGGCAATCTGGGGAGTGGGAGGAAGGAGGATGTCAGAGCCTTTCTCTCTCTAATTTTTTCTCTCTCTAAATTGGTTGTAGAAGTATAGCGCAAATGACTACGGTGGTGAAGACCTCATCCTTAGATAGAGCCAAGAGACGATTCGCATACCCCAACGCTCCTCGATAACCACGCTTCCTCAAAAGGCATGCCACGTCGTCCCTACGGACTAGCCACGTCACCAGTAGGGGGTAATTAAGCTACAGCCTGGCCCAAGACATAGGCCCAGGATGTCACGGCCGCAATCCTTAAAGGGTGACTAGGGCATGAAGCACGGCCAAGTGTCGTTTACCACGCCTTTGGCTCCCTTTGGGTCTAAAGGTCCATGATCGCGGCCAAATGCCGTGCGCCTCGCCCTTGGCTCCCTTTGAGACTAAAGGCCATGAGCGCGGCCAAAAGCCGTGCGTCACGCCTCTGACTCCCTTTGGGTCTGAAAACCCTTAAGCACGGCCTTATGGCCGTTTGCTACGCTTTTAGCTCCTCTAGGGGCTAAGGGCCCTCAAGCACGGTCTCACGGCCGGTCGCTACGCTCTTAGCCCCGACAGGGGCTAATGCCCACAAGTACGGCCTTATGGCCGGTCGCTACTCTCTTAGCCCCTCCAGGGGCTAAGGCCCCTCAAGCATGGCCTCACGGCCGGTTGCTACGCCCTTATCCCCTCCAGGGGCTAAGGGCCCTCAAAGTACGACCTCACGACCGGGTGCTATGCTCTTAGCCTCTCAAGGGGCCAAAGGCCCTCAAGGACAACGTCATTACCGGTCACTGCGCTCTTCGCCCCTCCTTGGGTATAAAGGTCCATGAGCGCGACCAAATGTCGTGCGCCACGCCCTTGGCTCCCTTTGGGTCTAAAGGTCCATGAGCGCGGCCAAATGTCGTGCGCCGCGCCCTTCGCTCCCTTTGGGACTAAAGGCCATGAGCACGGCCTTGTGCTGTTTACCACGCCCTTGGGTCCCTTTAGGTCTAAAGGTCCATGAGCGCGGTCAAATGCCGTGTGCCGCGCCCTTGGTTCCCTTTGGGACTAAAGGCCATGAGCACGGCCATGTGCCGTTTACCACGCCCTTGGCTCCCTTTGGCTCTAAAGGTCCATCATCGCGGCCAAATGCCGTGCGCCACGCCCTTGGCTCCCTTTGGGACTAAAGGCCATGAGCACGGCTATGTGCCGTTTACCACGCCCTTGACTCCCTTTGAGACTAAAGGCCATGAGCGCGGCCAAAAGTCGTGCGTCACGCCTCTGACTCCCTTTGGGTTTGAAGACCCTTAAGCACGGCCTTATGGCCGTTTGTTACGCTTTTAGCTCCTCTAGGGGCTAAGGGCTCTCAAGCACGGCCTCACGGCCGGTCGCTACGCTCTTAGCCCCGACAGGGGCTAATGCCCACAAGTACGACCCTATGGCCAGTCGCTACTCTCTTCGCCCCTACAGGGGCTAAGGCCCCCCAAGCACGGCATCATGGCTGGTCGTAACGCTCTTAGCCCCTCCAGGGGCCAAGGGCCCTCAAGGACGGCGTCGTTACCAGTCACTACGCTCTTCGCCCCTCCTTGGGTCTAAAGGTCCATGAGCGCGGCCAAATGCCGTGCGTCACGCCCTTGGCTCCCTTTGGGACCAAATACCGTGCGCCACGCCCTTGGCTCCCTTTGGGGCTAAAAGCCATGAGCGCGGCCAAATACCGTGTGCAACGCCCTTGGCTCCTTTTGGGACTAAAAGCCATGAGCGCGCCCAAATGTCGTGCGTTACGCCTCTGACTCCCTTTGGGTCTGAAGACCCTTAAGCACGGTCTTATGGCCGCTCGCTACGCTTTTAGCCCCTCCAGGGGCCAAGGGCCTTCGAGCACAGTCATGTGGCCGGTCGCTACGCTCTTAGCTCCTCCAGGGGCTAAATGCCCTTAAACACGGCCTTATGGTCGTTTGCTACGCTCTCAGCGCCTCCAGGGGCTAGGGCCTTTGATCACGGCCATATGGCCGGTCGCTATGCTCTTAGCCTCTTCAGGGGCTAAATGCCCTTAAACACGGCCTTATGGCCGTTTGCTACGCTCTCAGCCCCTCCAGGGGCTAGTGCCCTCGAGCACGGCCTCACGGCAGGTCGCTACACTCTTAAATCATCCAAGGGCTAAGGCCCACAGGCGCGGCCTTATGGCCGGTCGCTACGCTCTTAGCCCCTCCAGGGGTTAAGGGCCCTCGAGCATGGCCTTATGGCCGGTCGTTACGCTCTTAGCCCCTCCAGTTGCCGATGGCTGTCAAGCACGGCCTGAGGGTCCGACAGACGGAATATCAAATACAGATGTGAAAGAAAACAAGGTTTCATTACATAAAGGCCCCTGGCAAATGCCCTGAGGGGTGCACATCGATACAAAAGGCCGTTAGACTTCATCACTAGAAGGGGAAGGGGGGCCGCCGCCTAAATCAGAAACTCCTCCCTGAACAGCATCAACGTCCGAGATATTTATCTCGTCGGCCGGACGATTCTGTTGAGCAGCTCTCAAAAAATCGTCCATACAGTATATTCACTTCTCGAACGATGACCACTTCAGATCCATGAGCACAGACTTCATCTCGTCCCTGGTGAATTCATGGGCCGCCCCAAGCTCGACAGCATCGTTCAACAGCATTGCGTAGAAGGTCGCTTGAACCAGTTCAGGGAGTCCAAGCTCCGCCGCAGCCTGCTCAGCTTCAGATAAGGAAAAGTCCTGGCATAATCCCGAAAAGTCCTCGGGAAGAGGGCGTGGGGGGCGCGTTGCATTCCTTCGGTGCCATCCGAGCGTCTCCCTCAGATAAAGTGCCATTTTTTTGGTGTTGCGAATGAGAGGGAAAGACATGACTTAAGTTTATGGTTGGTCTGCTCCTCAGCAATTGCAATCGCTTCTATCTCCAACAAAAACCACGGGGTATTTATAGGGAAGTAAGATAGACATGAAGATCCACAGGTTGTGGGCCACTGCGTCAGATCATAATTACCTTGTGCATGCAAGGCCCTCATCCTAGAACTCCGTGCATTTATGTTTGACAGTTGTAGCAACCGTCCAACCCTGGGGTGCAAATCCCTGTAATCCCTTGTTGCATGGCAAGTGGCCCTAGTGCGCCTCTCACACTCTAGCGTAGACCCTTAGGTCCACATCTCACTTGACCATCGGCTAGGCACGGAGGTCAGGTAAGATGTGAGGGGCTAAGTGATTTGGGAAAAACACATATATCACCTCTTGGGCTTGGCCTAGGGATATGTGTAGTCAATCGGACCCCTATGTGGGCCAAAATTCTTTAGGAATGCCAGCATATGCTTACTCACGAGGTCATACCCCAAGGGGCCCGAAACGCAACCCTTGGGGCTTTCCTCCAAGCCCAGTGGCTACAGGACCGGAGACTCAAGCAACCAGCTAAGGTAGGATTACTCTTTTACCCCTTTTTACAAACAGGCTATAAATAGTGACCTGTTTTCCTCGGGAAAAATGAGGCTGACCAAGAGGAACTTACTTTCTATAGCATTCACGCCTTTTGAACGTCTAATTGATTTGACCGTCGGAGAGGCGTTCCCCGGACCACATCCCGGGGTTAGCCTTTTTTGCAAGTCGGAGGACAAAGAGACAAGGACGACTTCGTGTCGATCGCCAGCTGTTAGATAAACCCGTTCTTTCACCCCACGTCATCAACACAATCACGAAACAGATTCTTGCGGAATCAATATATACCTTTTTTCCTTTCGTTTTTTAAGGAACAATTCTAAAAATACTTTTGAAAGCCATGATTGAAAATACAAAATGAAAAAGGTAAAGTAATCTTGTTATCACATAGTCACTTGACGTCCGTCCAGGATATTTTCAGGATCAGTCGTGAGATCTCGACCGTAGGAGTTGAGCGCAAAACAAATCAAAAGAACGGCGGAGATTGGATCGAAAGAGATTTATAAAGCAAGCCAGATGAAGCCACGTGAGCTCAGTCGTGGGTGCACTTGGAGAGGGCGAAACGACATGTTGTGTTGCGGTGGGTCCCCCACGTAGGCGCAGGGAAATCTCGCAGCTTATTAAAACGCGACGCTCCCGTTTCTTCGCTTGTGGCGCCGAGCACAGCGGTCTCACGCTCACAGCATTTCCACTCTTAGAGAGAGAAAGTAGGGGAAAGCTAGAGAGAGAAATTACGAGAGAGCAAGCGTGAGGTCGAAGGAGGAATCACCGTCATCTTCAGTCTCTCTGTCTCTCTGTCTCTATCTCTCTCAATCTCTCTCAGGTACGCACGTACATTACATTTAGATCTTTGATTTGATCTGATTTCTCAGGTTTTCTGCTTGATCCAAATGCCGGTTTTATCGATTGTTATAGTTCTAGATCTGGATTTTAATTGCATTTTCATAATGTCTGTGATATTATTCTGAAATCTGAATTGAGATGTTTATAGATGACCGTGCTCTGCTTTGATTTTCGTTTTTTTTAATTTGTGGAGTTGTTCATCTTGATAGTCGGAGGAGTGTTAAATATCTATTAGTTGAGCTTTTCGAGTGGAATTTGGTTGCCTGAGATCGAATTGATGAGATGTTTTGGCCATTGATGCTGTGCATGTATCTGTATTCATGCTTTTCTCTTGGATTGCGTGCATTTTACCCTCCGGATGGGATTCTGTATTAGCTTCGTGTGTTTTGTAATGGTGTCTAACGTCATTTAACGTTGATGAGATATACGATTATTTTATATAATAGTCGCTTCAAGGTAGGATATGAAAAGATTTAAGATATTTTGCAGTAAATATTGAAATTAGTTTACAAGAGATGCTATTCTTGACTGAAAAATAATTAATCCCCTTGTTTTTCAACTGAGCTGGCTAAATATCCAGGTTTTTTTAAAAAAAAAAAAAATCCAAAAGTCTATGTTCATATCAGGAAAAGCAAGCTGCGTTGTTAATTTGGCAACTGATATGTGAAGTGAATCTGACTTGGTCCTTTACGAAAGAAGAAAAATAAAAAGAATAAAGGCATGCGTATACTACATGGTGCTTTTCGTGGTGGGGGGGGGGGGGAGAGGTTGGGGGCCGATACATGTAGGAATTTGTTTGGTTAATGGTTAGGGACAGAATATTAAATTTCCGAGGCACATGTATTGTGAAGGCGAATGGTCTTAGTTGTACTGATTGTAGTGGAGCACAGCTTTTGGCAGCTTTCGTTGTTAAAGGGTTTGCGTAAAGGCTGCGTACTTTGTTCGGTCCCGCTGGGCATCTTAGTCCTTGATACCTCCAAAAATAAATAAATAAATAAATGAAGAGGAGCGTTGCAACTTGCAGGGAGTTGTGGGGGGAGGGGGGATTGTGCTTGTGTGTTTTTATTAAAACTGTCAAAAAATTGTCCTGACTTGAATACTGGATTTGTTCTGCCTGAAAAAAAGTCGGATATGGTTATAATTTTTTATCCGTATTTTAAATCTGGACATATTATTTTTTATATTTTTATTGTACGAATTCGGTTTTGATTCGAATTTAGTTTTGTTCAAATTGTCTGACCCTTGGAAAACAATGAGTATTAGATATCAATTTCTTGTTCAAATTTTAATGTTGTTCGATTTGTTCAATCCCAATTTGACCGGAACCTGAATTTTGGCTAGCCTTAGATTTATGTTGGGAAATTGCCATGATTTCTTGCAATATGAAATTGGTCAAAACTTACAATGAAGTCCGTATGCCCCGTTGAATAGTATGTATATCCAATTATATTGCCAAAAAGGTAGGAAGATGACATAACAGGCTTCCTGGAAATAATTTGGAGAGGGAGGCGATGGTGGGGGCCTTACTTCTTAGAGCATGTGGAATGCTGAGCCTTATTTTTGGCTTACAACTGGGTGGGGGGCTTACTCTGTTTGAACAATTATGATATTGGAAGCCCCATTTCCTCATCAGGGGACCTTAGACGTGCTTGGCTGATTTTGGGATTGTGTCTGTTAGTTTTAATTTGTTTTCTTCTTATTCCCTTATTTCCCCAAATATTATGGAGACTTTTATGTGGCTTTGCTCGTATCCAACTTATTAATGCAAGCAGCCTGTGTCACGAACAAACTAATGGTTAGTATGTAACTCGGTCCCCCTTTCCTGGTTCCACCAAATTTCCGTGCGATACTTGTGTGGAAAAAGTATTAGTGCCACCAAATTCCGGTCGCTTGCCTGAGGCAGTAGGGTATGCTGTAGGGCAAGAGGACAAACAACATATTACAGGTACTATATAGATTCTGATGTTTAAGTAGGACCACCATATGATTTCCTGTTGCTTTTTACCTAATCGTTTCTTTTGTGGGAATTACGAACTACGCATTCGCATGTGATCATTTATAATGTTCACATTACGGTACTGTCACATCATTGGAACATTTATTGGTATGAGAAAAGATCAAAAACAATCTTTCTATCGAGGCTAAAAATACTTAGATATGAGTAGAAGATGGTGCAATTAGTCATGTTTCCTGAAAAAGTGGATGTTTAGACTTGGCAAAGCTGACCTGAGATTCGAAACTCAAACCGAACAACTTAGATTCATATCCAACCCGATATTCAAAATAGTTTCACCCAAAAGTGGACCCGAAACTCGAGTTGATCCGAATCAAATCATACCCGACCTGAAATTTTCTACGAAGTTACTTATTTTCTTTGTCTTTAGCAGAGAATCATCCTGATCTGGATATTCGGTATTGTTATCTTTGATATCTTTGATATTGACCCTTATCTTCTTCTATTTCAGTTGAAGGAACCATGGGTGCAGGTGGACGTTCCATTAACCCAAGTGTTACAAAGGAGAAAGTTAATGCGCTGGGGAGAGTACCTTATACAAAGCCACCTTTCACGCTAAGCCAAATCAAGAAGGCCATCCCACCCCACTGCTTCAAACGGTCTGTGCTACGGTCGTTCTCCTATGTCATCTTCGACCTCACCATTGCCTTTCTCCTCTACTATCTTGCCACGAACTACATTGACCTCCTTCCGAAGCCCCTGCCCTATTTGGCTTGGCCCACCTATGGATTTGTCCAAGGCTGTGTTTTGACAGGCGTTTGGGTCATAGCCCATGAGTGTGGCCACCATGCATTCAGTGACCATCAATGGCTCGATGATACTGTTGGCCTAATCCTTCACTCGTGCCTACTTGTCCCGTATTTCTCTTGGAAATACAGCCACAGGCGCCACCACTCCAACACCGGCTCCGTGGAAAAGGATGAGGTCTTTGTCCCAAAAAAGAAGGAAGGCCTCCGATGGTCTGCCAAGTACCTTAACAACCCACCTGGGCGGTTCATCACCCTCGCCATCACGCTAACCCTTGGATGGCCGCTGTACCTCATCTTCAATGTCTCAGGCAGGAAATACGAGCGATTTGCCTGCCACTATGACCCATATGGGCCCATCTACTCAGACCGTGAGAGGCTCCAGATATACATTTCTGACGCTGGAATTCTTGCTGTGACATATGGGCTCTTCCGCCTTGCTGCAACCAAAGGGCTCGTTTGGGTGCTGTGTGTTTACGGCGGTCCATTGCTTGTTGTGAACGGATTCCTAGTATTGATAACCTACCTTCAACACACGCACCCTTCATTGCCCCACTATGATTCATCCGAGTGGGACTGGTTGAGAGGTGCCTTGGCTACTGTGGACCGAGATTATGGGATTCTGAACAAGGTCTTCCACAACATCACCGATACTCACGTGGCTCACCATCTCTTCTCAACCATGCCTCATTACCACGCAATGGAGGCAACCAAGGCGATCAAGCCGATCTTGGGGGAGTACTACCAGTTCGATGGCACTCCTTTCTACAAGGCTATGTGGAGAGAAGCCAAGGAGTGTCTCTATGTCGAGCCAGATGAAGGTGAGCACAACAAAGGTGTGTTCTGGTACAAAAACAAGATTTAAGTTATTAAGATCAGTTCCAAAGAACCTGAGGCAACCCAAAAAAAAAAAAGGAAAAAGAAAAAGAAGACGACCTGAGGCTTCTTGTTACTTGTTAGGGATTATAGGTTTATCTTCTCTCATCCATCCCTTCTGCTTAAATTTGTAGATTGTTTATGCCACCCGACAACAAGACCAAAAAAGGGGGTGAAAAAAACAAAAACCCTTTACGTTTTAAAGTTTGTGCCTTTAAATCTTGAGGCTGGATTCCTCATTCCTATTTGGGGGGGAAAAATTCTTCTGAAGTGAAGAAGGCAAATGTGGGGGGATTCATTGTTGTTAGGCCTGCAATTATGTATGTGGGGATCCTTAGCATATGCCCTTGCCTTGAGAGAACTCTGCCTAATTTATTTCGAAAGCTCAATTTGAGTTGAAAAACCCGTTTTGAGTTCGTTATTGTAGATTGTAGTATGATTTTATTGTGATCTAGTACTCTTTGTTTTATCATCTTGCATTTTTCTGATCTGCTTTTTCCTTGAATTACTTTCTCCATTCCTTCATGCGCGAAGGGTGTCAACGATGTACAAGCCCCTTTGACCCTCTATGATCGAAGTTGAATATTTACATTACATTAAAACGCCATAAATTCATTACTCTGATTAAGAATAGTGTGTAGAATCATTGGTAGTGAGCAAATTTGGACATTAAATCAAAAAAACAAATGTGTAGTCCTTTTTTATTGGGTTATGTAGCGGGTATTTAGCCCTGTTGCAACTAGGGCAGCCCTTATATGCAAAATTTCTCACTAGTTTCATCTTCTTCTGGGTCTGTTCGTTATGAGCACGTTCAAAAGTGGGTTTGAGGAGTCTCATATACAAGCAGCATTTAGCTGTAATTGATATATTCAGGAGTTACTTGAGCTAGTAATAGCAGTTAACAGTAGTTAAGAGTGGTTTTGAGCCATTGTTTCATGGGAGGATAAAGCATTGCTCGAGCAACAAGCAGGAAATGCAACCAATTTCATGTTAAAGTAAACGAAAATTAAACAAGGCACCGCAGAGAGTCATAAACTTGAACAAAACTTAAAAAGATTAGGTGCTCAAAATGAATTCTACCCCTGATTAGGCTCATAAGGGCTGGCTGAATTTTCGACATAATCTAAACACAAGGAAATTTTGTTATCTTGGGATTCGACCCATAGACTATAGATGAGGGGAATTGTTCATGTCAATTCAGCTTCAAGCTCTTAGTTAAAAGATGACATATGCTCTCGTATGAATACTAACCTTTAATTTATTTTTTTGCCTTTTTAGTAAGTTTTGTGTGCCTGTCTCACCGAAAGCATATCATTATGAGATACATGCTTTGATGGTAACTTTTAATAATAATCGGGATGACTATAATAAAATTTGTTGTTAGATGAACTTTGATTTAAAACTTACTTTAAAACATATTATTAGTTACTGTAAAATCTCAAAATCATGAAGAAGTTTGTTTCATAATAACTCATGTAAGACGGTCACACTTAATAACTTGTATTGCCTTTTTGGGGGGATGGGGAGGAAATTGATCATTTTATTGATAATGGTGTGATGGTCTCACCAGTGACTGCACTTAGTTGACTGCAAATCCTGATTTGCCAAACGAAAAACGTAGTTAGCTACAAAATCGTACCCTAACCGAAATGCAAGGACTAGATCATTTTTTTTTTTGGGGTCCAAATGTTAGGTTACCCCAATTGTTTGGCCGTTTGGGAAGCAACACCCTCATAGGCCATTACAACCATTACGATCCTCTGATTATCGTGTTTATCAAATATAATAACTATTAACGTATAAAACTTCTTAGTCTATTACTAAATTATAAACCATCAATTTAAATTTTTAGTTGAGTTAATTCTTGAACAGTAGCTCAATCATCATGCAACACCGCCTCCCAACCAGGGGGAAAAAGTTTCCTCCAACAACCCTTGTTCATTTTAGACAGGCTACAAATTTTGATACTCGGAGATTCCTTCTGTTACCAAATTAACTAGCATGTTTGCTGCTCTAGTTGTATGCCGAATTAGCCGAAACATTGAAGGTTTCAAGATTTACAAGAGCTTTGGGACTCACGTACTCCATGAGAACATGTCCGCCTTTAACTCCTCATGAACGTACCAAAAGAACTTAATCTCACATCACCACTAACAAGAATTGCAACTGTGTTGTTACAAAACATATGTACCTAGCATCAATGGGGTTAGTCCTCTCTCCATTCCGACTAGATATTTTGACAATATTGGGATAGCAAAGGAGCACAAATAAACTTAAGGCTGGCTTTGGGAGGAAAAAAAACCATCAATTGAGGGAGAAAAAATAAGCCGCCACAGCCAGAACCCAAAAAGACCAACAGCATTGTCATATTGAGGTGAAACATGCTCATTTTCAAGCCAGATAATCTCATACCAAAATACATTTACAATCACCATCCTCTATAATAAGCTGCCACAGCCAGACTCCAAAAGAACCAACAGCATTGTCATATTGAGGTGAAACATGCTCATTTCCAGGCGAGATAATCTCATACCAAAATACATTTACAATCACCATCCTCTATAATACTAGTAAGAGCCAAGGAACAAAAGACCAATGCATTTTACAGTAGGTAATTTGGCAGCTTCTGCCTTCATGCTAATCATGATAAAATTGAGCAAAACTACAGTGCTTTTTGGGCATATGAACACAATAATTGAATTTTGAAAGGGATAACTTCACCGGAAAGGGATGGTAAAACCTCATAGAAAAACTGGATGAAGGATGCTACAGTCCTGCCTGCCTTAAAAATAGGGGCAACAAGAAAAGAAGGAAAATTCAAAGCAGCTGCAATCACTATTACCAGGATTACAAAGGGATAAGACAGCACGAAATTATTATCTCCGACTCTTAGATATCAAAATTTAGATGAATACCTGCAGTCAATTACAAAATCACCAAAACAGCCTGACACTAATCTCATCAACATCTTTTCACCATATCAATGGTGCTAGCCATCTCATCTCTGATCCATTTCCGTTTGAAAGGTAGTATATCTTCTTCCATTTCTCCTCTGTGAATACTTCTCTACGGATAAGCCTTTGCCTGTCAATGAGAAAAATAAGATTTTTATGCACCAATACATGAATCAACAAGTTCCTTTAAAAAATTAGGAAGTGCACAGCTAATACAAGAAATTTAAGTTTTAGAAAGCAGCAAAAAGTACTAGAATTATATCAAGGTTCAGGCGTACAGCTGTAATCATTTAGTGGAAGCAACAAAATGGCAAATGCCAATACTTGACTCTGCCCGATAGTATACAGCTAAGGCCCTTGGCCATATGATTCCGAATATGAAACAATCAGAAATCCCTATTTACCCATGATTTCTAGGTGCTTCAGTTCCAATATTTACAGTTTTTAGAAGGATCAACTCCCACCCCTATTTTCCTCGGTGAATACTTCAGTTTCTTGTCGATTTGCTAGGGCTCTTCGAGAGCTCACGTTCAGTTGCTTGGGCATATCTTGGGTTGCTTCTAAGTCCATTAGGAACCATCTCTTGGTTTGGGAGGATTTCTTCGGTAGGAAAGTGAAGGCCATGGCTGTACCCCGTGATTTTTTGGAAAGAAAGAAATCAAAAGACTGTTTGATGGCATCGAAATTCATCTTGGGCACTTAAAAGAAGATTTCATCAATATTCTAATTTGGGATAACAAGAAGATTTGCTCATCCTCTTTTCATGTAACTGAGTGTGGATAGTTTGTATTGTGGATGTATATAACTCTTTTGTGGAATGCTTATAGTCTTTTGTAGGATGCTAGCGATGCATCGAATCTTTTAATACCCATTTATAATATATCATTTTTTCCTTATTTAAAAAAAAAGAATAATACGAGTCCGTATGCAATACAACTTGTGCCATTCAATTTACAACACAGCCAGAATATTGTGAAAAGCAGCTTAGATAGACATACCTGAGGTAGTAATGGCAAACAGCTGCAGCTTCGTCCAGGGTGTATCGAGGGAAATCGACACGAGCATCAGTTGGCACATCAGGTAAGTCTTTACGCAGCTTCCCAACTGCAGTTGAGTGTGAGAATGCCCCAACCATCATGTCATTGTGCTTCATAGACCGGAATGCATTCACCTGCACACAGTAAATAGAAAATTGAAACAATCAGCATAACTTGAACTTTCTAATAGAGAAATCTTTGCCCTTCTTTGTTTTAAACTGAAACCTAGACTTGAAAACTTTAGCCTGGAAGATGAGCTACATTTGTACAAGTCAGCTGCCAACTAGCGCCAGCATGCTGAAGCATACATATACCAAATTTGCATATGCTTCAGCACCAATGCCTGTGTGACTGCCGCAAGAAGGAAGGGGGAAAGGGACTAGGTCGAACACGGAAGTTCTAACCGTTGCAAGTTCTCTAGCATGAATCGGTCTGCAGGAACGGGGTGTAACAGCTTCCTCGTACTCACTGAAAGTAAACCAGCTGTTGTACTGCCATAGAGATGAAAAATTGTGCTGAAATTATTAAAGCCATAAATATGGAGGGGGGAGAGTAATATAAATGGGATCTTTCGACTAAATAAAATTTTTGTCAGTAAAATCTCAACAGGCTAGAAGCAAAATCACCCATCGAGTTCAGTAAGCTAATGTACACATATCTCACTTGATCAATAGCAAGAAGCACGGGAACATCTTTCACCAATGACAACTCCTTCCGCAAACGAACTACTACTCCAACAGCAGCATGAGTATGGGTAGCTCCTGTTTGGACCAGATCAAATAACGAGGATCCCTCTGGCATTGCCATGGAATCCGCCCCCTTCAAAAATCCAACACCAGCACCTTCTCCCAAGGGAATAGGATCATATATTTGACATGGGAGATGCCGCAAACGAGATTCATTAAATTGCAGGAAGTCCTTCAGAAAAGATGAGGGGTAAAATTCTGATTAGTTATACCATTTTATCAACTCAGAACTCAAACCAAGTCAGAAATATGCGCAACAAATTGCACCATGAAAAGATGCAAGTACACATTTTTATTTTTTTTTACAATGGTAAGTCAGCCCAACCCACTGGGCCCCTATCGCAGGGGGTACCCAACGGGCCTTGAAAGGACCAGGGGTAAGGGGATGTCAAAGCCAAGACCAAGGTCCAGGACCACCATCCGCCCACACACAACTTGCAAGGCACAAAGCCAAAGTTGTGCCCCCCCAGGCTCCAACCCGGGTGGGAGGGGTGGAAAGTGGTGTGTGTGGCCAACCTGCCACACACAACTTCGACATGCAAGTACACATATGAATACCAGAATTCTACTGCAAAATCCCCTCCGCACAAATACAGTCTTGAGTTGAAGTTGAACAGAACATTTAACATAATATTCAAATCATAGTTCTCAGCAGAAGTAAAAATAGGAGCTTGCCTTCAGAATATGTTCAGCCTGCACAGGGGTATCCCATAATCCAGTTTGTGGATTTTTGTAGAAAAAACCTCCATGTGTCCAATCACGACCCTTAGGGGCATAAAAGACAAGCCAGCCTTCATCACGAGCCCAATGAGCAAGCATTGCAAGCGCAATACTCTTACCACAGCTACGGGGACCATCCAAGACAATTTGTTTCCGAAGCTTAGGAGCTGAAAAGTCCACAACATCAGTAACATTTACATTGTAAGCTATCAGTCTTACAAAACAAGAAGCAACATAAATAAGTTGTGTCAACCAATGATACTAAGAATTTGGCCATGAGATCGCCACTGGCTACACCAGCGCAAGGTCAACATAAACCGATTACGTATCCGTAAAAAAAAACACCAAACAAAACTGCCCCTATTCCATCCAGAGGGTAAGAATTAAAATGGTAACAGACGAGACTGGTAAAAGCCTTAGGATGGCCTGAGAATTATGACCATTACAGATAATCTCTAGCAACACCAAAAAAATTTCTATGAGAACTCATAACAAAATCTGATACTCAGAAGAACTATGTAGGACAACCAGTTCTGCACTGTGATACAGGAGTAAACAAAGATAAAAGATTAATGCTGTCAATTTTTGGAACAAGCATGGCCTCTGCAATTACAAGATCTTAAACACTTTATACTGATTCCCTCAATGCAGCCACGGCCCAGAGTGATCGCACATCCCATCTTAGGTGGGGTCTAAACTGATTGCATCAATTGCAAGCAAAGATTCTTGTAAGCTCACAACCATAAGGCACACAACTATGGGTTGCTGATTGATCACCCCATAACATGGGAAAACATCTGTTATTTGATTAATGATGAAGAGTAGGCTTTATAAACTTAAATAAATACAGCAAAAAGCAGCTAGACAATTAAAAAAAAAAGAGCACCTGAGAGAACAAACAGATTAAAAAGTTCACCGTTATCCATGAGGAAAATTTGATTGAATAATTCAAAGACGGAAAAAGGTCCCATTGTTCACTCATTAATCATTCCAAAACATGTCGCAAAACAACTTATAAGTCCTCATTATCTCTGAGGGTTTAAGGAGAATAGCAAGGGAAACAGCTCAATGTAGAAGAGAGCAAAAAAGAAATGTCTTAAGATGCACAAGGAGAGGGCAAATTCTGAATAAATCACCTTTACCGTCAGAAGACCATGCAGGAGGATCAACGATGCGCCTGAAATTATCACGGAGATCCAGAAAGCTCTGACGGATAAGCAATGCACAACGCTTTGAATCCTCAAACTCTTTCAGCATACCACTTGGCAATCCCTCTGGCAAGACCGCATTCAGATCCTCCATGCTTTTATTTTGGGGGCGAGGGGATTCAAATCACAACTATTAGAGAAAAAGAAAGGGCTTTGTAGAAAGGAAAGATCAAAGAATTGGGAAGGGAGGTGAGGGGAACCTGAACTTCATGTAAGAACAAGTATCCTTGCGAGTGAGCTGAGAAAGGGAAGGGGTGGAGGTGAAGAGAGAACGGCCATTGGGGCCCACATCCAAAGATCTGTCCTTCTCATCCTCGGCCAGCATCCGAAGACGGAGCTGTTCGCCCTCCGCATCAGCATCCAACTCGGCAGAAGATCCACCACCTAGGTCGTCAGATTTGGACTCGCCCTTTGTTTTCTTCTTCACCTTTGCAAGTGACGATTTTGAGGGTTTAGCCGAGTAATACCGGCAGAAGCCTGAGCTTCGGTTTGCTCCAGTGACAACCGCAGGTATTAAACCTACGGTACTGGCAGTGGCATCGGTGAGATTTGGGGAATGATGGTAGTGCGATGTTGTCACAGCTGCTCGGAGCAGAGACCGCCACATTTGATCAAAACGAAATCTCCTTCAGCAGGGGCGGATCTAAGTAGAAGGTAGGGGTGTCCATGGACTTATTAGTTAATACGAAATGAAAAAAAAACAAGTTAGAAATTTTCTCTCAAAAATATCCCACTCCACACAAAAAATACACCAATTTCCATCAACCTTCTATCTAACAACAAGATCATCATCCAATTTCAGTAAAGAATTTGAGCACTCCACACAAAAAAATTCTCTGGTGAAGAGAGGGAAGCCACTCTAAATCAGATTCCAAAATATTATATTCTCATTATTTTCACTAATTTTTCATCAAAATTTCAGCACTCAACATAAACCATTCGACCAAAACAAAATTAAAAAAAAAGTGAAGAAGAAGCTAATTCAAGATCTACAGCCGTAAATTGAAATTCATGAAAACTAATTCGACATCCACAACAACAATCTAATCATGGCAAATTCACAAATTGAAACCAAAAAAAAAAAAAACCGAAAACCATGGACTTCGGGTTTTACCTGGCCTGGCTTTCGCGTGGTGAACGGCGGCAGAGGGGCGGCGGCAGGTGGAGCGCTTGCTGACGGCGACGGTGATCAGGGGGCGGCGACGGGCGTCCGACGATGCGTGGTGGCGCGGTGAGTCTGTGACTATTCTAGGGTTTGGGTGCATGGAAGGTGACTGAAAATGGGAACTGGGAACACGATGCTGCTGTCAAAATGTCTTTCAAATGTTTTTTCTTTTCTGTTTTTGTTAAAATTAAACTAATCTCTGGGTTGGAAATTTAATACATCTCATAAGTTCTTTTTCTTAAAAACACTCACCAAACAAACAGAAAAGAAATTTAAACTCTCAGATTTCAAGTCCCATTCATATTTTCCTCACCAAACAGAGCCTAAAAGGATTGAAGTTAATATAGATGAACACCTAACAAAAGAGTAGCCCGGTGCACAAGCATCCCGCATACATGTAAGATCTACGGAAGGGTCACCCCCCAAGAGATGAATCGTAGGCAGTCTAACTTAATTTTTTTTTTTTTAACCCAACAAAAAGCCTAAAAGATATTTGACACTCATACATTCAAGCTCAACTGCTAATATATTTTTTATTTTTAGTCTTTTAATAAAAAAGACATAAGTAAATGCTCCCCTCTTCATTTTATGACTCTCTCTGTAGGCTCGCATCCTCTTTCTAACTCTTCTCCCTCAATTCAAGCTCCAAAAAGCTACTCTGGCATTGGGCATAAGCAAATTAAAGGCGGCCCCCCCCCCCCTCTCTCGCATTCTGTGGCAAATGTCAAAGGGATCAAGGAAGGTTGAACACCATTATTCTTTTGATACTTTCCTAATTTTATAAAGGCTTCATTCCTTAATATATAAGTTTTGTAAATTCCGTCACAACATAAATTATTTTATTAAACATTTTTTGCATTTTTCTTTAGAAAAGTATAATTTGTATTGTATTATGTAATTGAGGCATTATGGGGTGTTTAAGAAGCAAAAGACATAATGTGAAAGCATGCCTTTCAAATTAAAATTAAGGGACATGCCTTTCAAATTAAAATTCCTTTTTATGATAAGAAAACAATTAAAAAAGACCAATAAAATAATACAAATGGTAATTAAGCAGATGAATACTCCTAATTCAAAATTCTAGATCTGTCACTGTCCTTCAGCCTTTACTATCATGATATGCCTGCTAGTGCCCGAATGAAACCTCTGCTCCAATCACCAGAACCACAAAAGGTCCTCTTTTCCCTTCCCATTTCAAAAAGGCATGCAATCACGGTCAGCCATCTATTCCTCTAATGAAAAATTACTGTAGGCTGTTATTTCAAAATTCAGCATTTCTCTCAAATATGCAAATGGTGTGCAGAGGCAAAAGACCGACGAAATTAGCTTCAATCGGTGCTTTTTATTAGTACGCCCTGTTTCGATTTATTTATATGCAAATCACTAGTTTAGTTTTTGTTTTCTAAAAATAAAATTTGTCTATTCATATGTAAGAGATTTATTTTATAATTGGATAGGACTATTAGTCTCTTTTTTTATGAGAGTTGAGTCCAATTTGCGTGGTTTAAGACATTGGATGAAGATTAATTTTCAAATGACTCCAACACGGATTGTGAGGTTCTCCACAAACAGTAAAAATGTGGAGTCATCAAAGATTATTCATAACAAGAGTGTCATAAATTTGGAGCCAGACATCAGTTAAAATTTGTGTTAGTGATTTGAAAGTTGATTTTCATATCCGTGTTTTAGATCTACAAATCTACAATTGTCCATCCACGACTTTCATTGTAAGTTTTATTTGGTGTTTTATTAATTGAATCGTTGTAATTTGTTCCAAGAGAAAAAAAAAATAGTATATTCTTAGGCCCCGTTATTTTCGTTGGTAAATCTTAATTTACCAACTTCACCAACTTCATTAAAAAAAAATAAAAATTTCAATTTCAACAAATTTCAATCAACTTAAACCCACTTTCCACTATTTTAACAGACTTCTACCCATCGTATAAAAAAAAAAATCAACCCACCTCAACAAAAAAAAATAACCACTTCAACCAATCTTAACTAACTTCACCCATTTCCTAATCTATATTTAATTTCCCAACGAAAAGAACAGGCTTTTAGAATGACAATTTCAGCTAGTGTGTCCATCAACACTACATCTGGGATTTGAACAACAAAGGGTAGAGGCTTAATTGATTCATCTTGCCGGAACAATATACATGTGAAATACTTAAACAAGATTTCATATTCAGAAAACCATTATCATTATTAGTTCATACATAAGTTCTTACATGAGTTCAATCCAACTTTTAAT
>JACYFF010031952.1:3066780-3109429 GCA_017589665.1 Selenicereus undatus
ATAGTTCAATATTTTTTTTTTGGATAACATCTAAATCATTTATTTGGTCTATATTTAAGCATTTAAAGACAAAATTCAATTATTAATTTGTCATAACATATGAGAAAAGTTAAGATTAAATTGAATTAAAATTACATTGATAACCTACATACATCTTAATTACGTGATAGAAGCCTGTTATGTTGCTATCCTACATAGCATTCTTATCCCAAGAAGCACCCTACATGGCGTCCTATGTGGCATCTCACGTGTCGCTCTTACATGAGTTCAATCCAACTTTTAATATATATATATATATATATATATATAGATAGATAGATAGATAGATAGATAGATAGATAGATATATGTGATATGATGTTGTATGGACTTGTTAAACTTTAATTTAGGGTATATTAAACTTTAATGAAGTTTATCAGACTGATGTTGCATGTAGCATACAAAAGTTTAGTGTACAATTAATTAAAGCTAGGGGTTAGGGATGGCAAGTTGGGCTTTCATCCAACATTTGAAATATAGCTATCACAAAGGAAGAGAAAAAATGATTGGTAAAAATCTCGTTGGGGACCTATCGGGGATTAGATCGCTGCTGGGGATGGGGACGGGGGAGAAAATTTTCCCCACAACGGGGAATGGGGTGGGGACAGTAGGCGGGGATCTTAGCGGAAACGGGGACGGGGAATATGCTCTTCATTCCCAACCCTTCCTGTTGTCATCCCTAATGCTAAACCTAAATGTGAACCGTGTAGGTAAGTAGGTTACAATACAAAGACCCCAATCAAAGTATCTCCATCCTCATTTAAGCAAACTCCTATGGATAGCCGTAATGACATGGAGGTTAAAGCTGAAAAAGTTGCCAATGAGGTCGAGGCAAAAGACAATCACAGAATATGCTTGAATAATAGTAATGTCATTCCTCAATCTATGAAAAATATTGGGGAGTCCACAATTTATGTTGGAAAGGTTACCAATTATCCCTCATAAGCCAAGTTTGAGGTCTTCTATGCACACGGTTGAGGAGATTGATGGTTTCTTAGACTCTAAGATGGTCATATTGAAATGTGCATTAAAGTATATGAAAAGAGTGACAAAAGTCAACACTTCGAGAAGGGTAAGAACAGTAGCCGCAATAACTCAAGGTCAAACCCTGATTCATCCATCGTACCCTAGTGAAGTTAAGTTATTGTGCAATAACCATTAGAATATAACAATATTTGTATTCGAGGATAAATAAAACAACTCATTTTTTACCTTTTTTTCCGGTGTTCTTGGGCGTCTGTTTATTAGAGTTGAGTTACTAGCCTTCAAAGGGTAGAACTCTTTTGTAACCGATTTTCTTTCCTTGCAAAAATTGAACCAAATATCTTATTATAGGAAAACAGGAACAAAATTGCTTGAACTAACATGTTTGGTGATTCTTTTATCAAATGTGTGTACATTCTTTGGTGAATATAAGTGGCAATTTACCCGCATTCGATTGATATTTGTTCCACCGATATGAGAAAACGGATGAAGATTCGAATATATGGATGATGAATGATGGTTTGACATATTGGGTTTGATTCAGGTGATGCTCAATACAACCCACTACTCGATTCATCACCTACTTAGTAATCTACTTGTTTATCCCCAATTTGCAATTAATTTACTTTTATTTTTGTCCTTTAAATTTTACCCATTTTGGACCATAATATTGTTAATTTTATGATTTTTGTCAAAATTGATATGATAAATATGATATTTATTCATTTCTTATACATAGAACATCTTTTTTAACTTCTCAAAAGGCAAAAACTA
The DNA here is from genome assembly GCA_017589665.1 of Selenicereus undatus. Lineage (NCBI taxonomy): Eukaryota > Viridiplantae > Streptophyta > Magnoliopsida > Caryophyllales > Cactaceae > Selenicereus > Selenicereus undatus. Next base: position 3,068,577 of record JACYFF010031952.1, read on the forward strand.
TTTTTTCTTATAAATTTACTAAAACATTATATTACACGTACACTTTTATCACTCGTTTATAACTTGATCCACCTGCTTTCACCTGCAATTGATGGATAGATAGATTTGGATTTTCGATAATAGATAAATTAGATGAAGCAGATAAAAGTGAATGATAAATGCGGATAATAGTTTACTCTGAGCACGATGCATTATCACCCCCGATTAGTGATTTTCAAAAAGTTTGCCTAAGGGGAAACGAGAGTGGTGGGCTACGTACTAGACATATGTGGACTAGTCCAATACGCCTGAAGACATATCTTGGGTCTGCCGCTCACGTGCACATAATATGTTTATCCCAGTGTTTTAATGTGCAAAAAGATAAAAAATAATTGCTGGAATTATATATGCATTGTATAAATATTTCACCTTTTATAAAACAAATTTGTTTAATGAATGGACACGTAAAATTCAATATACATTATGGCGCTGTTCTATTTCGCGTTTTTTAGGATTTAGTTAAGAGCTTACATCTCCTTACATCTTCATATATACATCTTCTTACATCTCATATATTTTCTATAACATTCATTTATTTTAGTTGCAGAAATATATATATATTTTTAATAATACTACCAATATACAAAACTTATAAATATATTATGAACATAGCATTTACATAAACATAAAAACATAATATAACAACGTAAATTATATTTGAGTTTCGACATGAAACGTATATTATTATAGATGACCATAAATTTATTTATATTTAAAATTATTTACTTAAAATAGGAATTTATTTGAAGAGTTGTATTCAATTTTGTCAAAAAAAATTTTTTTTTGTTATACTTTGCTTATTCGATCAAACTAATGTTCATATAAAAAATACCTCAAGTGGACGAAATTGTATTCAGCAAATTTATAGGGATTAATATATTTTATTGTTGTATAATTAACTTAATTGATTGTTTATTTTCAATAAGTATATTATTTTAATATTATTATTTTTCATTCAAAATGTTCATTGTAAAACAAATTATACTATACAACTTTTCAATAATTCAACAACTCCTTACATCTATCATTATATCTTCTTACAGCTTCTTACATCTTCTTATGGTTCCTTACATCTCCTTCTCCTTACATATCCTTAGAGCTCCTTATATCTTCTTACAGCTCCTTACAGTTTCTTACAACTCTTTACATCCATCTATCTATCTAAAACGCGAAATAGAACAAGCCCATAGTATTCAAATTTAAACGTTTAGCAACAATTTTTATGATTAATTAAGTTAACTAACAGCTAAAAATTTAATTCCATATACCTTTCCTTTGAAGTTGGATTGTTGGCACAAGATTGGCAAAAGGAGGCCTTGATTGTGATTAACTGTAGACAAGTTTCAAGCTTACTATTTTATACACTTAGGTTATCATCCAAATTTTTGAAAATTAATATCAAACTTAATTCATAGATAACTTTGTCATTATGAGCTCGTGTTTAAATATCCAAGTTGAATGACAGTTAGATTCGTTACTTGGTGTGCAGAACCTCAAACCGACTGAACACATATAAGACAAAAATAAAGATTAAAATAATTAAGCAATTAGCAAAGAATAATTATAGTACTTTATTAATTTATATGTAATTAAATATTAATCATGGTGTAATTTTTTAATGAATGCCAACGCAGATACGTACGACTCTCATTAATAATAATTTGTGGATTATGGACACCATGACATTGATATCGATTTTCTTCAAACCACAAGGATTAATATATATAGTCAATCACCATAAAATTTATTTATTTTATAAATACATCTAAATTATATAACCACTTGCAGATAAGCAAAATGCATAAGAAAATGACCAACTACTATTTTTTTGGCCTTACGCTTTTCTTTTCTTTTTTAAATATATTTTTGGATGAGTTTTTGTGTTGGTTTTTATTGTAAACTAAAAATCCACCACATCATACAAAAACTGCATTTAAACCCAATATATTTTTCTCTTGTCAAATATAATTCCTTCGATAAATAAATACACATATACATATATATATATATACATATATATATATATATACATATATATATATATAAAATTCAAATTCCTTTTTTTAACTTAGGATTTATCTAATGAAAAATTTCTTTTTTTCCATTACTTATTCTTGTTACAGAGATTAAGAATTACCAAAATGATAAATAATCGTTCTCAATCATCTTCTAAAATTATCATTCCATATGTAAAACTACAAATATTATATTGAAACTTATTTTGGATTTCTTGACCACACTGAATTCAATTTTTTGTATGTTTGAAACCTTCACATTATAATCGACTAATAAGTGTTAACCAACATCGAGTTTTAAATTGCAATATAAAATGACCTTCAGCTAGTACGATTGGATAGTTTTTTAGTTTCGTGCTTTCATACGCTTCATCTATCCAGCTCAAATTGCCTTAAATCTATATCATATAGGTCTAAATCATACACTAAACTAGTACCGTGTATTTCCTTGGGACCATTATGTACATCATCTACTTGCATATACTCCATGTATCAGCATTATGTATATATTTTTAGGTAACAAAATATCTTATCTATAATATCCCACTTCCATTGATGCGCGCACACCGTATACTCTTATCAAATGACACAAGTATTATATTGTTTAATTTTGTACAAAATTAATTTCTTTATATATTAATTAATACAGCAAAATCATTTAGCTCTTTTTTACATGACCATCAATTTGAATTTAAAAAATTGCACCAAAAAACCCTTCTTTCTCTTGTACGTCACTATAGTCTATATATATAACCCATAAACCCTCATCCAAGGATCCACCAACCACAAACAAAATCTCTCTCTCTCTCTCTGTCCCTCAAAATTCTCTCTCCTCTACACCCGACTGACATGACGAAGAACCAAAGCAGTAACCCAGGAAGAGGAGGAACCCTAGGCGTGCACAGTGACTCAAGAGTAATTTCCAAGGTCCAACCACCCAAAATCCGAATCATCCACTTATACCCCCCTAAGATTCATCATGCTGACGTGGACGATTTCCGGGACCTTGTTCAACGGCTCACCGGAAAAAATACCGGCAAAGTCAAGGGCAAGGGCAAAAAGGTCAAGCAGGATCACGAGGCCATGATGACTGCGATCAAGTTTGACAACCCTACAGCAATTATCCCTAAGGTGGAAGTCGAGATGACAGGGACACCAGGTTCATCATCATCATCTGATCATGATCATCATGATCATCATAATAATGGCATATTCTATGGTGGAGAGTATCTCTCAACATGTGAGGTAGATGATGGTTTTGACTTTAATTCTTTGTTTAATTTGGAGGGTGATGATGTGTCTTTTGATCATGATCATCATCTCAATCTATTTGGAGAAACTACCAAATTCTATTAGAGGGTCAAAAATTTTAATCAAAAAGGTGGGCAAGTCAACAAGCTTTGTCTGTATAGCTAAGAGGATATATCATATATATGCTTGACTTCTTTTTTTTTTTTTGGGGGGGGGGGGGGTGTTAAATCGATTGGTTGTTGATTTGTGTTGATAATATGTGAAGGGTGGAAAATTTGTACATATTTTTTTTTTTTTTGGGGGGGGGGGGGGGAGATTAATGAAAGGGGTTTGATGATGATGCTGATGGTAGATAGGGTGATGATCGTATGATTGTTGGTGAGAATTTTTTTAAGTGAATAGGGTAAGGTTGATGTATTTGATTCAGTAGCTTGAATTTTTGACAGGGTTGGTAAGAAATTGTAATTTGATAAGGGGATATTGGTGTATTATATACATGGTTTTCGACTAATATGTATTTATGAAATTGAGATCCCTCGAATATAATCGATTCGATCTATTTTGTAAATATTATAGGGATTTTGATGAAAGTATGCAAATATAATGTATACAAGAAGTACATTTGTCCTTTTGCTGTTCTCTCCTTCTTCTCTTCTTCCGCCCTGTTTCTTTCGAGTTTCTTTCGTGTTCTTTGTTCTTCTACTCATCATTGTATGTGTCATACTTCATTCCACATTTTTTTTTAAATAGTTTTCCTTATAAGAGTTGTTGTAGTTGTTTTTTTTAACGAACAAGAGCATTTTGGGATTAATTGCTTAAATTAATTTTCAAATAATTTTCCAAACATGTTATTATAATTTAAGTAATAAAACTATAAACATTCAAAATAAATTGGATTCCTCTTATACATTAAATTCAAATTTTCCATATATTTGGACATTTTTATATTAAAGATATATATGTAAAATAGTTTTAATGAATTAACCTACACGAAGTCTCTACATGGAAATGTAAAACAGCTTGTAGCTAATACGGTTGGACAATATTATTGTTTTGTACTTGATAAATACAGTAAACATTTAGCAATTATGTTAATACAAATTGCCAACTTTTCTCTTTGATCAAATTGCCTTCAATAAATAATAGATGCCTAAATCATATAATAAACTAATGTTAATCTATATAATATTGGCTGTTTAATTGGGACCTCTTGAGATTATTTCTTTTATTCTATTTTCTTTTTATAAAAAAGTCTAACATCTACTTGTAGACTTCTATGTACACCCATATATTATGTATCATCTCCCACAAAAAGTGATTCCATATTATATATTTTAAGGATAAAAAGTTAAATAATTTATATATGTCTTAATCCAGTCGTTACCCCAAAGGTGGAAATGGCGCTGTAGTGACGGATCTACATATATAAAATAGAAGTGTCCGTATATTAAACTATCTATTTTAGGAGTGTCCATATATATCAATCTAATCCCCTTTGAATTTTAAATTAGTTCATTTCACTTGGACTTGCTTTTCGATAATCTTATAAAGAAAAAATTTGAAGGAAAGATTTAGTTCGATTCAATTCGAGCATCAATTTATTTCTTTATTTATTTAATAAAATATTTAAATGGATGGAACGAAATATAAAACATGTTTTTTTGATATCCACACACTCACATAAATAAAGAATCATTGTGAGTATGAAAGTGTGTAATTCTCTTTTCAACTTATTGAGTGCTTATTGCATCTTTAATTGCTGATCACTACTAATAAATGTTAATAAGTCCTTTTTGACACTGATAAGTGTTAAATATTAATAATAAATATTTATGATAAGTTAAAAAAAACATATCCTTCATATGTACAAAGCGTTTTTTAACATAACTTGCATATCATTTTGTTAAAATATTACTTATTATAATCTTAATTACCAAAACTATGAAAATCTAACATGCATGAATTAGATTCCACTCCTGGTCCCCTGCACGCCGCACTGAATTGAATTTCCCGTATATTTTTTGACATGTTTATGTTTATATTACGTATGTTTATGAAGTTTGCTGGTACGTAATGCATTTGGACAATACCAGGACGTAAGCTCTCATACTCAGGCTAAGAACACGTAATGTCTACATGGAAATGTGATGCAACTTTCAGGTAATGCAGTTGGAGAATACCACAGTTTTATACTTTCATCAATATAATAATAATGTCTATATGTCATATAATAGACCAATATTATTAATATTAACTCTTTTATCGGAACCAGTTCGGATTTTTCGATCTTTTTGCATGAATAACTAATTACGATACACATATACTTGAATGTACGCCCATATGTCATTTACTCTCTGGGACGACTAAAGGGTGACGCTTTTAATCATCCCTCATGCCAAGTTGGTTATGTTTATATATTTTGGGTTTAAATAAGCCACAAAAGCAGTATAATAGAATGGGCCGAGGGGAAGGAGAAATAATTTATATACATCTTAATATTACTCAAATTCAACTTACATTAGTGTTTTCCTTTTGTTGAAAAGTCAAATTTTTTAGTTACTGTAGTAAACTATATAAAAATTTGTATTTCACTTGAAATATTACGTCAGTTCTTTAATTTGTTGAAAAATCAAACTATTGGCTATCTTAGTAATTAAACTATATTCTAATTTCTATTTGCAATATTATATTAACAAGAAAACGATTCAACACCTTATCAATCTAAACCGTTCGCCAAGGTTAAAGTTATTATTATGTACATCCATGAGCATGTACTCTCGTATATAATTTATATATAGATATTTTACTCTCGTATTTGTTATATATTCTATTTTTTAATGTATAATTAATTTTTCCTGTAAAAAATATGTACACCCAAGAGTACAATATCGGTTTCGGAGAATTGGTAGGTAAATATGTACCTTAAAGTTGATGTTTTGGATGAATTCATGGGTTTAATTTCAATTGGGTGGAAAAAAGAAAAAGTGTAACTTGGTAGGGAGTGGATGTATCATGTATGGGTTTGTGCAAAGGATTAGCGTCTTAATGGTATATAAGTATACATGATTTATACTGAAGAAATATATGAATTTATAAATGGATTGGCTTTCTCTCTTGTTCATGAACACACTGTATTTAGTATTCTTCAACTAAACAAACTAAATTGAAAATATAATATAATTAATATTCTTACACATACATAAAACAATATACGAATTTTGCTCTCTAGATCAAGATGGGGGTTGATTTTCTAGCTAGGAATCTTATTATTGATGAGATTGATTAAAGGCATGCGTGAAAGTTGATGTAGACAGGATTTAAATTTAAATTTTTTGTAAGTTAGAGATTTTATCAATTACCTTAATTAACTGGTATCTAGTCCATAATTTTAAAATTTTTAATTTTCACCCATATATTCAGAATATAAATGACTAATAATATAATACATGCATGATAGTCTTGAACTTTTCTTTGAATGTATGATATTCTTCTTTTTTTTGTTGGCGCATATCAGGTGCAAAGGCTAGTATAAGTGAGATTCAAACCTAGATTTTTCGTAACAACTTTAAAAGATTACTTTATTTTTTTGGTCCGTATGAGCCACAAAGTGCAATACAATACAATTACAATATAATTTGGGGGGGGGGAGGAACCGAACCTGAGATCTAATGTACCCAGTACCTCAGTGTTCACCATTAGACTAAGATTCCATTGATTAAAAAGACTATTTTATCAATTTAGCTAATTGACGACACCCACAATTAACGGACACTAGATGCATATTTTTTGTCCTTGTTGATTATGATCATGTTATCAATAAACTTAATCAAAGAGGCATTTTTTAATCACTAATCACATAAACAGATTTTAAAATACTAATGGTTGACTTCAAATTGTTAAAATAGTACCGGTGGGCACAAGTCAACCCTGTTAGTCAAATTAATGCGCAAATGGGGAAGCTTAACAGCGGCAACTAGCTTAAACATGAGCTGTTAAGACATGACAGACAAATTTTCAATTAAAATTATTAATTCGGACGAAAAATCTGATTTCAAAGCGTCTATTCCTATGTTTTAAAAGGCAAATATTTCATCCAACCTAGAAAATTTATAAAAAAAATTTGGCGAAAATAATTTTAATGTTAGGTGTCATGTTGAAGAAAATAATATTCAACCAATCACACGTGCAAGACTGACAATTTTTTTTCATGAAATTCTCTAATGTTCTTTATTTATACTGGTTAAGACTCGTACATTGTTTCGGGTTTTACTATTTAAGTTTCGAGATTTCATAGTTTCATGTATATTGGGGCCAAACATCGTATATATATTAAAAATGCATCAGTGGATAAAACAAAGAAACAAGTTAAAAAGCCTCTAATAATCTAATGTTGTAGTTTTCGAAATTGCGGTCGGTAAGAAAAAATAACTGTTTAATATGTTTAAATTAGATATTTTGACATCAAATTTTTTTTGACTTTAGCTTTTTTTTTGCCTAATTTACATTAACGCTTGATGATTTATTGGTGTTTCATGAATTTATTCCTTTTATTTCACAAAAAGAAGAAAGACATTTGGCTTTATTGGTCAAAATTAGTTGTTTGACAAACAAATAGTTGTGCATAGAGGAGATAGTCGTTTCAATAGAGGAGATAGTCGTTTCAATAACAATTAATGGTTAGAATTTAGCTGTTAGTGTATAAATTTTAAACTATAAAGAATATTTATTCAATAAATTTAGCTTTTGAGTTCGTTTATTATTATAGATTGACATAAAATTAGACATTGTTAAGTTTCAAACATAAAGTTAATGAACGGAACTTTAAACCCCCCCCCCAAAAAAAACTACGTATAAAATGTCATCCTTAAATGTCAAAATGTCAATGCAACCTCCCTGGAGAGCATAGTTACCAAGTACGACTTTTGATGAAGTATGAAAGCAGGTATTATCTCTCATTAATAAAATGAAGAATGTAAAAGTGGGTGTTATCCTACGTTAGTAAAATTAAATGATTTGAACATGTGTATAAGCTTGTGATTGCCAATTGATTTTGGATTAAAGCTTCATTTAAGCTTATATGCATAATTTCTAAAAGATAGCATTATGCATTTTCATTGATTGATGAAATTCAGGAAAAAGACTCATGGCAAAGCCAGGATATATTTATCACTAATCACTATCGATTGTTTGAGTCAACCGTTCGCGCCTCTAATATTTATCGATGGATGAAACTTCATTGTGGTGATATTTAAAAAAAAAAAGGGCAGCCCGATGCATAAGCATCTGGCATTCATGCAGGGTCCGAGAAAGCGCCGCACCCCAAGGGGTGAATTGTAGCCAACCTAATCCGACTTTGGCTGATTCCACGACTCGAACCCGTGACCTTTTGGTTACACGGAGACAACCTTACCATTGCTCCAAAGCTCCCGTTCTGTAGTGATATTCTAAGATGTTACTAATTTAACAAATTACTTCAAATTTAAATAATGGTGTAGTAAAAGATAGTATTCTTCCCCAAGCTTACCCTTCCCTTTGATAATTTTTTTTCAAAAAAAAATGGTGCAAATGTAGCACATTTATTGGATTTATTTGTTATTACATGAATCATAACAAGAATATTGATCATGGACCCCCAAATCCAACTGTCAAAAAATGAAGATATCTGCCTGATTCTGTGATGTTAAGTGTGGACAGAAAGATAATGAGAGATTTACATGTGATAATTAATTTTGTTGAAGATAAACCTAGAGGTTTAAGTGTAAATACAGCGAAGTACATAACAGAATAAACGACTTAGCTCTCATACTCAATTCCAGGTTCCACAACAGGAGAAGGTCCTACATCCCACCTTGTCAGCACTTCTGGCACTCCATACACATCTCTTATTATCTGCCACAAGTTACAGAGGAACGCAAAAGCTAAGTGCAATTGAACAAAATTATTGAGAATCAAAATTAACAAAATCCAACAGCTAGATGATTAAGTTATATTCCTATGCAGAAACCATACTATGCCCCAAAGAAGCAATGCAAAGCGCAAAAGAATCCCCTCCCTCTTTGAATAAAACCCGACCTGAAATTATTGAGAGAAACACGAACTCGACAAGAGCCAAACCAATTTTGATCCAAAGTTGATACGATTTGACCGTTCAGCATAAAAACATGTTATTTTTCAATTTGAGTGAATCTAAGCTATTTAAAAGCTTACATGAAATTAACCCTTTTGCCATGGATCAACGTGAAAGACCCACGTCCAATATGTATTCGTGTACCCATGAGAAATAAGGCCCCCTAGAGGGTTTCATCGCCAATCAAAGCAAACCACGCACAAAATGAAGGGGGCAACGAGCAAACAATCGAAAGCACCACTTCAGCTCACGCTTCCGGCTCACCCTATCCTCAGAATGGCTATAGCATTCCAGATAGGGATCAGCTTGTTGGAATACCAACGTAATTAAGGTGCCCGAAACCTCATTCGCTATCAGAGAAGGAACAAATATGAAGCCAAGACATCAGGAAATCCTGAACATGCATACTCACCATGTTTAGCAAATTTAGTATCCTACATGGTGATTGCAGCTATATAGAACAAGCTGCAGACCTCTCCAAGGCAAATTTATAGGTTTGTTAATCCAAATCCAAATCTATATCCTGCAGGTCCTACCTAAGCGGGGTGTCATGCGGGGAAGATGTAGCCTTATACCCCAGAATTGCACAGCCATTAATCCCATACACCCTAACCTTTCATGTCTATATAAGACTTTCTTCTGCTCCTTCCAATTGTGCGGAGCTAACTACAATAAAACCCCAGCCAAAACCCACCCTTATGATAAAATTCTCTATTGTGCTATGACGATCATAGATATCATAACCACAGGGATCAAACATATGGATGAGAGAACAGGACATCAACATATTCCAAACCAACTTTTGGAACTTACAAGTATCTCTCCATCCAGATATGAGATCATAAACATTCTCTGGAAGGTTCCACCTGAAGGAACAGAAAAACAGTTAAAAATGCAGGCAACCAAATCAAATGAAATGTGTATATTGACACTTTAACTCCCATCTTCATACAGAGTTCACAGATCATGTTCATTTACACACAAGGCCCTCTTATTTCCTTTTAGACAACACTAACTGGGAAACACTGCTATTGATGACAAGTGTAAGATGAAGGTGCATGTTGTAAGATACAAGTTCCCATAAAATGTAGCCAGTGCAATTCACAACAACAGAGGACCAGGCTGCTAGTACAAAAAAGCAATAGGAAAACTTGTCTATGCTTTAGCAGCTAGCAATCCAAATAGAAGCAATATGTTTCAACTTTTCCCCTTTTTTGGGTGTGGAAGCTAAGGATTTGAGGGTAAGGGTGAAGGGGAAATCTTACCTCATGAACTCGAAGGCGTAGATTTAACAACAATCTCATTGCTCGCTAACCACAAACGCCTTATCAGTATGGTCCCAAACTGTGGCTAGGCAAATCCACCCCACCTGCCCTTCTCTCTTCTAAGCATTTTATCTTGACAAAGGTACTACATAATAATGCACATTTGAAAATCAAACAGTTCATACTTCCTTGCCTCTCCCCATCATTGCAAAATCAAAATTCTGTACATAAAGTCGCATGTTCCCCACAATTTATGATCATTGTAATGTACATCATGAAATTTTGAATGAACTTTTTATGCAATTCTCCATGTTCTTGATAGCAATGTCATATCAACAAATTAGATCATGCAGGCAGGTTAGTGATACAGCATTGAGAAACTAATCTGATATAAACTAAATAAATAAAATTTAGTGTATCGTAAGAGGCAAGATGATGTCTAAAATACTTACTGAGCGGAACTCTGATCCCACTAGACATTACATCCCTGAGAGGAAAGGGAAGTTGTTCAATTGTGCCGACAGCTTGCCCCAGAGCACTTCTCAGCTGCTTTGGCACTGCTTCTTCAATGACAGTAGGTGGCTCTAGCAGGCCCTCAAAATATTCTTCTCTTATTCTGACTGGCCCCTCAATAGATAACTTGGATGACAAGATCAATCTACTTTCTAGCTGAACAAAAGCACAGTTGAAAAATACTAAGAGCTCGGTCCAAAGAGCAGACCCTCTTCAGAGTGTATTCTTAGTAAGTTCCCTCAATCTTAACATGATTTTTCAAATTTTCTTTCAATTCAGTTTGCTTCAGGAGTGGGCATTACATATCAATATAAATTTATAAAGCATTCAACAAGGGAGCAAATTCACATAAACAGCCACATGTAAGACCAAGATAGCCATGTTTTAAGTTGTTGAGGAATAACAAGGTCAAAGCTCAAATTAGGTGCCTCTTAACCTGTGCCTAACCCAAAGTGCGTCTTGAAAATTTGCATTATGTACATAATATCGGTTAGGGCAGAACTTCACCATATGAATTAGAGGCTCAGCCCTTGTTTGGATCAAGGATTTTTGAGTTCATACATGCAAATAGTATCACATATTCCCATACCTTATGTTTGGCTTTTTTTATTAAAAAACAAACAAACCTGGAATCACTTTCCAAACAGAATGACAAAACCCAGAAGATATGGGTTTTATTAAACCTCTCCCACCTCTTGGATTTACATAAACCCATGCTTTTAGGTAGGATTTGTAACTTATATTGAACTCATTCCTAAATTGAACCAAACAAGTACAATCAAGAATAAAAAACAATTCCCATACCGCTTGGAATAATTACCCATTCCATTCCCCTCCAACAAAACTGAAGCAAATGCCCCTTAGTTTGGTTAAATTATTTTATAAACAGGGTGGGACTATAAAGTGTGGTAGTGTTGAGTTGAAAACCAATCATCTTGTATTATTTTAGTCTTTGAAGTCCATAGATCCACCTACATGGTCAGAAACAGAAGGAAATGGGAAAGCTGTCTCACAATCATCGAACAGAACCTCCTCTTTCCAAGTTACAGGATCCATTCAAGCTACAATTTGAGCTCATACTAGTCAGATGCAGAAAAACCATTCAGTTGATTCCATTAACATAGGGATGGACACACTCAGATGCTTGAAATATCAGGAGCCAACATTTAGATAAAAGAACAACAGATAACAAGAAGCCATTACCGAGTTTAGTAGTCTCAAATATGCAGTGACTTTTGCATAAGTATCCTTAAATGACACTTCCATTTTTGAAATACTTGCCAATGAGCTGGGAAACCTCCTGGGGTGACAGAAAGGCACCCGCAACTGCATTAGCTTAAACCAATGCACCACTCTTTATGCACAATCATAATCAGTCATCACATGGTATCAATAACATCAATATATGACAGATATAGAAGCAAAGCGTCGTACTCCAAAAGGAATCGAGCAGCAGAGGATGCTGGACTGCCAGAGCCAAACCATTCAAAATCCCATCTGCCTTCTAAATAGGGTGACCTGGAACGCTGAAAGAGACAAATAAATCTTTCGCCCCTCATATGTGAGAAGCAGACAAGTTGTTAGGTTAGATTTAGCACCTACGTTGTGGGCCGAGGCGTTGGATTTAGACGCTCAAGAACTGTTATACTTTCCATCACATCCATTCGCTGCAAGTCTGTAACTTTTCCCTCAACTAAAGCCTCAAATCCGCCTGCATCCTGCAACTGTACAAACAATGTCCACTGGGCCATCAGGTATCAAAATATTTTCACATATGATAATAATACTCTCTGCATCTCACAATGGCTCCTATTTGATTTTCATGATTGTCAAGAAGAGGTATAGACAATCAGTAAGAATGGATTGTAGGAGTGGAGTTGTGCATCAAATGCATAAAGAAATAGGGGTTAATAAGCAGAGTCAATCAAGCATACCAAACTAGAAAGGAGTCCATCATCGTGATAAAATGGGAGCATAATCAAATGAAAATGGACTAGCGGCAACGGTATCAAGATGGAACATGTCAAAAAGAACAAGATAAATGCATAGTTCAATGAATTGAGAAACAATGTGATAAATAAATAATCTGTTAGGACATGCACTACATGGTCTAAAGACAATCTTGTCACCACATAAAGATGGAAATCCCAGCGGGGATAGGATGTGGTACCTCTTCTGTACCTATTCCACTCCAAACTCTAATTTTCCATCTCTAGTCAGCTATCATGATTCATATTCATGTCAACATCCATTTCACATGCAGAGAGAGTGAGAGGGCCCCAAAAAATCCAAAAGAAATCACACTCCTCCTTTCACCACCAAACTTAGAAGATCATATATCTAACTTGAAGTTTGCCACTTATCATCAAAATCCAAAAAGAAGCATAAGCAACCATCAAAGTACGCCATTTATGTTTATGCTTTGGCCGTATACTACACAGCCACAAATTTGCAGATATTTTCATTCCCTGATGGATTGAATATATTTTCAGTGGTGTGATGGAAATCAAGATTGCAAAAGCATGTTGCTTGGTCAAACAAATTTTTACAAGGAATTTTCAGAGGGACACCCAGAGTCACTGTACAACAACAACAACAAACTCCCAATGTGGGTCCCGCTTTTGCGGGGTCTGGGGAGATCCAGCTGTAGGCAACCTTACCTCTACCGGTATTCCTACCCATAGAGAGGTACACCCAGAGTCACTGTCATAACACAAAACCCAATAACGACCTTTAGTTTTCAACCACACAGAGTCATAAAGTTATCAACTTAACATAGCACTGACGATACAACGGAAGACCAGCGGTTTCATCTGAACAAGATTCACATTTGATGCAAGCTCTTATTGTCTTGGCGATCAATCGAACTTTACTGCTAGCAAGTATGATGAATGATCTCATGGCGTTTATGTGTGGATTCCTGAGTCCTGACTGTCTTATTAACTTTTCCAAATTCCAAGACTTGCTACTTGCTTTCGAATTAATCGGGTCGCAGTTTTCTGCTAATTCCCTATGCTACAACATAAATTGGCATGAGTTCGTTTTGCCCCTTTCTCAATTGTGCTCAAAAACATGTAATGCAAAAACCTCACATGAATGTCCACAATGAAATTTATCAAACTACCCACAATGAGGAAACATGAACTAATACCACCACAGATCAACAACATTAACTTTATCAGCAATTCAGACAAATTTGATTATGAGCACACCACCCACTAAAACAAATGCCAAACTGACTATAACCCAATAAAATTATCCCCATCTTCTAAAAACACTCAAAAGCATACAATCAAAGCAATCGTAGAAAATAACTCACGGCAAGTAAAAGAGCTTCTTTGGCAGAGAGCCTCTCCATTTCTCCAGCAAAAATGCCGTAAGGTCCTTGGACTGTCAGTTGAACCACTGCCCGGCAAACCCTAACGTTCTTTATAATCGGCAGCTCCGAATTTCGCCGGAGAGTGAGTTTTCTCCGCCCAACTTGCCGGAAAGTCGAAAGAGGGATAAAAGATTGTGACGACGAAGCATCACAGCGACGCCGGAAACTGCATAGTGTAGGAATCGAGCTCTGGACTGAAGAAGCCATTGGAGAAGAAGAGGAGACGGAAAAAGAAATCGACAGAGGATTTGAAGACGGACGATGATCACAGAATTTGGAGTAGGAAGCGTGTGGAAAGGGTTGAAAGTCGAACCCCAATTTATGTATTTGTATTTTGGACGTGGAAGACGAGGGAGTTCCGGAAATTACTGTTAGAATAAAAGAAACAAAAAAAGTCGTTATTCACCGTTTCCGGCCAATATTGGTAGGGTTACGTTGCAATTGATCACTTGTACATTATTACTGGTAATATCTTAATTAAGTTTAATATATAACATCTAACTAATTATTATATTGTAAATGGGTTGATTTGTTGAAATACTCTAAATAAGTTGAATTACCGTTAACATAGCATAGCCTAACTCGGTGTCCATGTCAAGTCAGAAGTAGTAACCCATCAATTTCCTTTAGTTGTTTTTTAACTGATTTTTTAAGTGATATTGTCTCACTTATGACATATAGTGAGACAAACATTTCTAGGTGAGTTTTTATGATTATCAAGATGGCTACTAAACGTATGTACGTGTGACTTTGATAAAAATCACTATTAAATTAATAATGAGTCATTGTCAATTTTGAAAAATTCATTATTACATAAATTATTAGTTGATGCAAAATCCTTAAAAAAAAAAGAAGAAATGTCTCCCATCATAACTATTATATGAAATGGTATGTGGGTCTTAGTTAGTTTAATTTATAAAGTCCTTATGAGTTGCTACTAAAAAACCTTCACTCAAGTCTCGCATGTATCAACAATTGTACTTCATTCGCATCAAAAACTTATGTGAAATAGCCTCACCCATTGATTTTTTTTGTCTGTATTTTTTTATAAAAGTGTATATTTTGTTAGATGCCATCCTCATTACCTTAGAAATCACATTAAAAACATTGCAGGAATGCAAGACCATACCAAGGTAAGATTATGTAAAATGGTCACCACCTTGGAAAGGGGGGGGGGGGGGGTGGAAGGGTTTATGATTTTCAATATGCAATTCATGATTAAGCTTGTTTTACATGCGGTAAAAAAAAAAAAACTAGAGGAAAAATATTAGAACAAATATAAAGATGATAGAATTTAAATTGTATAAAACTAGAGGAACAGGAAGTGCAAAATATTAATGAAATTAGGTATCAAAATGGCCTTCAAGCTCAATTTTATCTTTCAAAAATAATACGCAAACAATTGACACGAAAGCAAAACTATTTGAGATGCGGGGTATCGAACCCCGTACCTCTCGCATGCAAAGCGAGCGCTCTACCGTCTGAGCTACATCCCCATCGACACCTTTTGTTTTCTATTGTATCTCTTATAATTTGTTTGTCGTCCCTATACATTATTCGCTGCGGGCCTATGTTCTGGGAGTGACTCAGTTCGGCACTTGCAGTGTGTATTTTTCCCGCCATGGAAGCCATGGAGGTCGACGGAGAGCAGCGCATCCACCGCAAGCAGTCTAACTACCAAAATCTGGTTTGCCCATTTTATCTCTCATGTTTATCTTCTTTCCCATGTACTTATTTTCCTTCATAAAGCTTGTTTAACAATTCTCACAACCTTTTTTCATTTCTCTCTTTTTTTGGTGGTGGGGGTTGTTTTCTAAATCCAAAATGTTGCAGGATGAAGTATTTCTGATACAAAAGGAGGTGTATAGAGGGCAACAGTACAGCCATATTTATTTTGCTCGGCTTCACTTGATGAGGACCCTCCTTCACTCTCTTGTTCCTCACTGGAAACCCCATATTCCTGGTTTGCAATTGCACCATACCCAGTTCCATTTTCTGCAATTAATTTGTGACTTGCGTGGTTATAGATGTAAATTTGCCTGTTTTTGTTCTGGGTTGTTTTTGACTGCTTAGGCTGGTGTCTTTTTGCGGGACAATTGGTGAATTTTAATTTGACGTTTTGAACTTTTATCAAAGAATTTTAGGGGTCTGATAATGTGTTTGTTTGCCAATTTAAGTGTTTTTGTGGAATGGTTTTGATTTACTGGATTACTGTGTGTCCATAGGAGAAATTTGGAGTTTCTGGGACTGAACAATTGAATTTTGGAGGGTTTAGGGTTTTGAAATAGATAGCTGGTGTAGCACTCTACTGGATCCCCGCCCCCCAAAATCGGTTTTCTAATTGATAGGGTTTCTCTTAATATATATTTTTGTGGTGCCTTAACCTACATGAACTCAGCGACAAAATTTTCAACATACTTGTGATGTCCATGTGTTTTAGTTGACCCTTTTGTGTAGTTTGGCTTAAATTAGAATCTAGCAGTCCAAGTAGTGTGAGTGCCGAGTATTTAATGCTGATACCTTAAGTGGATGAGTTTGAATGTATAATCTCATGCTTTGAAGTTTCAGATAAAGTTACTTGAGGTGTATAACATTGCTGATATGTGACTTTGGTCTTTGTATATCATGCAAACGCTTACTTCTGTATTTACTTATGTTTGTGTTGGATATCTGTTTGTATGTTCTCTACTCTAACTTTAAGTTACAGTTGTAGCTAGACTGAGATTGTAAACAACATTGAGTATTCTAGAATGGAGTTGTTAATATTGTGAGAACCTTGTATTGTAGTATGCACTATTTTGGGACTTGAAGAGGGCAAGGAATGCATCATTGTTGGGACACTCTACAAGCATATGAAACTGAAACCTTGTATTCTTGATGAGTATGCTAAGGAGGTAATGACATGTTGAATGCATTGTTCTTTTTCTTATTCAATTGATTGCACAGATAACCGAGCAATGCCTAGATGCTTTGAGTGTTTTATTCT
Source organism: Selenicereus undatus (assembly GCA_017589665.1). Taxonomy (NCBI): domain Eukaryota; kingdom Viridiplantae; phylum Streptophyta; class Magnoliopsida; order Caryophyllales; family Cactaceae; genus Selenicereus; species Selenicereus undatus. Next base: position 3,086,152 of record JACYFF010031952.1, read on the forward strand.
TTTTTCTCTTTTAGTTTGTTTTTTCTGTAAAATTTTCATTTTGTAATGAATAGCGGTCAGCAACTCCTCTTGTCAACCCTCACAACTTTATGCACCCTGATGATCATCTGGTTCTGGAAGATGAAAGTGGGAGAGTCAAGCTTGAGGGAACTGCACTTCTACCTTCTGCGTATGTAACAGGTTTGTGATTTGTCTTTGACCCTTAATTACTGGTGGGCATCAAAGGGTTGTTGCAATTTGTAAGTAATAAAGAATTCATAATTAATAAAGAATTCATAAGATTGAAACAACCTCTCTGTGATTGAGGGGTAAGGTAACTACATTTTAACACTCGGCGGGAGAGGAAATACAGGTTACGGATCTGATTTGAGAGGATATTTGAGAATTGAGGCTGGTTGAGAATGTTATGTAGAGAACATGTGGACTTTGAATATTATGTTAGTTCATTTTTCCTCTGGCGATGGTTTATTCTGGAGATGTAGGATTAACAAATGAGATGATAGGCAACAAAATTTTAAAACATTTTATTCCATTTAATATCGGCTTCGTTGTTGTCAGAATAGTTTGGCCTTTGGCATCTGGCTTGAATTAATGCTGAAGAGCTGCTTGGTCTTGGCTAAAATTTGTGGTCCTTAGGCTATCTGATTTGACCAAGAGTTAGCTAAATGGTACAATGTCAAATTGACACAATGTATCTGGCAGGGGTTGTGGTCGCATTGCTTGGAAAGGCAACTGGAGCTGGTTCTTTTCTGGTCCAAGATTTTCTTGAAGCTGGACTACCGCCTCAGATAGAGAAGCTGCCAAAACTAAGTAATGCTATAATTTTAATTCTTCATCATGAGACTTTTTTTTTTTTGTTGAAAGAAAGTCTATCCAGAATTTCAGTTTTGTTTATTTGCATGGAGCACTGTGGTTTGTCAGTCTTGCTTATTCTGTTGATTGGGAATCGAGTCCTAGCATTAAATCTGTACTGAAGATGCTAAGGGAGTGCTTCGTACAATACGTTTTAAAAGGGATCTCCATTATGCATCTCCAGGGTTGGGGATACAGGAACAATAGCCAAAATGATTATTTGGTGTTGGATTCTTCTATTTATTTTTCAAAACAGTGGTTAACTGGATATTGTATCGCATTTTGACTTTCTGACTATGAAAAGTTCTATTGAACTGAAGCCCCTGTTATATGTGATGGTATTCATGGTTTATTCATTTTATGTTTGGCCTTTCACTTGTTCTTTCTCATACTTTGGTTAGTGTTTTATGCTTCTGCAAACAAGTATTAGGTGGCTCAACTTTGTCATCAATCAAGCTGATAAGCAAAGATCACATAATTGCAGATTTTAAGAGGGTAGTAACTAATATATTGAAGCCATGCCCTGTCTCTTCTGCTTATTACTACTTAGGTGACCTGAATTTGGAATTTAGTAAGTCGGAAGAGAGTGCTTTTCTACCTAAAATAAGATTTAGGATTTGGAGTTTGTTAATTTCAGACAATATGCTCAGGGGTTTGTAATTATGTTGAAATATGTAATTAAATCCCCTTCCGTGTCCGGCTTGACCGTAAGTTCTGCATGCAGATGTTTGACTGGATAAAAGGGAATAAGTTAGGGTACATAGTCCGCTTTCAACTTGTTTCCAAAACATTTTTTGGTGCTATTGAAGCTTACGGTCGAAATGGTTTTTGTTGGTCTTGTGGATCATGTCTACTTGTGAAGTTTTAGGGCTACTAGATCTAGATCTCCCCAGACTTGTTTTCTTAGGATTTACACTGGGTGTCTGTTGTTTAAACCAATGTGTAAAATAAATTATTGCACTTGATTTCCTGCATTTATCTGAAACTTCATGGTCTTGTAACTCTTGTTTGCTTACAGGTGATGACAAATATGTCGTCTTTGTATCAGGCTTAAATGTTGGGGGTAGCACCACTAATCCTCTCCAGTTTCAGCTGCTTATTGACCACATAACCGGCCATTTGGGGGATGAAAAGGTCTTATATTCTTTTGCCCCTCATTCTTTGTCTTATTCTTGCAGTGTGTCCTGACCGCTGCTTTTAAATTGAGCAGGAACAAAGAATTGCTGCAAAAATAGTCCATGTAGTAATTGCTGGCAATTCTGTAGAAATTCCGAAAGGGCTTTTCAATGGACAGGTAATCTACCGAGGCACTTTTTTGGGGGGGAAAAAACTAAGAAAATACGTCGATAAAAAGCTTGTGGCATTTATGTTGAAGACCTTCAAACAAGAGTATATTTTAAATATCAAAATAAACATTTATCTCCAAAGAGCTGATAACAAATATACTGCCTAGCCACTGACTCCAAACCTCTGACATTATCTTGGTCACAAACTTTGTCCTTCAACATTAAGTATTAATACGTCTTTCTTGAACAGTTGAATGTCTTGAGAGCTATAATATAACTTCTATGAGAGAAGGTATCTGTTTGACGTGCTAGATTATGCTTGAAGAGAAGATATGTGAAATTCCACCTCCTATTCATTACCTAATCAAAATTGGTAAATCTGAAAGTTAAGATAGTTACCAAATCAGAACATACCTTAACCCCACCGCCATCACTACCATCTGTAAAATACCTGAAGATATCCCTAGTTGAATCCATCTTGACACTAATAAAGCTGGTTCTATAGGTGAGAGAAAGAGCTTGGACAATAAAGCAAGGAACCAAACTCGTTGAATCGAAACCTTAACTATCATAAGGAGGTACACTTATCAAAGAGGACAACATGCTACGAAACAATAAACTTAATTGAAGAAAACAAAATGAGGGCCGTAGAACTGGTGGGAGGTCAATAATAGCCCCAACAATGTTGAAAATAACAGAAAAAAGAATGGAGAGAAATGAAGTTCTGAGAGGAGGGAGATATATAACTGAGGCATTTGCTGTGGTCCAATATCTTCTATGCTGTAAAAATTGCCCTAAAGTGGCATTCTTGGTTGCGCAAATACTGGAAATAAAATTTTGCTAACTATCATCTATTAATCCTGTAAGTTTTACTGATTTTGATTTCTTATAGTAATCCAGTAGCCGTTTTATGAGAAATCCAATACATTCGACCTAAAATTTTGATATGGCTGAGTTAGTCTCTTATTCTAATGACGTTTAGTTGTGTGCCTCTCTACATGTACATCTCCCTATATCCACTGAGGGCAGGACCTGCACTGGATATTATTCTTTGTTGTTTTACATTTCTAGGTGTGGGGATTATGATATTTTGATCTGAAAGTCAGTGATTGATGATTACAGTATCTATTTCTTTCTTTCTTTCTTTGTGTATGATTGTGTCTTTTGCCTTGCATCCAGAGTAGGGGTTGGGGTAAAGTTTATTTGTATGAAAACTTCTTAACATCTTATTTGTTGGATTTACGCAGAACTTGGGGTCCAAGGATCAATCTAGGTTGTTTGAGCCAATCAAAGAGCTGGATATCTCACTGACTCAGGTTCTGCAATATATTGCGATCTCTCCATGAAATCTTCAGACTGTAATCTCAATACACCGGGGGGGGGGGGGGGATCTCAGACTGCTCACTGAGGCTCTTTTTTGGGGGTTGGAGGGGTTCTCTTGCCTGGTGCATGAAACTTCTTGTAAATTTCAAAACTACCTTGGTGCCTATGTTTGGTAGTCCCATTCAAGTTGTCTTCATGCTTTCTCTGGTAGTAACAAACCTTTTTTTTTTCCTTCTCTTGTTTGCTTTTGTGTTTCTTTTTTAAAATCAACAAGGGGTGAATGCTATTTCTGTTTAGTACGCGCAGCTCAAAAAACCAGCACCTATAATTCTAAGATAAGTTGACGAGAGATGCACAATTGTACTTCTTACTTTATTTGATACTTTGCCGAAGTATTTTGTCGAACTCATCTATAGATCATAGCATAATATCATTTGAAGTAGCCTAGTCATAGGTCAATACATTTCTTAGATCCAATGAATTGGTATAGGCTAGTAGTCTGGAGTTTCAGAAGCTGTGGCAGATTTTTTTATTTTTTTTGAAAAAAAATAATCAAGTTGTAGGTCTGAAACTTCCTTAATGCTCATGCTATTGGTCTGAGAAGTGTCTTTTTTTATTTATTTTATAGCTTGCTGAGTTCAGTCTTACATTTGAATGTCATATGCAGATTGCTGCTGGTGTCTCATTGGATCTCATGCCAGGAGCAAATGATCCTGCCAATTTCTCTTTACCTCAACAAGTTGTCCTCATCCACTCTACGAATCAGTTCGAATCTCAGATAAATACAGCTTATGCCAGTAGTTGATTTATTATTGACATTTATCTTATGTGCAGTCCTTGAATAGATGTCTCTTCCCTGGGTCTTCTGTTTATAACACCTTTAGGTCTTGTACAAACCCACATTGCTTCGAGCTTGATAATATCAGGTACACTTCAATTATTAGACCTTCCATTTGCTTTCATGACTAGCCGGAACTCGATGCGAAGTGACAACCAGCTACATCTTTCAGATTTCTGGGGACGTCAGGCCAGAATATTGAAGATCTTGAGAAGTATTCGGAGGCAAAAGATAAACTTGAATTCATGGAGAGGACATTGCGATGGAGGCATATTGCTCCAACTGCACCCAACACCCTGGGTAAAACTAACAATCCCCCCCCCCCCCCAAAACTTAATGGGGATGGGGATTAGTAATTGCTTCTGACCCTCATTTACTTTTAAGAAAAGGCAGTCATGTTACATTTGTGATGGTTCAAAATTATTGGAAATTGTTAGAAGTGGTTCTTCCCTTCAGGAAGCTTGCTAAGTATTGGATTTGTGTTCATCTTTGAAAATTCCAGGGTGTTATCCATTTACCGACAGAGATCCTTTTGTGCTCGAAAGCTGCCCTCATGTTTACTTTGTTGGCAACCAAGATAAATATGAATCTCGTCTGATTGATGGTAGTCATCTGCAAAAGCATATGTTTTCTCCTGCCAAATATTCACCTGAAACCTTGTTTGATACAAGGGCAACTTAAAACTTGCCTTTAAATGCAGGGCCAGAAGGGCAGGTGGCACAACTTATTTGCATTCCTAAATTTTCTGAGACAGGAGTTGCTGTTGTGGTAAGATGTTACCACTCTTCTTTCTTTACAAATTATCAGAAGTATGGAAAGCCCCATTGTCACGGTTTTTTGACTGCTTAATACTATTTTTGCAGTTAAACCTGAGGAATCTGGAATGCCATATGCTCAGTTTTGGGACTCAATTCAGCCCGTAAAAGTGTACCAGGAAGTTCAGGTACAAGTGTGCCCACCAGAATGCTTATGTATCTTGTTATTTACTGTCACCATGGTCTTTGGCTTTGAATGTTGTAATTAGCTGGTTGAGCAATGGCTTGATGCTGGCCTTGACACTGGTAGCTGGTGGGCTGGCGAGGGCTGGGCTGGGCTAGGCTTAGCTTGCTTTTGCCCAGGGTTTAGCATGCTGACTTAGCCTGAAACTGCTCTGGACAGTTCACTTGGCCAGTCCAAGCAGTTCTTTTTATTTGGGGGGGGGGGGGAGTGTGCTAATTAATCTGAAAAGGAAAGAGAATAACAATGTTCCTGGGTCAATTGAAGCCTAGCTGGTTTCGTGGGCTGAATTGAGCTGAACCATGAATCCGCCAACCAAGAACTTCGGTTTGGTTTTAACTGTTTTGAGGGGCCAAGCCGCTCACCTATGCTTGGTCTGGTGCTATACTGCGAGGTCAAGCAGCCTGCTTGTCTGGCCACCACTGTTCTTAAACAATTGTCTTTTGGGCCCAGGAGGAAGATTTAGCCTGTCGCTGTAGAAGACCCGGGGTGTTCCTTAGGCGTCAAGGGTGCCTTATCAGTCCCTTAAGACATGGCTGATTATTGGAGGTTGATATTTGCAGCTAACCAATTTAAATGTTTATTGCATGTAGTTACTGTATCACTGAAGTCAATATCGTAGGCCGAACGCCAGCCAGGAATTTTTTTTGTTTTCTGTTGTCAATCTATACAAAGTTGTGTTATGAATTTAGATAAACCGTACATGCCTTATAAGACTCTGAGTTATGCAGCAGTTCAAACATTGCCAACAAAAGTCATGTTTTTGCACTCCTTCCCTCAACATGTACAAGCTCCTTTTTTCTAAAAGTAAGTTCAAGGCAGAACATTGAAACTCGTTAGTTTTCAGCCCTTTTGCAGGGAAGAAATGATATAAGGTATCCAGTGACACTGGAGGATGGTTTGAATTATTTATGTGATTAAATGCTGCTTATAGCATCTAGAAAAGGGAACGTAACAGACTTTTGCTTACCAGGGTGTGGTATCATTTCTAGCAGTGGATATAAGCTCTAATCATGCACGCACTGCATATTTCTGAGCACTTTTATGTGGAAGTGGATGCATATATTTTCTCTGTACCTTTGGAAGGCCCTATTTGAGCTCAGGCGGTTAACTATGGAGAAGGGACTCGGACCCTTATGTTTCATGTCCCCATGTTATATACTCAATACTTCGACAGTTGCGCTTGTTACTTTTTCATATTTGAGATCTATGTATGCTTGGCACTTCATTTAGACCAAAAAGAAGTAATTTTCCCCCCTACTCATAAACCATACACCTGTGACCAGCACGTGTTGCTGAGTGCCTGAGTCCAGGTGCTTAAGCATGTACTTGCTGTGGTGGGCACTACTACACAAGTCCAAGGGCATACGCAGGAACTATGGTTCATTTAGCTTCTTTTAAGTAAATTTGTACAAGATCAAAAACAGGTTTATGTTACTTGCACACCCCTTTTTTTGTAGTGTGTTCGTCATACTCCATTAATCTTTATGCATAGCAGAAATGTGCCACGGGACAATACGGTGCCAAATTTTGTTTCAGCTTGATGCTACCCCATTTTCGTAGTGATATGTGTTTTATGCGATGAATGCTTTTCAGGAAGACAAGCTCATTTATACATAGTCCTGAGACTCCGTCGAACCAGGACATCTTCCAGCAATGAGTCCTGTGACCTTCTTGAAGCTAGGGGATTGCAGCAGCTGCTTTTACGTGCATCTAACAGCATGCATGGCTGAAGCTTTGTATTTCTACTTGATTCTCGAGTGCCCTTTTCAAAGACTGTTGAATCTGCCTTCATCGGGTGACATTGCTCCCAATCTTTCCATGAGGACGACACACTCAGCTCTCCAATGCCATGCAGCCTCCTCTGTGTTTATGTACTTGGGTTATTTTGTAATGTAATGCTTTCATCTAGTCTTGTAATCCTTCAATGTCCAGATTTGTTTATTTTCCCTCGTAGTCCAACTTTTGTGTGACCCCGAAATCCTCACAAATACCTCCTTTTGATGAGATTTCTTGTCATTGGTGTGCTTTCCAATCGACCAAAGGCTTGTAAACTTCCGTGTAACTTGCTCGATAATTTTGCTTTTAATATCATGTGATAGTCTTTATGGTCTAATGTCTCGAGTTCAAGTCTCGAACATTTCAAATTGTTCCACAGGATATCAGTTCATGTAGCAGCCATTTGTTTTTTATTTTTTAAAGAAAGAAAGGGTAAAGATCTTATCAAGAGCGCCGGCCTGAAAGTTCTGAACTCCAAAGCTTGTTCATATGAAAAGTGAGACTTTTACCCTTTTCTCAAGTGAGGCTGTGACTTTAATTCTGGGTTCAGCACATAGTCAAAGGTCTACTGTTGCTAATAATAGTCCTACATATTGCATCATACGATAAATCACTTTCACATGAATATTAGAATTAGTTTCACACATTGAATTTTTTTTAGTACAAATAAATTGTCGATTCTACTAAATTCTGTATATGTCCATCCAAGGGAGGTTATAATGGATCATAGAATGGGGGCACATATCAAGAATAAGCCGAGCCAATAGCCCCATTGATGCGCAACACTAATTCTATGTTTAAAAAAAAAAAACAAATTAGACATTAATGCTACTTCTGACTTTCGTAACACTTATATGAAGACCCGACGCGGCATGACATATTTTAAATGAGGGAATTTAATTTTTCTTTTTCTTTCTCCTTTTTTAAGGAGAAGAGAGACTACAAAAATAAACTCAAAATTATATACACGAAACTACCATATAAATATATAATTATAACTTAAACATACGAGCGTCGCTAACTTCGTACAGAATAATCAAACTTTTATTCATATCAATATCAATATGACTTTTTATGTATTTATTATTACTATTTAGCATTGAAAACGAGGATAAATTAACGGACGCTGGTTGGAACTTCATTGGTCACTAATTTGAGCAGTAATCTTGGATTAGATGTTTCCGATTTGCTCTTTCTTTTAACCGCCACCGCGCAAGAACACCTTCTCTAGTCTTGGACGGCTCTTGCTTGCTGGACCCCACTTTTTTAACCGTTCTTGACATCTTGCAGTTTCTTGTTATGGTTCTTGTTATGGTTTTCTTTCTCTCTAACTAACTTTCTTTGCGATGTAGCAATTAACGCACGAAATATCATAATGCAAGCAATTCTCCAATCATGTTAAGTAATCAACTATAGAATTCCATAATCAAACTTTAAGTTACTTTATTTGTCAATAATTTTAATCATTGAACTGAATATTTTTTTAATTAGCGTACTTAATTTTGGTCCAATATATGTAAAAACGTACCATTATTTTGAATTATATTTATGGAGAAATTGCTCTAGGATGTCATTAAATTTGATAGATGTTGTGTTTTATATTAGTAAAACATTTAAATCATTAGCTCATTATAATCTTATATCTTAAAGAAACTATTAACTTTTAAATACACAATTGTGAATAAAGGTTTGCAAAAGAATAATAATCATAATCTAACCTGTAAGATGAGAACTCAATAATTTGTAGCGAATAATAATATAATTTGCAGTGATTTTTTAATTTATAATTGACTAATAATTTATCTAATAATAATTTTTCTAAGAATTTATCTAACAGTGACTTTATTTATAGTTACGTAAGATGATCTTTCATAAAACTTACTACAAGAAGAAGAAAGAAAGCTTGATGGTAATAATTTTTAAAACAGCTTTTGGACACAATATTCCTCTGACCAATCATCACAATTCTTGACGCAATAATAATAATAATAATAATAATAATAATAATAATAATAATAATAAAGAAATAAAATTGTCCAAAAATTGAATTCACTTTTCAAAAACAAATCCAATAAAAAACAATAATGAAGTTGACCCCGAAGATATTTTCTCACCCCTCAAAAAATATATATATATTCCCCTAAACCCCGCCTCTCCTCCTTCAGCCTCACACATTCCTGCAAGAACAAGAAACCCATTTCTTACACTCTCTCTGTCTAAACTTGCAGGAAAAACCAGCCCTCTTCAGTTCCTTCAATTTCTCTCTCCAAAACTCAATCCAGGTATAGAGACAGAGAGTTGGGGGGCAAAATCAATCTAGGGTTTTCGTTGGTGGGATATCAAACATGTTTGCAGGGTTGAAAAAGACTGCATTGGCTTGTTGGAGACCTGTTCAAAAATATGCCCGCATGAAGAAGGGTGACGACAGTGACGACGAGGCCGGGTCTTCTGCCGGCGACTGGTTTTCCGGTGGCCATGCACCCTTGCTGTGGTCCCGGGATCTCGAGAAGCATTTTCTTGGAGAGTTATCTATTGCTGTTCTCCAGGCTAATCAAGTTCTTGAAGATTACAGTCAGGTTGAAACTGGACGTGAAACCACCTTCGTTGGTGTTTACGACGGCCATGGCGGGCATGCTGCTGCTGAATACACTGCCAACCATCTCTTTCTTCATCTTATGGGTGAGTACGTCTTCAAGTCAGTTCTCTTTCATTTTTCTATTTCGTCTTTCAGTAGCTCTTTCTTGCAATGGCGGTTGTTAGTTGATAAGTTGCTGCCATTCGATCATCTTTTTGGGTTCTTGTTTCATTTTTGAATGTGGGTTTTCTTTTCTGGGGTGGAATTTGTTTATTTGGTTGTTTGTTTATTCTGTGCTTGAATTCTCTTTCTTCTTTGTATTTCATTTGTCATTAGTTCTTACTGTAATGGATGTTGGAGTTAGGGTTGTTAGTTGTTAGTATTTGATCATCTTTCTTGCCGGCTAGTTGTTTCTTCCTTTTTTTTTTTAAGTTTTAAATATGGGGTTTCTTTCGGGGTTTGAATTTGTTTGTTTTTATTTGAAGGTATCTTTGATTGCTGTTGTTTACTGGTTAGTTTTTCTTTCTGGGAGTTTTCTCTCTGATTCGTTGATGACTTGATGTTTGACATCTCTCCAATGGCTAGGGTTTATATTAGTTTTTAATTCCATGGTCTCTCTGGATGGATTGGAATTTGTTTATTTAATTGTTAATTTGAGGCATCCGTGTTTCTGGAATTCTGCTCTGGCATGGTTCATTGATTTGAGTCCAGAATTTTGTGTGGCATGCCCTCGGCAGTAGTTGTTCTTTGTGTTTTGATTAGAATTCCATTTTTTTTTATTTCTTTAATATTCCCCTTTTCCCTTGGTTATTTTCTTAGTTTGGAGAAATATTTTTATGTCTGTTGTGGCTTGTGCATCATCATCTCTGTTTTTTTCTTCGGAGGTTCACAGAGTTGGCTTTCTTTGCACGGTGTAGCCTTGCACCCAAACAACATTATTATAATGTCTCTTTTAGTTTCTACTGGGGAGTTGGTATTCAAATGTGGGCTATTTCAGATTATTTTGAGGAGCTTGAACCAGTACAAGTTTCATTCTGGAATCTCATATTAGCCCAGTAATTTTATACTAGGAAAGCAGAAGTTATGGTGACCTGAAGATGAGGAAGAGTACCTTATTTTTGCTGAAATATATAGAGGAATAGCGTAATTTTCAAGGTTTTCTTATCATACTCTGTTTGATCAGATGTTGTCCTCCAGATAAGGGAGGGTTTCATGGTGAATACCATTGTTGCTTGGGCGGCCATTTCCCTATCCGAGTGTTGGATGCCTGGTGTTTGTCTAGGACTCTAACTGGACTTGGCCATTTTTTGTATATTTGTGTGTTCTAGTTTGAAATGAAGGTGAAAGTGTCCATAACTGTGTTAGAGTATCAATTATCTGATATGAGAGCTTTAGGTTAGACGGGAGGCCGGTTGGCTTAGATTCTAACTGGTGAAAGCATCCTGTAGGGCCTCAAAGATGACATTTGACTGAATGTTAGAGGAAATGAACCAGGCATAAAGGGGAATGTATGATCTCTGAATGAAGGAATACGTAGGTTGGAAGAAGAGAATGAGGAAGTATGCTGGTCAGCATTCACATAAAACCTCGTGGAAAAGCTGTCCTTTTTAAGTTTCTTTTGTTAGCTGAGTGGATTGATTTTCAAGGTTAATGTGCTACATTGTTAAATCAATCACAAGGGCGGTATGGTTAACGAAAGATGCTACTGCTAAGCTGCGTGGTTTGGGGGCTAATAGTGCTATATTCGTTTCCTTTGGTTCTGTCGGGGCGTAACCCTTGTGTTCTAACAATCTAATTTGATTTTACTTTGCTAAGTCGCGGGAGGTTGCTTATGAATGTATTGCATTTAATGTTTGGCAGAGATTGCTGGAGAAATCAGAGCCATCTCTGAGGATGCCATCAGAGGTGCTTTTTCTGCAACAGAGGATGGATTTCTTACCTATGTGTCCACAGAAAGAAATATAAAGCCGGAAATTGTAGCAACTGGATCTTGTTGTTTGGTTGGCATTCTCTGGAAAGAGACATTATATGTTGCTAATTTGGGCGATTCACGAGCTGTTATTGGTACTTCGAGTCGACCACGCAAGATTGTTGCAGAGCAGTTGACCAAGGAGCATAATGCGTGTATGGAGGAAGTTAGGGAGGAACTCAGGTCCATGCATCCAGATGATCCCACAATTCTGCAAAAGAAGCAAGGGGTGTGGCGAATCAAAGGCATCATTCAGGTTTCCTCCTCTCCTCTCAAGTTAGATAGTTAATAAATTCTCTGTTTTTCAATAGTTGGCAATGCCTATTGAATTCATGGTCATTTGTGAAAAGCATAGTTACATTGCAGACTGTGTAATCTGGCGCCCCCCCCCCCCCCCAAAAAAGGGAAAGAATCACCCTAGCTGGGGGCGTACAGATTTGGTTTGGTTATTTGCCAATGCATCCTCCATTTATTCTTTTGTGTGATTTTCTTGTATAGGTGTCTAGATCTATAGGGGATGGATACATGAAGAGGCCAGAGTTTGCCCTGGGCCCCTCTTATCCACGTTTTCACTTTTCTGAACCCATTCGTCGCCCTGCGCTGACTGCTGAGCCCTCTGTGTACACACGGGTATTACAACCTAATGACAAATTTCTGATTCTTGCCTCTGATGGGCTTTGGGAGCACTTGTCAAATAAGGAAGCTGTGGAGATTGTCCATAATCACCCACGGACGGTATGTGCATTTAAAATCCAATTCATCACTCCCATTGTTCTGGCCTATTTCCCAGGGTACTTATACTGTTGCCCAATTTTCTCTGATAACCCAGGGGATTGCAAAAAGGCTAATCAAGGAGGCATTGAAGGGTGTTCTGAAAACATGGGGAATAACAAATGAAGCACTGAAGAATGTCGGCAGGGGGGCAAGGAGAAGGTATCATGACGATATCACTGTGGTTGTCTTGTTTTTAGACCATGCGCAGAAAAAGAAGTCTAAGGCACCCGTACCTGAGCTCTCTTTACGAGCGTTTGTTGACACTGCTGGACCATCTGGATTCAACACTTTCCAAGAGAGAACTCGAACTTGATGCCTTAACACTCCTCATGGAAGGATCCAATCAAGCAACAGAACTGTACAAAGATTTCAAGCTGTGAGAGTACATACCAATTTTGTTCGATAGAATGGCAAAATGCCCGGAAATAAAGGATATTCATTCATACATACAGAGAATGCTTATTTTTTGCTGCTATGCTGATGTACGCATACAGCCTGGTAGTTAAAATTTTGCTGCTATGCTAATGTACGCATACAAAGTATATCTGTCATTGCCTTGAAACTGAATTAGAGAGCTGTATAGATACATTTTGCGTAGTTTTAATGACTAGTCCGTTAAAGAGATCTACATTTTGATATGATTGCTCTCATCGTGAATGGATGTGCCCCAGAAAGTCCCCTTGATCTAGAACTGATGATTCTTTACATGTGTTTGTTTCGGTTTGGAGCTTAGCTTGACCCGACCTTTAAAAGATGTTTCCAAATTTAATGCTACATTTCAAGCTAAGTTTTTAAACTTTTGTATTAGATTCAAGAAATAACGAGTGGAAAAAATTGTATTGATTCTAAATATTGCATTGATCCTAATGGTATAACTAGCATGCATTTTCTTGGTATATCAAGTCTAAACAGCTTAGCTATTGATAGAAGAATTTTGGCTTCAATATATAAAAACAGTTGAACTAATTGAGCTAAATTGAGCCAAGCAGAATTGTGCCTTGTTGCGCTGGGGCTTGGACTAGGCTCAGTATGCTTTTGAATTGGCTCGAGTTGGTTGGTATTGGAATGAAGGGAAGATTTGGAGTACTTCTCCTGTATTGCTTTTCTTTCTCTTCTCAATCCTTGATCCACTTTCTCTTGTCTACCCTTGATCCAACCCAAACTTCAAGCTCTTCAGCCAATCAGGCGAGATACCGAGCCACCTCACCAACCCAGCAGTTAGTGTCCCGAATAGGCTAGCGGTGGTTCCGCTGTCTGCGGCTCACCATCCTCTCTCTTCTATCTCCCATCGGCTTGTAGCAAGCGCTGCCCTTCTTTAATTTCATGGTTGATCCTTGTTAATTCAATAGCCTATGGAGTGACCCTTAACAAAAATTTCTTTTGTTTTTTTTTTCCCATTTGCTTTATCTCATTAGGGAAGAATATGAGTGCCCTAATTAAATCTGCGCTAGCAAACCAACAATCGAGCTGTTTTCAACTCAGGTCCGCTCTCTTTCATTCTACGCCTGTTTTGGAACGAGGTCGTCGCAATTACTGGAACTCTGTGAGTCCCTTCCCTCCCCCCTTTTCATGTTTTTCTTTAAAATTGTCTATTTTCAATTGCATAATCTCTCTCATCGATGTCAAGTTTATGGGTTTCGCTGCGTTATGGTTTGATAAATACATATGGGAATTTATGCGTTGTTGGAAATTTTGCAAATTTTGGATGCAAAAGAGTTGGGTTGAAGGAATTGGACAAATTAGTTCACTGGTCAAAGGGATTTCTACAAATTTCATAGTCTTATCATCCTTACGGGGTTCTATTTGGTTAATTTCTATGTTGTCTTTCGTGGTGGTTGGAGCTTGGGTGTTAGAAAATGGAAGGAGAATTGAAGTTTGCTACATGGTATTAAGATCAATGTGCTATGATAGTATTATGATATGGTGGATATAATGTGGAACTTGAATGGAACATTTGGGGGCCTTGTGATTTCTTTGCCTAGCTTTCTTGAAGTTACTTTTTCATGATATTGGAACATCATCATGACAAGTGATGTTTTGTTCTTGTACAGAGATACAACAATGGCAACAACAATAGAAGGTCTCGAAGGAACCCTTTTAGGCAAAATATATTGCGAGATATCAATGACTATGCGGAATACCTGATTCAGGTGAGCATTCATTGAGATGCTTTTAATTTGATGCAATCTGTTTCTGCAGAACGGGGATTGAAACTCTGACTTTTTTGTGCCCATAAGACCTTCCATTGCATTTATACGGGAATATGCCTTTAGCTGATTTTTTTTAAATGCGTTTTTTTGGGGGGGGGGGGGGTTACCTGTGATTCTGTGAATTGAATGGTAGGTTAAGGCAGAACTTATAATCAGATACTGATTTTTAATTTAGTATTTGCTTCCACAGATAGTGCTAGTTGTTCAATGGATGTGTCCCTTGATATTTAATGCAAGTCTTAAAGCAATGGGATTATTGAGAGACTGATAGAGAAAGCTATGTCATGCCAGAATGTGGTTTCTGGACATCCACTTTCTCTTTTACGTCACTATATTTGCTTCATCAAGCTTGTTACTTTGCATTGCCGAATGTGGGAAAATTTTCAATGGAGGAGAAATGTTGCAACTTGCTGCATGGTGTTTGGTGTAATACAAACTTGAAACTCTTTTAAATAACTCTTTTTTTATGAACCCAAACAACTTCCAGAGAGTTCTTGAATCCAAAATCCCCTCCCCCAAGCAAAGAGAAAAAAAGAAAAAGAGGAACTGTAAAAAAAATATAGTTGTTCATTTGCCTTTCCATTCCCAGGAAGGCCTCAGTTTTGTGTGGTGGAGAGGGGGGGGAGTCGATATTTCCTATCATAGAGTGGCCTTCTATTCATATGAGCTTATGATATTTTATTGTCTCGCAAAATTGTTACTATGAGTTGGAAGATATGAATTCTATGGTCATGTGATGTAAATAAATTCATGAGTGCCGGTTCATGTTATAACCTGTCCGGCTGGTTTCATTATAACACCAGCTGATGTTATGTTTATTTGGGGGATAGGAGGTGCTGTTTGGTCCTTATCCTGATAATCAGAATTAAGAATCTTGTGTTTAGTATTCCAATGTGTCATTAATGTGTATGTCTTCTTCTGCTGCTGGATGCTAGATATTGACATGTGCTTTCATGTGAGGATCAGCTATGAGTTGCTCAACTATGTTGCCTTTATGGCCATTTGCAGAATTGGCAGTCTGGGTTTGACCATGAGGAGGAGCCATCTAATAGGGGACCCTCATGGTTCAGGCGGCCTGATAGTGGATCAAGAAGGAGCTGGACTAACAACCAGAGACGCCAGAATATGAGAAGAAGTAAGAGCATCTTGGATTATGGCTTGCAATGTTCCATGTGTGTTTTAATGTGCACCAGCCTGTTGAACTTTTGTCATCTACTCTGCTTTTATATACTATTGTTAATAGTCTTTCTAATGGTCTCTCTCTTTTGCCTTGTATCTCTTCCCTTTTTTATAAGCTAGTTTGATCCTTGGTTTGCTTCTGCCAACATTATAGTTCCTTCCATCTTTCGTTTCATTTGAGGGAGGTAGAGTAGAAGTTCTTGCTTGGCTAGAAGCTTCTAGATATTTTCTTAATATTATTGAGATTTTGTCAGGGATCTGGGCAGTCTTCTTAGCGGCAAAAAATAAGTTGATACACTTCAACCTTGAAGCACATCTAGATAAGTATGTGTTATTGAAAACACAATCAGTGCTGAATGCATGTATGAGCGAGCGTCAGATATCAATATATCAATCTTGGTGCTTAGTTGGAGTAGGGTGGATGTATGACCTCACAGACGATTTTTTCCCAATGTTAATCAACTTATGTGCACAAGTACTTAGCAATTATTAGTAGGACTCTCAAATTGAGTACTGTATCTTTGCTTTTAATAATTTTATACAAATGTCTGGAAATACCTATGGCTTATTTTCTAGTTTATTGGTAGAGAGCAAGTGTAGATATGAGAACAGATAGAAGAGTGTGGACAGGGAACAATCATTATTCCTTTCACTTCTTATCTGTTGTGGCCTAAAGCAAATTGCCTTACTAGATGCTTCTACTTTGGGCGCTGTGTAACCTCAGGCTGGCAGCCAATCACTTTCGGATCTGTGATGGGTTGGAAGCATACTTTTTGCATTTATTGCATTTATGTTGTACGGATAAGGTTGTGTATATCTCTGATAGCCTCCGTATAGAGCCTCTACCCCCATCCCTGGCAGTACTATGAGTCTATGAGGTAACGGTTTGGTACATGGAGCTAGATGGTGGCACCGCTTCTCACTAATACCCATGGACACTTTTTGACTCTGCTTATCTGTTCCTGACACATGTCGGACACTGATGCTCTTTGAATTCTCTTGGAAACCCCTAGACTGATGCCTAACACATAGGGTATTGTGTTTTGTTATATGACATTTGTAGGATCGTTGGATGCAGATACTCTGAGAGTCTTGTGGCTATTTGCATCGAAGCTCTTAATCTGATTAAACAAATACTTTTTTTCATTTAATGTGTGTCCATTAAATGTGTCATATCTTAAACATTCTGAGAAATCACATGTCAATGCATTCGTGTTGTGTCATGTCCATGCGGCGTATTTGTGTCTGTGCTTCTAACGTTACTAACAATTGAACTTCAATGATATTCTCATTGACCAAAGCATCGAGATAATGTACTTAATCTTATCAATGGATTGGAGAACTCTCGACTTCAACAACCATATGTGCATTGATGCTTTCATTCCGTAACTAGTATTCATCTTTGAAGATGATTCAGTCCATACCTTCAGCAACTATCAGCGAGTCAAGGTTGACTGGACCTTGCAGAAATGCTAACTATTTCATTTGCTTTTATGCACATGCTGCATGTCTTTGGACTTGCTGTCCCATAAGGGCAGAGATTCATTTTTTGAAAAGCTTGGATAACTCTACGTGCCCCCCCCCCCCCCCCAAAAAAAAAAAATCTGACTTGGCTATTTAGTAAGTAGTCATGCATGCGAAGCTGCTATAGAATATTGGACACCCTTGGCACCTGCCAAAGCATGCCTAGAGGGTGGACATATCCTATGACCAGTCAGCCTACCTTACCAACCCCAAACCAATTTAGGTAGTAGGGGCCTAAGGGCTGAATTTGGCCTGGATCAGCTGGAAACGAGTGGTCTGCGTGGACTATTCCTGGATTTGAATTGCAAATGTTAGTATTTATCCACTAGATAGCCTCCCATTTAATGATCTTGATTGAGATACATTAGAAATGTTTTCTTTACAATATGGTCCGTTCGTTTATCCGTTTGGATAAGCATTGCAAAGATGGCCTTCATGTTAAGTAATGTCAGCTCCTGTATACTTTGGGCTCAGAAGGTAGTTGATTAGATATCACCTCTGGGCTGGAAGAGATTTCTGCTTGCTTACTTTGGGACTCATTCCCCTCACTTTTTCAGCATACTCTAGAACCATTGAAGTTTACACTGGTGTACTTCAAATGATGTTTCGAGTGTGGACCTCTCTTGTTAACCTTCCCCCCCCCCCCCCCCCATTTAGTGGCACTCCATATCATGCTAGCTGGTGAGTTGGTAGTAAACTGTTGTCTTGCCAGCTTACCTGTAGGTTTCACTGGTTTCAGTCAGAGACCCACCCACCACCATCACGTTTTTAAAGCTACACAATAATTTCCTAGACTGTTGATTGTGATCCTCCTGGGGAAAAAGTTTTGGCTATATTTATCCCTGTCACTACATTTCCAGGGTGGCATACTTGATTGCTGTGACCTAGGAGTACGGATGAAACAAATAGAACGAGAAATGAGATATTTGCAGAGATATAGAGTAGCATATGATCTATATGTACTTTTGGATAGCATAAGTGATAATTGGGAATCAGTATATGTTTGGGAGTAGGAGATAGAAAACAAGATGGGTCTCGGCACCCTATTAGGCACCCCTTACAATTCTTGGGATTTTATCCTATGTACTTAGTTGTTTTGGTCTTAGGGCTCTTAAATGCCCGCTTTAAGGCTTGAATACTCTAATCTAAGTTCTTTCTCCTTGTTCCTTTATATTCATATCCAGATAAAGACTGTATGATAGCTCGATTTCTGTCCAGGAGGATTCAGTTTTTGCGATGATGATGATGATGATGAGGCCTCATTTCGATCAGCATTTGGAGATCGATTCTTCTTCTGGTCATTTGTTCATCAAGATTATCCTAACTGGAGAACCTCATCAAGGTACTCTAATCGTCACAACACCTCTTGGAAAAGTAGACACCAAAGTGAAGATGAATATGAGTACACATCAGAAGAGGACAGTCCAAAATCGGATTTGGCTTCAGAGAGGACAGCCCTTGGTTTGGATGCTTCTGGTCCTCTCAAACTTGAAGATGTCAAAAATGCGTGAGTTTCTATAGAATTACCTTTCCCACCTAACATGCTCTCTTTCTATCTCCATCAACTCGTTTGTTTTCCATTGTCACAGATACCGTGCTTGTGCTTTAAAATGGCACCCAGATCGTCACCAAGGTTCTTCGAAGGTACTGAACATTCTCTTTTGATAAAATATTAATGTTCTCTATTTATATTTGTAAATGGAACTATCAAGGAAATTCCGATACAATAAAGAGTGAGATGAAGCCTATCTACTTACTGACAATCATGCATGGGCAGGCGGCTGCGGAGGAGAAGTTCAAGCTTTGCACAGCAGCATATCAGTCGCTGTGTGATAGACTGCCTGTGAATTGAGAACACCGATTGCACCTATTCCAGAAACACTGAATGCCATAAAACAAAAACATCGTCAATTTACTGGAGTTTCCAATTGGCAGTGTAGCAGTAAGATATCTCTCACTTTGACCGGGTAGTTTGATATACCAAGATCAGCAAACCGGGGCCAGAGTTTGGCCCATCTTACTTCGCACAATTCGCATCCCTTTTCCTCTTTATCATCGATAGAAGTAGAAGCAAGGCGGTTTTCTTTGCCTAATGTAGCATTAGCTTTACTCTCATTTCGCCTTCAATGATTTCCTGCTATTCATAGGGTTTCTTGGCTTCAAGTTGAATCAAAAATGCTAATGCCTGTGCTCGGGATCTTTAAATGTAATGGCATAAGAACTGCTGATGCACTTCTTGGCTGAACATTTTTTGACTGTAATTTACATTTTACAGCTGGTTTTCAGCATGCAGAATTACAGAAAATTGCAGTAGTCGTAAAGCAAATAAGCATAGAATAGATTGAAGCCAATTTTATATCGTGTAGCTAACACTGTAATATCAATGTTCTGATCTTTCTCCTACATTTGCAGTCATACATCTGAGTTTCAATTGAGTTCATTGACTGGATTTGGATTGATTTTTCCAAATCCTTTTCTTTATTTTTATTTTTGGGATTTGATTCGATGTATAAGAGAGAAAAGCTGTTATATTCTCGATTCTTATGAATCCCTCTTTAACGAAATTGAACAGAAAGTTCTGAACTAAAAATATCCCTCAAATTGGACAATGATGGTGCTTGAGGAAACCATGTCTTTGAAGCCAATCAAGCCTTCCCTAGGGCGTTCATAATGGGGGTGATGTGAAAGGTTTTGAACCCAAAAAAAAAGGTTATTGAATTAGCCTGGATTTACATGATTTAAGGCCGTCAAATTATCAATTGTTGAACTGGAGTTTGTTCATTATGCCAGCAGACGCAATGACACCTTAATAAGATTAACCTGTTAACCAAGAGGGATTATACGTATAATGTCATAATTGTGAAATTTTGTTGGGTGATGAGTTATCTTGCGCAATATCTGATTCGTAGTGCCTTTCACCACCGTCCTGTCCCCCCATTTTTGTCAATTTAATGCATGATACAGTAGTTTTAAGGCCAAATCAATATCTTGTTAAGAGTCTCTTGCACCAAGGCCTTAAATATTTTCGTAACTTACAATCAAACATCACTGGTAGTGTTTCTACATAAGCTTGGTATCTCCTGTACGAGTCAATAATAGATCGATTCTAATGAAATCAGAGCTTAAAAATACTAAAATAGTAAAAAATAAATAAAAGAAATAAAGAGATCAGTTGATGACTTTACCAATCCCTTTTGAAATTGGCAAATATTAAAGATGCATGAACATCATATGTATGTTTCTGGGAAATGACCTATTCCGAAAGATAAGAATATAATATATGTAGTGCATTAGCAGCCCAAGAAGACTCAGAGAAAAAGTCTTGGTCGCCATACATACCAACCCCATTTCCTAATACTTTCAGATCTACAAATTCACATTCGTAGACTTCTATAAATAAGTACCCACCAATTTGCCTATACAATTGATCTTAACCTTGAAACCCACTACCCAAATCAATGCCCCAAATGACCAAACTCCCTCATAATATCATCACATTTGTTCTTGTTCTTCTTCTATGGAGAACCACAGTTAATCATGCAGAATGTTTCACATTAAATTTTCCATTCTTCTCTCCCTCAGATGGAGGGAAATTTATCGTAGCCAGCCAATCTGGCATAAATGGAGGTGCTCTTCAAGTTACACGCGATGTTCGAGGAGAGAATATCACCAAACAATCTGGAAGAATCCTATATGGAAAACCCTTCAAGCTATATAAGAAACAAAACATTGCTTCTTTCAACTCCACATTTGTGCTGAATATCACTCCCGAGCCAGATGGGGGTGGTGAAGGGCTCGCGTTTATTTTGACTAAGGATCCTGATGTTCCGAGCAACAGTGAAGGGCAGTGGCTCGGAGTAGTGAATGCTAGCTCAAATGGGTCCGATCATAGCAACATTGTGGCGGTTGAATTTGACACAAAAAAGAGTTTTTTAGAAGATTTGGATGATAACCATGTTGGGTTGGATGTTAATAGTGTTTATTCTGTGAAACAGGTTTCTCTGAACAACTCTGGAATCGCAATTGCAAGTGCAAGTAATACGACTGTTATGATCATATATGATGGTGCTTCTAAAGTGATGAATGTGTCCGTTTTTATGGGCAACAGGATATCAATCAATGCAAATTCGACAATCTTGTCACAATCTATCGATCTTTCTCAACATCTTCCAAGTGAAGTTTATGTGGGTTTTGCTGCTTCCACTGGAATAGGTTCTGAGCTCAATTGTGTGAGGGCATGGTATTTCAATGGTGATGATATGGATAAAACACTGCCATTATGGATCCTGATCTTAGTACCCACCATGAGTTTGGTATTGTTGGTATGTGTTGTTGGTGCTGGTTACTTGCGTTGGAGAGTCAAGTTGAAGCAAAAACAAGCTGAGGATGATGATTTTAGCATACAGGGCATTGAGACAGGGTTAGGTCCCAAGAAATTTAAGCTCAAGGATCTCAAGGCGGCTACTAGTAATTTCAATCCCAAGAATGAGCTCGGCAGGGGGGGATTTGGGGTCGTCTACAAAGGAATTTGGGGTACTAAAGAGGTGGCTGTTAAAAGAATCGTCAATACCCCTCAAGGGAAGCAAAACTTGGTAGCAGAAGTTTCGACGATTGGTAGTCTTCACCACAAGAATCTGGTGGAACTTGTTGGTTGGTGTTATGAGAGTAATGAACTCCTCTTGGTGTATGAGTACATGCCTAATGGAAGCGTGGATGCGCTCATAGATTGTGATGGTGAAAGTCTAAGTTGGGAAAGAAGGCATAGTGTCGTTTGTGGGGTGGCTCAAGCTGTGGATTACCTTCACCATGAGTGCTCGAAGAGGGTACTACACCGCGACATCAAACCTAGCAACATAATGTTGGATTCAGAATTCAATGCGCGGTTAGGTGATTTTGGCCTAGCTCGGATGTTCAAACTAGGTGAAAAGACTCACCATTCCACAAAAGAGCTTGCAGGAACACCAGGGTACATGGCACCCGAGATTTTCCACATGGGTAGAACGACAGCAGAAACAGATGTTTATGCATTTGGTGTTCTAGCCCTAGTGGTGGCATCCGGGAGGACCCCATGGAATCAGAATGACGAAGACAAGAAACATGGAACAAATGTCATCGACTGGGTGTGGGGACTTCACAAGTCAAATACGATTACTAATGCTATCGACCCCAAGTTGAAGGGAGCCTTCGACAAGGAACAGGCACAGAGCATGCTTGTATTGGGTTTGGCATGTTGCCATCCAAACCCATACATGAGGCCTTCCATGAGGAATGCCCTTCAAGTTCTAATGGGGGAAGCAACACCACCATTAGTCCCCTTCGAGAAGCCCGCCTTCATGTGGCCTGTTAGCATGCCATCCTTCGTTGAACTTGACCTTTCTTTTGATGGAGAGGCTGATAACACTGATTTCGAGTATTATTATTGAAAGGTGGTTTGATCATAATCTCCCATTTTATGTATCAGCTTTGATGACTTTCTTTGTATAAGCTCATGTTGCCCTTGTGTCTTTGTTTTTCCTGATTTAAGCCAGTCTCTTAGGAGTTAGGACAACTGTACAAGTGCATTTCCTTGGAGTTTATGATGTATGGAAATGTATTTGTGAATTTGCAGATTGTGGCATTCTTCGTCATTTTACTCCTTAAAGGAAAACCTCGCCCGACCCAATAAAACAACACGAACTCGACCCGGAGTTGCTGAGACAAACACGAACTCGATTCGAACCAAACCAATTTCGACCCGAAGTTGACACGAATTGACCGTTCAGCGTGAAAAGATGTTATTTTTTAATTTTAAACAAATCTAAACTATAATCAGGACCAATACGAAATTGACCCACTTATTCAATGGTTCGACTAGATCCAACCAGTTTCCCAGCTCTACTAACAGCAATACCATAAGAACTATATAGTATCCTCGCTATTTCTACCAACCATGATGTGTTTGTCTTTTTCTTTTTTGTTGGGGGGGGGGGGGGG